>OX940804.1:17045563-17645563 GCA_954870605.1 Acer campestre
AGTGTATTCCAAAGCAAGTGTATGTGAGGTGATTAAGTGAAATCATAACAAGCATTTGCATTTTAAAGAAATTAAGCAACATCATGCAATGAATGTACAATGCAATGCTCCCCCTTAACGGGTTACTCCCCATCAATTCATAATCTCCCCAATGTGCAAATTTGCTACTCTCATTTAGCAATCTCTCTTACCACATACTACTCCCCCTTTTTGTCATGAGATAAGCAAAGGAGTTTCCCCAACCGGGTCACTTGTAGCAAAGAGAGATAGTAGCATACAAGACATTTGCATAGTCATATACAAGCACATTATGCAAGTCAATTAATTGGAGAGAAACAAGGAGATTTATTTTATGAAAATGTGTGATTAAGATGCTTTGCATGCAAGACATGTTGCATTCAAGTCCAAAAATCAATGGGATTTGGCAAAGCAAATGACAAAGGTTTCCTAATGAATTCAAACCAATTTCACCATTTGTCATGAGTAAAGCAAAGATATAGAGTTATCAATCATTCGAATTTAATGAGCAACTATATCCAACTTTATAAGCAAAACATGGTATGAACGACTTTTTGCACCCTATTCGATTTTTCCGAGTATGAAATCCGTATGATAGTAGCCATGTTCAACAATTAAAGAAAGAGAGACATTGGATTTTATAATCCTTAGAACAGATACAAGACCCTTTATTCATTTGAATCTCATTATTGCTTTTTCACACAAGTTTGGCATTTAAAAATATGCAATCATCAATTCATGCTTTTCATTTTTTTAAGCAAGTCATAAGAATTTCATGCTTTTCCATTTTGAGCATGTCACTTGAATTTCATGCTTTTTCATTTTGAGCATGTTATTTAAGAATCATCATGTCATAGAGATAATTACAGGTCATTCAATGAGTACTTCCTAAGTAAATCTCCTAGTCCAAAAATGCATGTTTGAACATAAATATGACATAAATTGCAAACAAAGCAATGGTTCACACTTATGAGTAAAAACATATAAGCATATGTGCAACCAAGCTACTAAATCAACTAATAAAGAAGTATAATGTATATCAAATTTTTTGCATGTGACAAGCATGCAGTTGCTCTCTTTGCTTGAGTTCCCCATATGGGGTCAAATACCACACCTCATCAATGAAGGGCATGAGGTCCTATAGACATACTAAGTCCATTAGACTTGGTTGAACCTATGGGAGACATGATAGCATCATAGCAGGCGGGTTCATCTTTTCTTATCCACTTAGGTGATACATTTTCAATCCCAGTGGTCAAAGGTTCATGAGCTCTAGATGTCAAAAGATCATGTAAATGGGTTTTATCCTTCCTAGGAACATGCATCTTAGCTCTAGCCTTTTTCTTTTCAATCATGCTTTCAACTCTACACATTTTGATATAATGAAAGCAACTTGGTCTATTTTGACCATCAATACCACAAAAATGACAAGTAGGAATAAAGTTAGGAATCATACCATTCCCTTATGCATGCATTGGTGCTTTCCTTTGTCGTTGTGATTGTCTTGGTTATTGGATTGGATCTCTCCATCTTTGTTGTTGACCAAGACAAGGTTGCTTGCTCGGTTGAGCTCGCATGATCAGTCTCTTCCCTTGATGGATTTGAAGTTGAGGGAAGTTAGCATGAGGAGCCCTTTTTGGTTGAGCATGAGCTTGACTTTTTGGTACCACCTTTATTTGGGCACTTCTTGAACATTCTCCTAGGTCAATCTTCTTTCTAGTGTGTTGAGAAGGAGGAAACTTCTTGAAGTCCATGCTCTTGACAAAGGTTATCTTGCTTGAAGAGGAAGCATCCTTGTCATCATTGTAGCCAAGACCTCTCTTGTCACTTGTCCTTTTTCCAACTCCCAACATATGGTCAAGCTTCTCAGTGCTTAAAGTCATCTTAGCCATTGAGGCTTTAGCTTCTTCAAGCTCTCTTTTCAACCCTTCTTCTCTCTTCTTAGATAAAGTTAACTCATCTTTTAGCTTATCTTCATCCTTCATGGATCTCACCACTTCTCCACTCAAGTGGTCAACTTGCGTTGAAAGCTTTAGATTCTCCTCCTTCAATCTTCTAATTTCTTTCTTGTTCCTTATCCTTGAGCTTTCAAACTTGACTATGTAGTCATGAAGATCCATACTCTCCACATTTCCATTTGTGGAGTTAGATGACGAATTCTCAACACTTGAGTCATCTCATATACCTTCCATCTCACCAATGGAGTCATTTTCCTCATCATGACCTTCTCCTTGGTCACTTGATGTTATATGAGCCATATCCCAGTGAGTAGCTACACCAACAACTTCTTTGGCTACTTTTTCATCTAGTTCTTCTTTGGGATCATAAGTCAAGGTATCTTTGCCATCTTTTTCAACTTCTACACGAGTGGCTCCAAATGTCGTGTAGTGAAAGGTCATCTATATTCCATGGGTAATGGTAACATGCGTTACCCATGTATGCTCTATATGAGACAGTTTCTTCGTATTGGAGGTCTAGTGGTGTTGGTCTAGGATTGTGTGTGTGTGTGTGTGTGTGTGTGTGTGTGTGTGTGTGTGTGATAGTAGTTAAATATAAAGGTATCAGAAAAATGAGATAAATATAGGAAAATTTGAAACAATAGTTTTACTACTTGAAAAATTCTCAAATTTTATTCATAGATAGATTTCAATGAACTTATCATTCACAAAAAAATTCATATTAAAATTCATAAAAATATATGTGATTTCATCAAGATCCTTGCCAAAATTAAAATAAGATATACCTCATTTGATAACTTTTATTTATATATAATGGTTCTCTCATAAGGAATTTCTTATTTTAATTTCGGTAAAGATTTTGACGAAACCACATCCATTTTATGAATTTTGATCTGAATTTTTTTAATAGATGATATGTTCAATGATATCTACCTATAAATAAAATTTGAGAATTTTTCAAACGCTACAACTATTTTTCTTGAATTTTCCTATATTTTGTTTATTTTCCAATTCCTTCATATTTAACAAAATCGGGATACAATAGTTGTAGTGCTTGAAAAATTCTTAAATTTTATTGATAGGTAGATATCATTGCACTTATAATCCACACAAAAATTTAGATCAAAATTCATTGAAATCGATGTGATTTCATCAAGGTCCTTATTGAAATTAAAATAAGAGATCCCTTATGGGAGAACCATTATATATATTTTTAATACTTGCAATCCCTAAAGTTTCATTAATACATCAATGAAGTTCTTTTGTCAATCAACCATTAGTAAAACTTAACGGTTTATGGGTATTTTTGTCTTTAAACAATGAACATGACATGTATAAACACAATATATATATAGGAAAAAAAAAAAAAAAAAAACAATTAAAAGTTATGTAATACAAATATTAAAATTAATAAATTTAAAAACGGTGCGGGGCGGTGCATAATGGGTCAAACCATTATATGCACCACCCTTCCATGTGTTACCCGTACTTATATATTTATTTTTTACAATATTAAAATATAGAAGGAAAAAAATAATAATAATCTTTGTTTCCTCATGTCTAATTGAATGTTGATGTTTGAATTTATGGTTTATTAAATTTAGATGTTATATTTTAATAAACTTAAGTTTATGTATGAATTTTAAGTATGTTAAAGTTTAAGTTTTAGTCATTATTTGTACCTTATGTTTAAATTTAAGTATATTTTTATATTTAATTGAATGTTAAAATTTAAATTCATATCATAAAATTCAATTGTATGATAAAATTTGTATATTTAGTGGTTTGAATGTTTCTATTTTTATTTTTATTTTTATGAAAAAAAAAATACTACGGGTCAAGTTTGGGCCACCCCCTCCACAAACGTGTTCGGGTATGAGACGGAAATCGAAAATTTGTTTGGAGCATGAGTCAGGTATATGGCACATTGCCCCAATCGGGTTTCAGATATGAAACATGTTGATCTGATCTCGATTCAATCTGTTGGCATCCCTAAGAAAGCAAAGTAGAACAAGTCTAAAAAACAATTGGCCATTGATCTCTCACTTTTTGGTTTCGGTTTCGGTTTCATTCAAGGTCCGCTTATTGTTGTAATTCATTCCGGGGAGAATCTTAAGGTTTGCCCAAATGAGTCGATCAACATCGGTCATCTTCATATAAACATCCGGATAATTTTGAAATCTCGTGTTTTTCTCATATCACACCACTATTTTGGTTAAATTGTCTTCAATTTTCTCAAATTATCTTCTCACTAAAATTATGTCTGGGTTGGAGAAACTCCGCAACTACCATATGGGAATTTGATCTTCTTGATTTTTAATTGCAAGAAAATAAAAGAAAAGAAAAAAAGTTAAGAGAAGAGGAAGAAACCGGAATTGTTTAATGTTACGTAAGTACAATTTATGAAACATTAGCGACTACGGATTAAAAAAGAGAACATATTAAACAATTCATAAATAAACAACAGGGACAAAATTGATAATGGCCAAATTATAAAATTTAGGGTTGATGGGGGACCGTTATGATGAGTAAGAGACTAAGAGACATTTGTTTTAGGCTTGGCTGCTTTCATGATGTATTTCTAGGTTTTCACGCAACTGGCAAAAGCATATAAAGCCTGCATTGGTTAGAGGCTATCTGACAAGAAGGTTTTTTTCTTTTCTTTTCAGGATTATCGTCATCAAGTTCATGTCAGCTGTAAAGCTAAAAGAAAATCAATGAAACAAAGACACAATTAATGGGGTCAATTGACGCCTAACCAGTGTCATTAATGAAAGAAAGAGAGAATTATGGAAACAAATAAAAGCAAAACAGGAGCAAGTTGGCTGCTAACGTTATAAATGTAGTGATTGACTCTTTAAAATACAAGTCTTTTTCTTGTGGAACTATATAGAACAATTTGTTTCCGCTTTGACCTATTCAATGACACCGTGGACGGTTATGTCTAAAAACAATTTAATTACCGGTAGTTTTTTTTTCTTTTTTCTTTTGTACCGGTAGTTTTTTTTTTTTTTTTTTCACTGTATATATACCATGAACAGTGATAGTGATTCGTTATTAGAACATTAACAAACTAAATAAACGTTCTTAAGGTTTGTTTGAAATTATTAATATACGTAGAATACGAGTTATAAAAGTATGTAAATCTAATGATCCACATGAAACGCACTTATAAAGTTATATCAGTACGCATTGACCAGAATGAGACTGTATATATACCACGGTTATGTTTGTGTATTGATTTATCATGAGAACATTTATAGATTGACTAAACGCTCTTAAAAGTTTGTTTGAAATTATTTTTATAGTCATTCAATATACGTAGAATACAAAAAACAGATTTTTTTCTCTCTCTTCTTTTCTTCTCTCTTCTTTTCTCTGCACCAGATCCTCGCTGCCTTCAAGCTTTCCGTCGCCGGTTCTCGCTGTGGCAACGGGAGCCGGCGATGATGGTTCTTCCTCCTTCCTTTGCCTGGCTGTCCTGGTCAGATGGGAGACTCCGGAGGCTGCTACGACGGCCCTGTTCATAGCCTGGAAATCTCTCTCGCGTCACAGGGAGGGAAGTTTTGTCCTAGCTTCGACGGCAGCTGTTAGATCGGTCGATCTCCGGCCAGATCTGATGTGATTATCGACGTGAGGTGTCTGATCGGCGGTCTTGGAGTTTGTCCGGCCCCATCCTCTCTGCCGGGACACCACCGGCAGCTTTGGTGTCTCTCTTTCACTGATTTTGGGTTCAGCTTGGTCGGATTTTTTGCTTATCGAAGTCGGGCGTTGATCGGCTGGGGGTTTGATTAGCGTGGTGGGTAGGAGTTTGGTCTGGCACCTCCGGCGTCCCTGCGTGGTCGGCGACGTCACTGCGTGGTCGGCGACGTCACTGGTGGGACTCTCCGGCAGCATGGATCTCTCCTCCTCCTCGGTCTTCTGCTCGTTTATTTTGTTTGGTGAATAGTTTTGTTTTGTTTGTATTCCCACTCTTGTGTGGGCGATTTTCTCCCGTTGTGGGACTCTATTCTGGATTAGTGCTCGATTAGTTTTATCTGTGGAGTCCCAGTTTAGTTGTAACCTTGCCCTGGATCTGATGCTCCAGATTTTCAAGTGCTCCTTCCATTAAAAATATATATATATATATATACACGTAGAATACGAGTTATAAAATTTACATTTATCATTTGGGAGTGTCAAGACTCAAGCCTGTCCTTGTGCGTGGTACCTACTGAGTACTGACATTGCAAACTTACACATTTACACTTTGACCAAATGAAGCTGAGTTTTATCTCACTCACTCAATCAATTGCTTGTCGGTGTTGGACTATATAAACACTCTTTAGTTGGGACCAAGGAACGTAATATCGGTATCGGCATCAATGTCGGGCTTCTAAATTTACGGATATATCGGAGATATTATCGATATCGGTGGATATTCTGTCAAAAATTAAAAAAATGATGGATATTTACATCTAAAGTTAGTTTTTTTTTGTGAAATTTTAGGACAAGCTTAAACAAGTAATTATACATCAAATGAATCATATTTCAATAATAAATTAGCATAGTTATGAGTTTAATATAAATTATAACATAAATAGAGTCTGTATATAATTTTTAAAATTGAGTATTTAATAGAATAATATTTTGTTTCACTTTTATAATATTATATACAATATAAAGAGATTAAATATTTAATAAAAAAAATTATCATTAAAAAATATATATAGTAATAGTTCCACACTTCCAAAATTCTATCATAAATCATAATTCATACATAATAATACATTGCGTGTCTAAAATTTAAAACCAAAATGAATTCATTGCTGGTTCAAATACATAAGATACATTTCTATCTTGATTCGAACAATAAATTTCCCAAGAAAACGTGCTTGCATAGTTTTCAATGTAGTTATTAATATGCCACACGTATGCTGCTTGATCTCTTTCAACTGATCCATGAATTGGGTAGTTTGGATTTACCCAACTTGGTGGATATTGTTGATCTGCATACATAGGTATTGCATATGACATTTGTGGAGAAGGATAATCAAATATATTGCAGCCACCATAACTACCATAATATGGTACATGAGAACCTGACATTGTCTGTGAATCACCCAAAGAACTATGTTCTGTGTCTATACTCATTGAGGAGAGAGTCATATTCAAAGAATCTTCATCATTTTGACTTGTTCCTCCATGCTATCTACCATGAGTTTGATCAAAATTACATGTATGAGCATCCCAACCCGCCGCACTAGCATTCCAACCTGTTGCACCAACATCCCAACCTCCAGCACGAACATCCCAACTTGTTGCACCAGCATTCCAACCTCCTGCACCAAAATCCTAACCTCTTGCCTCATCCCGACCATCCCTATCATCTCGATCATCTTTTCCTCCACTATTTACATCAGAGGTATGTTGGTCATCGGAAGAGCCGGTAACAATAACTCCACGATCTATACCAACTTCTTCTCTAATCACTTGTTCAACATTTATTCCCATTTCTTGAGCATGCTAAGCAATATGTGAATCAACATTTCTCTCGTCATCATCCAAGGAGGTAGGTCTAAGCCAGTTAAAAATAGGATTTTCATTATCGTCTCCTGCTTCAGCAGCTACTTGAAGTAGATCCATAAAATCAATTTCATTTACTTTATCTTTTTCAGCTGTCATATCCCTAAGTTTCAATTTCATATTATAATAACAATAAAAAAGTTGTTCAAGCTTAAAATGGGCAAGACGGTTCCTTTGTTTTGTGTGGATTAAAGCAAATGTGGACCAATTTCTTTCACATGCAGAAGATGATGATGTTTGTGATAGTATGCGAACTGCTATTGCACTCAATGATGGAGCACATTTTCCATACATTACCCACCAATCAACTGTAATAAAAATAATTAAGTATTATAAGTATGAATATTATTTTAATGATATTATTATTTATTATTAATATGTAAATTTTTGTAATAAAAGTTATATACCTGGTTGCATTTTGCTTCTACCTGCAATGGCTGCTCGTTCACCAAAACTTTTTCTTCCATCCTTAAAGTATGTGAGCTACATTCATGAGATCAATATGTATATAATATATATTAATATGAGTATATGACAAAATACTCACATGCAAAGAATTAATAATACTGGAATTATAAAATTGGTTGTAAATTGTAACTTTTTACCTTATTTCCAAAATTAGCAATTCCTGCAACTTCAGTGTCTAATTGCGTATAGACATTATGTATCAGAAGATCCGAATTATCCCCAATATACTATTTTTCAAAATTCTATCATTATGATTCTCTATCATACGGGCCATACCAAATAATTATGTTCTTATTTATTTTTTATTTTATTTTTTGATAAAAATATTTGAGTTTCTTTAGATTCTCTACTCAAAACTCAAAAGAAACAATTTGATTATTTTTACACGTTTTACACAAATAATTTTGAGATTCTTTTATTTGGAATGTCGGCATAAAGTTATAAAAAAATCAATTCTATATATTTATAAATTGATTGGTACATATTTAATACTATTTGGAATTAGTTTTACACATTTGAGTCACCAACAATTTTTTTTTTCATATTGCTTTCACAAAATTTTACATATTTTACATGTCCACTCTTTGGTTCTTTATTCAATTTTACTTCAAGTCCTCAATAATTTTACTATTGACTTTTATGTTGAAAATTTTTATAAATTTGTTAATGCTTCTTCTAAATTGTTTAGGATTAAAAAAATTATTTTAATAATATGCAAAATATCCCTGGACTTTCGGGGTAAAATTCATGAAATTTCGGGAATTTCGGGATATTTCGGGAATATCGGGAGATTTTAACGGATATTTCGAAATCGGTCGGATATTCTGCAGGATATTGGATATTTATCTGTTTCGATATCGGTCCCTCCAAAATACGGATATATCGGTGGATATATCGGTATATCTATCGATTTTAAGTACTCTGGTTGGGACCGTCCTTATTTAACAAATCTGATCCTAAAGAGAAAAACTTAAGTGCATCGGGTGCACTGTTAAATGGTGCACCTAGCCACTCATAATAGAACATGTGGCTGTATAATGCCACATATGCTTCCTTACCCATATGTCCAATTTTGAGTGGCCTGGTCGAAAAAATCTTCAATACACCGAGTACATCAGCAATTGTTTGCTTTTTATATTTTTTTTCATCATTATTTTATCTCTTTCTCTCTCATCCCATTGATTTATTAACACATACTTATGTGTTAAGGTATCAATGATCTGTGCATGACTCTACTAGGTGGGGTGCACCCGGTGCATTAAAGATTTCCTCCTCTAGGTCTCTCGTAAGATGTCAATAGGGCTAGCCTGTACCAGTATACTGTAATAAACTTTGCTCATTTCCATACAAGTCCGCCTGGCCCAACGCACTATATAATGAATTTAGTGATATTAGTCTATTTATAATATTTGTTTGGATCATGCTATAAAGAATCAATAACTAAACATGTAAAAATAGATGGAGTCTTTTGTAAGTTGGAACTAAACCCATATTTTAAAAGTAATCCAATTAATAGCTCGATTTTAACACTCCTTATTGAAACAATTGGTAACTATATGCAAATCCAATATGACAAAGATATTGTATACAAAACATATAAAAGTTCTCCTTTGATTATTAACAGTCGGACCCAAAAAGCAAAGCCACGTTTACAGAAAATATGACAAGATTAAGTGAACAGGCAAAATATGCAACTAGTATAATATTTTTGCAAATTTAAGTCTCCAAACATATCAATCAGATGTAGGGTCAAAAATATAGATTAACATGGGAGAAAAATAATAAAAATAAACCAACACATGAAATTCCTATATAATTGCATGTGAATTACAATTGCATATAGCAATACCCTATAACGAACACGGTCATCAGATTAATCAATAGCAATTATGAGAAAACCAACGGAGACATACATGAGAAAGACAGGATAGAGTGCCAGGGCTTTTCGCCTGGGGTTAACGGCTGAACTCATGAAAGGATAGGCAGCCCATGAGCTCCATGCCAATGTCACACACACCACAACCACTTTCACTATCACGTTGTTCTTCAACATACATATCAAGGCTCCAATATCAAGAGGGAATAGACAATAACCCAGAAGACTAAGACTCTGGAAGAAAATTATGTGTCCACCCTGAAACAATTTCAATTTTCATCTCAGTCAAAGCAGCCGCTTCATACATACGCAGGATTTAACATTCCAAAAGCTTTAACATGAGTATTTTGAAATTCTCTTTGTACAACTTGCAACAACATGACTAAATAACATTTTTATAGAAAGTAAAGAGAGAAAGAGAGAGAGAAGTACCAGTAGCAGTACGTTCAAAGTCAAGATCACAGCACCAGCTGCAAGTAGTGCAAATGCAACAGCAAATACCTCAGACTGAAAAACAATGGAAAACAGAACAAAATTAGTACCTCAACGTATTAACATTATTCGAGATCTTTTGTGTATTAATAAAATTCATACTATCAACAATTATAAACTAAAGAAACTTAACCCCAAATAGAACAATGTAAAGATAGTGGCACGGTGAAAGAAAACAAGCAGATGACCAAGCGAATAATTTATAAACATGGAAGAGAGACATTATTTTTTATATTAAAAAAAAAAAAGAGAACAAGACACACATTCGCTTTTAATATCTTGGAAGAATATCACATCTAATTACAGTAGCATTTCACTCTTACAGTTTTTTTTTTTTTTTTGGTTCAAATTAGATTGGAGGATACAAAATAAACAGACAACAGAAAAAAACCAGCTAACCGCAACAAATAAGATCAGCACAAAAAGATTCTTTCTTAGTGCAGATTTCATCTAAGAAATGACATGTTATCTTCTTTTTCCTTTTACCACAAGAAACTAAGAAATGACATGCCATCAACACAAAAAATAGGAAGATCATCCCCATATAATAGTAACATTCATCAAAACATCAGGAGGTATCAGAAACATGGAGAGACCAAGGATTTCAGTTAAGTTTATGAGCATTAGCAGCTCTAATGAGTAGATGACTGGTTGCTACAATGCTAAGTTTGACAACTTTAGTTAAGTAAATGAATAACAGTATTGTAAGATGAAATGAACACCAAAAGTGCCAAATAGTAACAGAGTTAATTGCAGAAGCAGAAAATGATAATACACTATAAATTGAAGGAGCAATATCTGAAACACACTGGACCCAGACATACTTATTACTGCAAGAAAAAATTGATTAGAGCGCTGCAGATAAAGCAATACATAAATAACTGGAAACAGCGCTGTCTAAAAGCATGAGTTAAAACCCTAATACAATTAAGAAAAATTAAAACAAGCAGTTGGATGAGTGGAACTCATTGAAAAAAAAGAGTAAGTTCAATAAATATGACTTTATATTTGATTACTGCCAGGGTAATAGTGACAACAACAGCTAGTGTTTAAATAAGATATTAACATTTCCAAGCAAATATCATCATTAGTTAATGGAAAATAAAAATAATCTTTATAGTAAGAAAAATCCAAAAGAGGGTATAAATATGAGATCAATGAAAACATTCAAGGAGGTCTGGTCAAATCATTGTCTATTAATTATAACAATTTGACTAGTAATTATAGATTATAGCTGATGAAAATTTTTCAGAAAAAAGTATCAAGTTCTAATTTGGTACACTATGGGATTCGAATTGATATAGAAGATTAAATTGGATTAAATAAATTTTTATAAAACAAAGTTGCCAAAATATATTTTTGACTAAAATAAAAATGCTAAAAATCATTTTGAATAAAATAAAATTACAATATTAAAATAAATTTATTAGAAAAATCATTTTGGAAAAATGAAAATAACAGATAGAATCATTTTTATATAATATATACAGATATAAAATACTTTTTAACTATGTAAAACCAAAAAAATAGTTATAAAGTTTTTTGTTAAGCCTTGGTCAATGTACCTACAAAATCCTTCAAAGTATATAAACATGCTTTTGAAAAATTAATATTTAAGATTATTTTTTATATAATGAAGTAGATATGTAATTTTAAAAGACATCATAAAACAGGTGCAACCCATGGACGTGTAGAGTTTCACTTATCCTATAATTATGGGATAAAGGCTAACTAGGTCATCAATCCCTTGAGAGCACCAAACATGAGATCGAACAAAATAATGTCCAATCTCATCCCATGTTATAACAAGTACTCTAAAAGCATCTATGAGGTTGAACATGATTATTTCTAACCCCATGTTTGGCGCCTTATAAGGGATGGACATCTCCATTTCCTTAAAAGCACCAAACATTAGACTTAGCAAAGTTATGTCCAATATCATCACATGTTTACTTTTTCTAAAGTACTTTTAATATTTCTATTTTATCGTTTTTAATAATTTTATTTTGATAAAAATGGTTTATATATATATATAGTAAAAATGATTGTTAACAATTTTATTTTAGAAACTTGATTTAATTTAACCAAACACGCAATTTCATTTTCTAGTACAATCCTATGATACACCACACAAAGGATGCTACAATCACTGAATTGATTCAATTACGTTCTAAGGAAAAGCCGTGTCAACTTTGACTTTCTCAACAAAATAGCTTGACGATTGATCTAAGAGTCTAAGACGAACACGATCACTTGTTATCGAATACAACCCTTTTTGTTTAGTTTACAAACTTTACAATGACACGGATTCTGTTGTGTTTTTGGCTCATCAAAACCCAAAATTAAGGCTTAAGAAGGAATCCTATTTGGATTAGGAGAAAATAAAGTGTGCACATAATTTCCTATTGGGAATAGGAAATTATATTTTCTCAAAAATCCCAAATCAACTAGGATTAGGAAATAAGTTAGTTTTTCTTATTCTACAAGGATTTAGGAGTCTTATTCTGACAAGGAATGTAACCCAAGTCCTATATCTATAAATAGGGCTGTTGGGAGCTTATTTTTAACACAGAAAAACAGCAAGCATACAAGGGGTAGAGAGCAAGAGTGATAGAGAGGTTCTAGCAAGGTTTTGGGGAATTAGTTAAGGGGTTTCAATAAGTATCCTGTAACCAAGCGTTTTTCTTCATAGTGCTAGTGATTTCTCAAGAGAGATCACACGAGGACGTAGGCAAAGTTAGCCGAACCTCGGTAAATTCTTGTGTTGTGTGTGTGGCATGTTTTCTTTATTGTTCATATTTTATTCCCCATATTCGCATATCATTATCCTATAAGTTTATCATCGTAGTCTATCAAAAAAGCACGATCAATAAAGGAGTTTAAAATCAACAAATTGGTATCAGAGCTTGGTCATAGCGTTTTTGAGATGGCGGGTGATAAGATCAATGAAGTGAAGCCCATCTTAATCGAGAAGTTTGATGGGAAGGGTAACTTCACGTTATGGCAGAGGAAGATGAAGAACGTCTTGATTCAGCAAGATCTGCAAGATGCTATTCTCGGAAAGGAGAAGAAGCCGACGGAAACTACTGATGCTCAGTGGAAGCGAATTGACGTAAAGGTGAAGAGCTCTATTGAGCTACATCTTGCCGACAATGTGATGCTTAATGTCGACGAGGAGATGAATGCTAAAGAGATATGGGATAAGCTCGAGAAAGTTTACATGGGTAAAACTTTATCCAACAAACTTTTCTTGAAAGATGAACTTCTTAATCTTCGTATGGAAGAAGGTGGAAATCTGCAAGATCAGTTGAGCAGATTTCATGATTGTGTTGCCAATTTATTAAAGGTGGATGTGAAGTATGATGATGATGACAAGGCGCTTTTACTATTGAGATCTCTACCGTCTTCGTTCAAGCACTTCAGGACCACAATCATGTTTGGTAAGGAAAGTCTAAAGCTGGATGAGGTTATGGAAGCCATTCAATCTTATGTCAAGATGGATGAAAATACCAAAGGCTCTCAGGCACATGGTCCGTATGCCAAAGGCAAAGAGAAGGGTCGGTCGCAGAGCAGGCATGATAAATCTAGCAATTGGGGTAGATCAAAATCTAAGGGAAAAGAAAAAAAGAACAAAGGTTGCTTTACATGTGGTGCTACTGACCACTGGAAAAAGAATTGCAAGATAAGGCAAGAAAGGAAAGCAAAGGCGATGGCAAGGAATTCAAGTTCAGCCAGTGTGGTTACTTCGGATGAAAGTGACGGAGAACTCCTTGCGGTAACATCGAGCTCCAATGCTTTCCAACATTGGATTTTGGATACCGGTTGTTCGTTCCATATGTGTGCTAACAAAGAATAGTTCGACACATATGAGGAAAGGAGATGTGGAGAAGTTTTGATGGGAGATGATTCACCGTGCAAGATCCAAGGTATTGGATTAGTGAAAATCAGAATGCGTGACGGAATTGTTAGGGTACTGGATAAGGTTAGACATGTTCCTAAACTAAAGAAGAATTTGATATCTTTGGGCACTTTAGACAAAGACGGTTACAAGTATTGTTCTGAAAGAGGGATACTCAAGGTTATCAAAGGGTTATTGGTCATAATGAGAGGTGATATTCAACCTAACACTTTATATAAGCTTCAGGGAACTACAATAGTAGGAGGAGTAGCAGTATCTGTAGAGAAGGACGAGACTAAGCTTTGGCATTGTAGGCTAGGGCACATGAGTCAAAGAGGGATGCAAGAACTACACAAGAAAAATCAGTTGAAAGGTATTAGTTTCTGCAAACTAAAATTCTGCAAGTATAGTACTCTCGGGAAGCAAACAAAGACGTCATTTAAGATTGCAGATAGTGAGAAAAGAAGCAAAGAGCCGTTGTACTATATTCATACAGACGTATGGGGCCCTGCACCAACTAGGTCTAAGGGAGGATCAAGGTATTTTGTTACATTTTTAGATGATTTTTCGAGAAAAGTATAGGTTTACTTTATGAGGGAGAAATCCGAAGTTTTCACAAAGTTTAAAGAGTGGAAAGCTGAAGTAGAAAACCAAACGGGTAGAAAAATCAGATATCTGAGAAGCGACAATGGAGGTGAATATAGAAACAACAAGTTCTTACAGTTCTACAGGGAAGAAGGCATCACAAGGCATTTTACAGTGAAGATGACTCCTCAATAAAACGGGGCGACAGAGAGGATGAATAGAACTCTCATGGAAAGAGAGAGAAGCATGCGGTTTCATGCAGGATTGCCCGACATGTTTTGGGCAGAAGCGGTTAATCACGCTTGCTACTTGGTTAACCGATCACCCTCAAGGGTTCTTGATTATAAGTGTGCAGAAAAGGTATGGTCTAGAAAACCTATTGATTATTCCGATTTAAGAGTTTTTGGTTGCAGTGCATATGCTCATATTCCGAGTGATGAAATAACCAAACTCAAGCCAAAGTCACTCGAGTGCTTTTTCATTGGTTTTGAAAAAGGAGTGAAGGGCTACAAGTTATGGGATTTTGTCAACAAGAAGAAGGTTTTAAGTAGAGATGTCGTGTTCGACGAGAAGACTATGCCCCTAAATAAAATCAAGACAACTGAGGAGAAGCAAACTGATGTTGTAGAAGAAACAACCGAATTTCCTCTAACCAAATGGGTCATGGAAGAAGATACAGCTCAGGTGGAGCATGAGCAAGTGGATCATGACAAAGGGATTAATGAGGAAAAAGTAGAGCAACAACAATAGTCACAAGTACAGGCTCAGGTGGAGCTATCACCGTTGCATGAACAAGACTCCTTGGTTCCTCAACAACCTAAGCAACAATTTCAAAGAAGAATAGCACTGGATAAACCCAACCTAAGCAACAATTTCAAAGAAGCATAGCACTGGATAAACCCAAGCGAGAACGCAAGAAACCGGAAAAGTATGAGTTTGATCAAGACGAAGTTAATTATGCTCTAAATGTTAGTCAAGGCGATCCAACCACGTATCAAGAAGCTATAGCAAGTGATGATCGAGAAAGTTGGATGGTTGCTATGTCAGAAGAGATGCAATCTCTTGATAAGAACTCTATTTGGGAGCTAATTTCTAAACCAAAAGATCGAAAGATAGTTGGCTGTAAATGGGTGTTTAGAAAGAAAGAAGGGACACATGAAGGTGATGCCATAAGATACAAGGCTCGGTTAGTGGCAAAAGGGTATTCACAAAAGGAAGGAGTTGATTATGATGAGATATTCTCTCCGGTGGTTAAGCATACTTCAATCAGATTGCTATTATCAATAGCAGCTCAGCAGGATATAGAGATAGAACAGATAGACGTTAAGACCGCGTTTCTTCATGGTGATCTAGAAGAAGTCATCTACATGGCTCAACCGCATGTCGAAACAGATAAAGAAAATCTGGTTTGTAGGTTAAAGAAGTCTCTTTATGGGCTAAAGCAATCTCCAAGGCAATGGTACAAGCGTTTCGACTCATACATGCTGAAATCAATTTTAGAAGATGCTTAAAGGATTGTTGTGTTTACTACCATGTGTTCGATGGTATGATTATACTATTACTACTTTATGTAGACGATATGTTGATTGCATGTCAAGATATGTCTAGAATTCAGAAATTAAAGATGCAACTGAATAAGGAATTCGACATGAAGGATCTAGGGGCTGCACAAAAGATCCTTGGAATGCAAATTAGAAGAGACAGAGTAGCGGGAAAAATCTGGTTGTCTCGAGCAAAATACATTCAAAATATTTTGAAACGATTCAACATGACTGAAGTAAAGCCCGTGACTACTCCGTTGGCAGCACACTATCGGTTAAGTGCGTTGCAATGTCCGACTACGGAAAAAGAGTTGGAAGAGATGAGCAAAGTGCCTTATGCAAGCATAGTAGGATGTCTAATGTACGCGATGGTTTGCACAAGACCTGACCTAGCATAAGCATTAAGTGTTGTTTTGAGGTATATGGCGAATCCAGGAAAGGAGCATTGGTCTGCAGTTAAATGGATTCTGCGTTACTTGAAAGGTACAAAGAGTCTAGGAATCTTGTTTGAAAAACAAGGGAAAGAAGCATGTGTGATGGGTTATGTAAATGCTGACTACGCAGGGGACTTGGATAAAAGAAGATCTACTACAGGTTATATTTTCACTAGTGGTGGTGGGCCAATTAGTTGGAGGGCTACTCTACAATCAATTACAACATTATCCACTACTGAAGCCGAGTATATTGCGCTTGCGGAAGCTGGAAAGTAAGCAGTTTCGCTTAATGGTTTAGCAAGAGAGTTCGGAATTACTCAAGGTTCCATGGTGATTAGATGTGACAGCCAAAGTGCCATTTACTTAGCAAAGAATCAAGTGTTTCATGGAAGATCGAAGCATATTGAGGCTCGTTATCACTAAATTAGGGACTGGGTAGAATCGAAGGAAGTTACACTGGAGAAGGTTCATATAGAGGAGAATGCATCAGATTACTTGACTAAACCGGTAACAGCTTAAAAGTTCAAGTTTTGCTTGAACTCACTCAATCTTATTACATGCTGAGGATTGGGTGGAGCACCTCCTCACTTGAGGTGCATTAAGGCAAGAAGAAGTTTGCCAAGGTGAAGGTTCTTAAAGCTTTCCAGAGTTGTTTCAAGAAGGTTCGAAGACATTCTGGGGTACAGCAGTCATTTCTTGGTTTTGACTCACCAAGGTGGAGATTGTTGTGTTTTTGGCTCATCAAAACCCAAAGTTACAAAGTTAAGGCTTAAGAAGGAATCCTATTTGGATTAGGAGAAAATAAAGTGTGCACATAATTTCCTATTGGGATTAGGAAATTATATTTTCTTAAGAATCTCAAATCAACTAGGATTAGGAAATAAGTTAGCTTTTCTTATTCTACAAGGATTTAAGAATCTTATTCTGACAAGGAATGTAATCCAAGTCCTATATCTATAAATAGGGTTGTTGGGAGCTTATTTTTAACACAGAAAAACAGCAAGCATACAAGGGGTAGAGAGCGAGAGATAGAGAGGTTCTAGCAAGGTTTTGGGGAATTAGCTAAGGGGTTTCAATAAGTATCTTATAACCAAGCGTTTTTCTTCATAGTGCTAGTGATTTCTCAAAAGAGATCACACGAGGACGTAGGCAAAGTTAGCCGAACCTCGGTAAATTCTTGTGTTGTGTGTGGCATGTTTTCTTTATTGTTTATATTTTATTCCACATATTCGCATATCATTATCCTATAAGTTTATCATCGTAGTCTATCAAAAAAGCACGATCAATAAGGGAGTTTAAAATCAACAGATCCATGGTAATCCACTCATCCCTCAACCTATGTTACCTAAACAAAATTCATCCTAAAAAGACAATTGGAATCATAAACTTGGTGGTGTAAATTAACACCACACATATATAACATGATTAACAAAGACACCACTAAAATCTTATCAAGTGCCAATCTAACACTCACTATAACAAAATTTGTGATCATAATGCAAAACAATAATAATAAATTACTCATTTGATTGCATTCAACCTAAAAGCTATTCTCCTAATATTTGTAGCCATTCATCTCTTTACACAGTAAAACTTCTAAAGACAATATTTTCTAGTCCTCATTCTGTTTTTGCCTCCATCATCTCACAAGTACATTGATGTCAATTATTTTTTAAAAGTCTCCAAAGTCCAAACATAAGTTACATATTACCTAATAGGTTTTATCTTAGTCACTGTGGTCAGAAAAAATAAAATAAAACTTGATGTGTAACTCTACCCTCATTCATTTCAATGTGTACTGATGCACAACACCAACTTGAAATCAGCCAAATCTTGAAATAATGACTTGAGTGAAAATTCTAACAAAAAGGAAGCAACCAAACCGAAGATGCCACTTTGGACACAGCCAATGACTTTCATATGAGAGCAACAGTTCAACCAAATACTAGCCAAATTGCAATATGTTCATCAGTATATATATACATACTAAAACTATACAATAAGTGGATTTATACAACTGAAACCTATGACAACTAAACAACACCAGTAGTTTGATTGTTTTTCGACTTCTAAAGATTCAAACAAAGTTTACAGAAGACATCACTCATATCGAGTAGCGATTCGCCAATGAAATAGCCAACCCTTTGTCTGAAAAATCAAAGAATATAAGAGAGAGCCATATTACTAAAGGTTCACACTACAATGTTCTACTTGTAAACAATAGGATTGAGCATATTTTGGGTTTTTATTATCAAATTAGTCATAAAAATCATTGATATATTTTTTTTTATCTAAGTTAAAACAAGGGAAAGTATCATTTTCCCCTCTGAAGTTTGCCCTACTGTTAAGATGAGGATAGGGTTTGGCCATATTGGCCGTTTTTCCCCCTAAAAACAAAGAAACGTTAAAAACGCCCCTTCTGTCACAATTTCATCGAGTTGACTGTTAAGTGGAAAGGGTATTTACGTAATTGACATTAAAAAATAATAAACAAGTGGAGGGGACGATGCCACCTAACCCACAATGCCTAATGAAATAATAAATAATAAATAAAACAAAAAATTGTAGATCTGGTTATTTCCACCAGATCCAACTCAAAAAATAAAAAATAAATAAATAAATAAAAAATAAAAAATAAAATAAAATTTAAAAACATAAAATTCAAACCAATTCCACCACCAGGCCACCATCAATTCATCTCATCCTCCATAACCACCACAAACTCCACCATCATCAAACCCAAACCAACACCACCACAAATAAATCAACTTAATCCACTATCCAAAAAGAAATCAAATTCAAACCAATTCCATCACCACCACTGACACCACCCCTAGGAGTGACGATGTCCCAACCGAGGCGATCGAAGCCAACCAAACCGTCTCTTCCCGCCGTCGATCTCCTCTTCCCTTTCTCTCTTGGTGGCGGCAGTTGGCAACGACAAGGAAGATCACAAGAGATAGATTGGATGGATTTTGGGTTTTGGGTTTTAGGTTTGAGTGGTTAGTGGGTGTTAGACTGATTTGGATTGTGTGTTTGACTAGTGGTGGGTTGATTTGGTTTCTGGCGATGGTGGTGGTGGGTCGATTTGGTTTCTAGCGGTGGTGGGTTCTTGGTTTGGTGTTGGGTTTGATTAACAGGTTGATGGGGGAAGTTGAATATCACATAGCAAAGGGATCGGTTGAGTTGCAGAGTTTTTCATTTTGCATTGCTTTAGATGGTCAAATCGTTAGAGCCCTTCCAAGTCATTCTTGTGTTATTAAGCCTACCATGAGATTGTAATGACTACTAATTTGATACTATTATGTGTATTTGGTTCCTATGATAGGGTTAAGGTACAGCTTGTAGACAGATCAATGCTCTAGCTATTGCCCTTGGCTTTGTTTGAAGTGTTTTGTTACAATTTGTATTGTACGTCAGTTTGTCAAGTTGAAGATCTGTGCTTGATGATGATGATGAAAGATTTTAAATTGATTTTGCTTGATGAAACATGTGTAACAAAACGAACCTGAAGAAATTTATTTTTATTAATTTTTTTGTTGGTCGGGTGGAGAAGATGGAGATGGGTGTTGGTGATGGCCGATGGGTGATCACAATGATGATGATCTTATTTTTTTAATTCTTTTTAATTTTATTGTTTTTAAATTCTTTTTAAAAAAAAAATTAAATTTTTTTTTATAAAGAGAAAAAAAAAATTGTTTTAAAATTTTTTTATTTTTAATTTCTATTTTAAAAATTAAATAAAAATAAAAGGAGATATCTCCACCATCCATCTCAGAGATGGACGGTGGAGATCCATCTTTTTTTCAATTGTTTTTCTATTTTTTTTTTTTTTTTTGTTTTCTGTTTTTTTTAATTATATTTTTTATTTAATTAATATTTTGAGGGTTAAATGATAATTATATAGAGTTAACTGAAGTATAAAATGGTCATTTACTTTAATTTTAACGGTCAAAGGGGTATAAAATACATTAAATGGATGGAAAATGTAACAAAAGGGGCGTTCTTAACGTTTCTTTGATTTTAGGGGGGAAAACGGCCAATATGGCCAAACCCTATCCTCGTCTTAACAATAGGGCAAACTTCAGGGGGGAAAATGATACTTTCCCTTAAAACAATAAGACATTATCCAAACTATTGAATCAATTAACAAAACAACCAAACTCTAAAATGTAAATATAATTTGGCTTAAATGTAAGAAGCTGAACACCGACCCTCTTGACCAAGGGCCCGAGGCAGACCACAAGAGTGAGCCCCAAAAAGATTAAAGAAAAACGAAACCAAGAGATCCTAAACTTTAAAATAATTATCATACATAACACAATTATATATAATAACTCTATATTATCTATATCCCATATTCCCATGATGTCATGGGATAAGTAAAAGCTACGGCCATGGCGGGTTTCACTTATCCCATGTTTATGATTAAAAGCTTTCTATGATTGGAGATGCCCAATCCCTTGAGAGCCCTAGACATAGGGTTGAACAAAGTTAGGTCCAATCTCATCAAATGTTATAACTGATGATCCCAAAGCACCTATGGAAGTGGGCCTAACTTTGTCCAATTTCATGTATTTCAATCCAAACAGTTGAAATCAAGTACTCTTGCACGAGTAGAAGGAAAGTGAAGAGATACATGATTTGTTGGGATACAATGTCATTGTTTTGCAAAGGTCGATAAAATTTTAATTCCAAAGTCATTGCTATATATCATTTATCTCAATAGGTAGGTAACTTCAATAGAATTTTCTCAAAAATACATATAACAAAAAGTTCAAAATATTCTGGCAAGTAAAATGGGTACAACCATATGATAAAGGGGAAAAACTAAACTTTGATTGTCTAAGAGACACTGTGTTGGATATAATGCAGGCACAATTTTTCCCACATTGAGAGCCTTGCTTCTTTGGCTGCAGCCTAGCAGCCACAAACAAGAAAGCTAACAAGGATAACATCAATCGGTTGTCCCACTAACTTAAATAACTGTTTTGAAACTTACATTTTATTTATTTAACTTAAAAAAGAGTTTCCTCTTCAAAAAATAAAAAATAAAATCCCCCAAACTCTGACATGGATTAATTTGATTTCAATACTTCTTGCATAACAACAAGAGGCCTTACCAATTGAACTAACTGGTACCCACTAAGTAAAACTCTTAAACAAATAACAAGTAAAATTTAAAGTCTTTTTAGTCATGTGTTTATAGTGGTCATTAGTTCATTGCCCCAGTTAAAATCTAATTGGTTTATCTCATACATTAAAACTTGCATTTGGTGCCTTTACATATTTTTAATATACCAGCACATCACTCAAACTGGGTTAGAAGGTTAGTCATTGAAATAGTCAACCTTTAGTCCAAAAAGTTAAACAAAATAAGAGGTAGCATTTCAAACAGAACTGAAAGTAAGGTTCAACCCTACATCACTAAATCATCCAAAATGTTCATTCTTTTTCCATCTGGCACCAAAACCACCCCTCCCCATTTTTCCTGGTAAAGTCCCCAAAAAAATCGCAATAGTCTAGAGACCACACCGCACCAAAAGATGTCTTCCAATTCTCATCTCTATTACTCTATACCTCTTAGAGAAAGCCATATCAGTTAAGGTTGACATTAACAATATGTTTTGCTTGTAAACAATAGGATTGAGCACATTTTTGTTTTTCTAATTCAAATTATGTTTAGTTGAGTTACTTTGATCATTAATTACAAGTTGATCAGTCGAATCTAACTTAAATAGTAGGACATTGTTGAAACTATGAATCAATTAACAAAACAAAACTCCATCAAGTAAATATAATTAAAAAATAAAACATAAGAATGCTGACCTTCTTGACCGAGGCGGACCACGAGAGAGTGAGACCCAAAAAGACTATAAAGAAAAAGGGGCCCCACAGATCCCAATCTCTGAGCGCCTTTCCTGGATCTTCTCTGTACGGATTCGGAAAAACAACCAGCTTCAAATTGCTAACAATTCGAGACAGATCTCTCTTCACAGTGTCCCACACCGGCTCAGTCAAAGTGTTAGGAGCCGACCCGAAAGCACTCGCGCCGATACTCGGGCGGGGACCGCCGGAGTTGCTTGACGGCGGGAGAGGAGGCGGAGGAGCGGGGACAGATGGCACCTTTTGAGTGGAGGAGGGCGGCGGATTGGGGAGGTTGGACTGCATGAAAGGAGAGGAGGAGACGGGGATTGTGGCGGGCCGGGGCGGACTGGGGGGCCGGGCCGGAAGGACGGTGGCTGGACCAGCTTGGACGCTGGCGTTGATTAGGTTCTCGATCTCATCGATGTCGGATTGGGAGGACGGGTGGAGAGGTATCGTATCGCTGTGCGACATTTTTCTTCTTTTTTTGTCCTGTAAACTGTCTCTCGATTTTTTCTGGGGAAAGTGACAAGATCTTAGGGAGGAATGTACAGATCTGGAGAAACAAAAGAGAGATCAAAAGAATTAATTGAAATTTTTGGGATTCAGTGGAAGCATTTGGGAGTTTTGTGAGATTTTGATTTTCAATATTTCTTCTGTACGGGTCTGGTTCCGGGGTCTGAATCTTGTTGTCCTATTCGAGTTAATTGCAATTTGCAATACACCTAACGTCGTCGTAGAAAAGTTGAGGTGAACAAAAGAAATAAATACACTTTAGGGACTGTCTTGCTAGAGGTGACCACGGTTCGGTTAAACCGTCGGTTTTGTCCGCTGTTTAACCGGAATCGGATTGGCCAAACCGGAACCAAAACCGTCGGTTTGGAAACCGGTTGGAAACCGATGGTTCCGGTTCCGGTTTGAGAGTCCTCCAAACCGTCTGGAACCGGCAGTTTTTCGGCAAAAACCGACGGTTTTAACCGCTGGTTTATTTAAAAAAATAAATAAATAAAAAACAACGAATCAGACGCTGCCACGTGGCAGCGCCTTTTAAAAAAATTACCGTTAAGTTTTAAAAATATTAAAAAAAAAAAAAACAACCAATCAGACGCTGCCACGTGGCAGCGTCTTATAAAAAAAATTACCGTTAACATTTATAAATATTAAATAAAAAATTAAAAAAAAATAACCAGCGTCTGATTTAAACACTCTTTTACCGTTCTGACAGTTAAAAAAATAAAATAAAATAAAAAAATCCACCAATCACACGCTGCCACGTGGCAGCGTGTAAAAAAAATTCAACCGTTCTGAATTTCTGACTGACTGGGCAACGGCCAAATTTTTTTTATTTTTGCACCCCTCTATTTCTTTTATTTGCATAGTCACCCTTCTCTACTATACTATAAATATCCCCCCATATTTCATTATTCTTCACACCACTCATTCTCTCAACTTCTCTCTCTCAACTCCTCTCAATCTCAATTCTCAAATTCAAAATTCTCTCTACAATTTTATTTAATTCTCATTCATATATAAATTATTTCTTATATTTTTTACTATCTACTATTTTTTCAATTATCAAATTGATTTATAATATTTATTTCAACAATATAATTTTTTCTATATATATATTTTTCCAACAATACAATTTTTTCTATATATATATTTTTCCAACAATATAATTTTTTCTCTCATATATATATTTTTTTCAATCGTCTTTTTTTTTACTCTATATTTTATTATTTATATTTATTTTTTATAATAAATATTTAAACATATTTTTTACTTGCTTACTCTATATTTTTTACTCATATTTTTCAATGGCAAGTGGGGGAGATAGTTCAAGAAATAATGACAAAGGAAAGGCTCCAATGAGAAACTTGTTGGAAGATATTGGTGAAGCCGTCAGTTACGACGATTTGAATTTTCACCAATTCCTTCAAGATCGATTTGGATCCGATCCCCCTTCTGCTCCTAATCCTCCTCTAACAATTCCCGAGTTCAACGAATTCGACCCCGCTCAAAATACCCCCCCTGAAAATCTATCTAATTCTAACCCCACAGCCTCTTCGGATGTTTTTTTTGTAGGTGAAGGTGAAGAAGAAAAGGAAGAAAAGCCAATGAAGTCCGAACTCTTCAAAGTGCATATGAAGAAAACCAAGGTAGATAATGGTTTCCAAATCCAGTGCAATCACTGCGGCAGAAAATATAAGGTTGGAAAAAACTTCGGATATGGCACGTTATGGTCCCATATCAAAAGAAGTCACCCATCTGAATACACGGTAGCGAACAACCAAACCCAAATCTCCATGTACGCAACCCCTTCTAATCAATTATTTCGTTACACGAATGAAAACAATAGAGGACAATTAGCATTAATGGTTGCAACTGAACACTTACCTTTTGGTTTTGGTGAGAAAGTAGGTTTTATTAATTATTGTCAAAATGCATTAAATCCTGCAATGCAATGTGTTCCTAGATCCACTCTCACACGTACACTACATAACATTTACAGAAGAGAAAAAAACACATTGAAAACTTATTTTTCTGAATTTCAAGGTCGCGTTTCCGTATGTGCCGACATATGGAGCGACAATTTTGGTAGTCATTCATATTTGGGTGTCACATGTCATTATATGGATAATAACTGGGACATGCAAAAAAGAATTCTTGCATTTCGTGTTTTTGATGATTCGCATTCAGCTCAAAATATTTTTCAACTCCTTAAAATCATTTTTCAAGAATATAATATCTTAAACAAAATTTTTGCTATTGGCTTTGATAATACTGCAAGCAATACTGCATATATTCCTATGTTACAAAAATTGTGCAATCCTTATTTTGGGGGTAAATTATTTCATCAACGTTGTGCATGTCATGTTTTAAATTTGTGTGTTCAAGCTGGATTATCAGAGCTTTCTACTTTTATTAAACCAATTAGAGATAGTATTAACTATATCTGGAGGCATAACAAAGCCCAGAAACAATGGTTAAAATATTGCATTACGAATAATATGCATCCCAAAAAATTTTCTCGAGATATTACCACTCGTTGGAATTCAACTTATAAGTTGCTTTGTGAAAGTGTTGAATATAAGGAATTATTAGTTTCTTTTATTACTTATTATGTCCCTTCAATTTCTCTTCAATTGAACCATTGGGATGTATGTATAAAAATTCTTGAATTGTTACGTGTTTTCAATGATGCTACCGTTGCTTTATTTGGTGTTTACTATCCCACTACTCATTCATTTCTTATTCAATGTGTTAATATTGTTGGTGCATTCAATGATTGTGATGATGATCCTCAATTGAGTCCATGTGTTGATGCCATGAGGAGAAAATGGTTACAGTATTATGGGCAAATTCCAAATATTTACCTGCTTGCATCGTGTTTAGATCCACGCTTTAAATTTGAATATTTGTAGGTTTATTTAGCTAGTTATTACAAATGTTTAGATTTAGAAGTTGATGTTCTTCAGTCTTGTGATTCCGTTAAGGAATTGCTTTATGAATTTTACAATGAATATCTTAGAATATATGGTCCGTCTTTGAATGTGCCGGTTTCACAACCCCAACCCACATCTGGTGGTAGTAGTTCTCAAAAATTTACATTAAGGGGCTTAGGGGATCGACTGTTTTCCGAAAGAACCAAAAAATTACGAACATCTTCTTCATCCTCAACGGAATCCGAGGTTGACCGGTATTTACAAGACAGTCATAAATTTAAAGATGAAGAATTTAGTATCCAGGATTGGTGGAAGAGTCATCAACAAGATTATCCAATTTTGGCAATTATTGCCAAACAAATTCTTGGAACGCCGGTTTCTACAGTTGCTGTGGAACAAGAATTTAGTGCAGGTGGAAATATTTTGGACCCAAGACGATCATCTATGTGTCCACAATCACTTGAAATACAGTCATGTGTTGATGATTGGACAAAGGCCAAATATAGACAACAAGAACTTCAGCCGGATATTGCGAACGACTTCTTCGAAGATGAACAAACGACGGGAACGGAAGGGAACGGAAGGCAGTGAATAGATTCCGTTCCAACATCCAACCTCCAACACCGAGCAACTAATTAAAGGTAAAAGAACTACGTGGCCTTTGATTCCTCTACATTGATGGGGATACGTAGGCAGCTTAATTATGGTAAAAAATTAAGTGCAAGGCCGATTTTTTTTTATTTTATTTTTTATTTTTAACTTTATTACATTGTAATATTGTATATTTGAATTCAAGCCTTCAAGGCCAATTTCTAATTTTATTTTATTTTATTTTTTGTGAAATTGTAAAGTTGTATTTATTAATAAATGTCAATTTATTTTTTTCTAAACATTGTGAACTACTTAAATACTTCAATGGAAAATGTTTGTAAATATATTGATTGGGATTTAGGAAAAAAAAAATTGAAAAAAATAAAAAATGGTTGTAAATGTATTTTTATTTAATAATTTGTTCATTGAAAATTTGGAATTATGATTGGGAAAAATGGGAAGAATTAATATTAATTGGGATTTGAAAAAAGAAAAGAAAAAATGGTTGTAAATATATTTTTATTTAATAATTTGTTCATTGGAAATTGGAATTATGATTGGGAAGAATTAAAATATTGATTATTTAATTGGGTTAAAAAAATAAAAAATAAAAAAAAATAAAAAAATAAAAACCGGAACCGGAACCGGCCAAAACCGGACAAAACCGGAACCGCCAAACCGGCGGTTCCAAACCGGTTTTTCCGGTTTCAGTTTCGGTTTTGGGTCCCTCCCAAACCGAAATCGGCGGTTCGGAACCGAACCGAACCGAACCGGTGCCACCTCTATGTCCTGCAACCGATTTTCAGCTTAACCATTTTTCATTTTATTTTTAAAAAATAGAAAGCAAAATAAAAAACAAAACCAATGATAAAAGTAAAAAAATAAAAATAAAAAAAAAAATAAAAAAAAAATAACCTTCAGATGTTTTCCATATTTTTTATTTTTTTTCACTTTTTTTTTATTTTAAAAGAAAAATCATTTTTTTCTCACTTTTTTTTTTAAAAAAATTGAACTTACATAAGAGGAAAAAACATCACAAGCAATCATACACCGTCGACAGTATCCAAAACTATATAAACAATAAAAGAAAAGAACAAAGTGTAGCATAGGTCAAACCAGCCACAAAAACATTGAGAACAAATCCTCAATCAAAAAAGTGGCGTGCAAGCCACACAAGAAAACAAAAACATAAAAAAATAAAAATAAAAATAAAAATAAAAACCGAAAAGACTCTAGACCCATGTCGTCATTGCTCACCAACGAATAACAGAAGAAATGAGTGGAAAACCACCAAGAATCAACCTTCAGCCCCATAACATGCTTGGAAAGAGCATTTGCAACCTGATTGCCTACCCTAAAAATATGGGACACCTGAAACTCCATCTGAGAGATTTGGAAGATACATATTTGCCATGCCAGCCACACTCGCCAAGGAACATGCTTGGAACGAGAAGAAAGCAACTGAACCATATAGGAAGAATCACTCTTCAGCCAAATCTGACGCCACCCGTACTTCCAAGCAAAATTAATGCCCATAGAAGCCACAAGAAACTCAGCCTTAAAAGCAAAAACCTGACTAAGAGGGATAATAAAACAACCCTTCACAAAGGATCTACAATTGCGGAAACACCTCCACACCCTCCCGTACCTAGAGAACTCAAGGCAGCATCATCTGTATTAACTTTGTTCCAACCCGAAGTAAGAGGCGACCAAATCAAGCTTTTGATAACCAGAGTCTTGGTTGGCTGACCATGAAGACCAAAGCAGCGAAGGATCAAAAGGTCATCCACGCAATTATGCATATACCTAATGCTTAAACAGTTAGCTCAAGAAATTGCACGCCAAACCAAAGACAACGCAAATCTAAAATCAACAGCTTTACTCTCAAGGATCCACTGATTCCGGATAAATCATGTAAATTCCTCAAAGTTTGATTGGCTTATTTCGGTGACAAACCACAATTGGGGTTTGAATTGTAAGGGTAGCCTAGGTGTTTGATGATCAAACTCAATGACCCTTTCAAGACCTCAAGTTGATAAGCACTCCAAATGTATATCTCTTGTGCTTAGTTTTCTTTAAAGAGATTTAGTTGCACACACTCACTTGCCATGATTGCATAAATGTTCATTACTTGTGTGCATTCTCTTCACTTCCACACTTGCACTTCTTTGTTATATTTTCTATGTGTGTGGTTGTTTATTTATATCTTCAATGCTCGTCCTCATTAATCTTGTATTGGAAGTTGTCTTCTAGGAGGATTCGGTGCCCTGGTTATGAGGCCAGGGACCACCGAATTGGTCCGCATATTTATGACCAAAAGTCTGGTCAAATATGCGCCATTGTTCTACAGCCATGAGCCGCCGAACAAGGCCGCAGAATCTAGACCAAAAGACCAGGTCGATTCTACGCCCTTGGGTTCTGCATTTAGGGACCATAGAATAGGGCACAAAATTGGGACCAAAACGTCAGGTCCAATTCTGCTGCCTCTAACTGCAGATTTAGCCCGTGAAAGTTGGGGCAATTTTTGTCATTTAACCCAACCTTTCTTACTCTCTATAAATATACCTCTATCTCTTGTTCTTGAATTGAGCTCTTCAACATCAAAAACCCTAAAGAGA
The DNA here is from genome assembly GCA_954870605.1 of Acer campestre. Lineage (NCBI taxonomy): Eukaryota > Viridiplantae > Streptophyta > Magnoliopsida > Sapindales > Sapindaceae > Acer > Acer campestre. Next base: position 17,074,919 of record OX940804.1, read on the forward strand.
TATTGAGAGGGACTTCAAAGAAAAATCATAAAGATTCCATTTTTATTTCTTTAAACACATTTCCACATGCATAAATCATCATTTAAGCATCATCTAGGATCATCTAGTATGTGTTAGTGCATGGGTCTTCTTCAACACATATTATGGTAAGTGGTTCACTATTATCTTACATAATTAGTGTTCTTACTTAGCAATTTATATCTTTTATTACTTGTATGTTCTTAGAGTAATTTCTACATACAAGATTGAGATTATGTGTTGAATGTTTGAGTGTTGTATTTTGATAGATATATCTAGGATTGACATATCTCACATAGCTATGCTTTATGTCATGTCATATAGCAATTAATATCTATGATTGATTTAATTGACATCTTATAATCCTAGATAAACATTTAGTGTAACCTAGCATTATTTGCATATTTGGATATATTTTTGTATTCACTTAGGTTGTTTAATCTCTTCATTGAGAATTAAGACTTGTGGCTAAGATGGCTTAGGCCGCAAACAAATTGGACTAGATCCACTTTTCTAGGCCTACGGGTAGTAGTGACGGATTATAAACCGTGAGAGGTTAAGGTCAACCTAGGTTATAAACGTCATTGCAATTAGTGGATTCGAGGTTCGTGTGTGACACACATAATAGCCTGTGGCTTTTCTTTGTTGAAAGTTTCCACGTAAAAATCAAGAGTTATTTAAATTCAGCACTTTACACTTGATTTATTACTTTAACTAGTTTAGGGTATTTTCGTAACATTGACTGATTGCGAAAATTGTAATAATAGTTTAAAATCTATTCACCCCCCTCTAGATAGTATTATACACACCATGCATTATTAGTTTCAATTGGTATCAAAACGGGTTCTTAAATATACTTAGGTGATCATTTGCTTAGTTTGGTGTGTTCTGCATTTTGTGTGATTTTTGATCATTCATACATTTGCATTCATTTCATTCATTCATATATACTATGAGTGGAAATGGTGGAAATGGTGGTGGCAACAAGGGTGCTTCTAGCACGAGACCTCCTTTACTCACCGGGTTAAATTATGCCTCTTGAAAAGGTAAGATGGAGTCGTATATTTGTCAAATCCATGATAGGGCATGGATGGCGGTTGAAGACGATTACACATCACCAATGATGACTCCTACGGGTGGAGGAAAGGATATTCTCAAACCCAAGGCACAATGGAACGTGCAAGAATTTGAAGCATTTAAGTGGAATAAGAAGACAGTGCATGCCATCTTATATGCAATGGATGAGAATCAATATAAATTGATTTAAAACACTAGGATAGCTAAGGAGGCATGAGACATCCTAGAAGTTACACATGAAGGAACCAAAGTGGAGAAGGACTCCAAGCTTCAAGTCTTTTAAACTCAATTTGAGATGCTTATGATGGAGGAGAATGAGTGCTTCAACGACTTTGAGATCAAGTTGATGGACATAGTCAATCAAAGTCATCAACTTGGTGAACCTTATTCGGATAGAAGGATCAAGCAAAAAGATTATGAGATCGCTTCCCGAGAGATTTGAGTCCAAGGTAACGGCTTTAGAGGAGAATAGCACGTACAAGGATATGAAGCCAAGTGAGGTGATTGAGAGACTTCTAGCTTATGAGTCTATGAAGGGTCCTACCTCCACACTTCTTAGAAAATAAAAGGGAATTAATTTGAAAGCCTCCAATGTTGAGAAGGAGGAGAAGAATGACTCAGACGGGGACGAGGACAAGGACATGGCCTTGTTAATGAGAAGGTTTAATAAATTTGTCAAGATCGATAAGAAAGGTTTTGGATCCAAGGGCCAAGACTTGAAGAAAAAGACTCACTTTAAGAGGTTTAAGCTTATACAAGAGATGAGTGAAAGGAAAAGGATCCAATGCTTTGAGTGTGGTGGCATAGGACACATCGCTCTCGATTATGGAAATTTGAAGATTAAGAAAGGGAGAGTGATGGCCGCCACATGGAGTGGAAATGATGACTCCTATGAGGGAGATGAGTCTTTGGATGATGAAGAACTCATGGCCAACTTCATAGCATTTGCCTTCTCTCATAAGAGCAAATGTGCTAGTGAAGAAGAAGATGAGAGTCAAGAGGAAATTAACTCAAGTGATGATGGCTCTTTATCTCACTCCATAAATGGAAATGTGGATATGGTGGATCTTCAAGACTATATAGTCAAGTTTGAGAGTTCAAGGTTAAAGAATAAGAGAGAAATTAGGAGATTGAATGAGGAAAACCTAGAACCCTCAACATAAGTTGATCACTTAAGTGAAGAAGTGGTGAGAACCATGGAGAATGAAGATAATTGAAAGGAGTTAGACTTATCTAAGAGTTGTGAAGAAGGGTTGAAGAAAGAGCTTAAAGATGCTAAAGATTTGATGGCCAAGATGGGCTCTAGCACTAAAAAAACTTGACCATATGTTAGATGTTGGAAAAAGGCCAAGTGACAATAAGGGTTTTGGGTTTGAAGATGGCAATGAGACCTCCACTCCCAACAAGACCGTGTTTGTCAAGAGCTTGAGCTACAAAGAAGCTTCACCTGTGCAAACTCCTAGGAAGAAGATTGATCTAAAATAATGCTCAAATAGTGCACAAGTGAAAGTGGCACAACGAAGGCAACCTTAAGCTCAGCCTTCAAGAGCTCCCCAAGCCAACATTCCTCAACAATTGTTTCATCAAGGAAAGAGGCCAATCATACAAGCTCAACCAATGAAGCAAGCTATACCGGTTTAACAATGAAGAAGAAATGAACCGATGCAACCACAAAGACATGGGAAGGCTCATATGCATGCACAAGGACATAGTATGATTCCTTACTTCATCCATACATGTTATTATTGTGGTATTGATGGTCATATTAGACCAAATTGCTTTTGTTATATCAAAATGTATAGAGTTAAAAGCATGATTGAAAAGAAAAAGAGTAGAGTCAAGATGCATGTTCCTAGGAATAATCAAACTAATTTGCATGATCCTAGGACATCTAGAGCCCAAGTACCTATGACCACTAGGAAAGATAGTGTTTCACCTAAGTGGATTAAAAGAGACGCTTATTTTTGCCATGTTGCTTAAATTGCCTTGAAGGCAAATTCTTCTAATTTTTTGGTACTTGGATAGTGGGTGCTCTAAACACATGACGGGAAACAAAAGTTTCTTCGAGACTCTTGTCATGGAGGAAAGAGGATGTGTCACCTTTGGTGATGGATCCAAAAAGAGAGTTTTAGGGAAATGAATCATTTCCATTCCCAGATTACCCTCCTTATCCAATGATTTATTTGTTGATGGCTTGAAAGTCAATTTGATAAGCATTTCTCATCTTAGTGATGAAGGATTTTCCGTCTTGTTTAGTAAAGGTGATTGCTCAATCCTAAAGCCCTATAAACAAACATTATTGAAAGGTATGAGATCTAGCAACAACTGTTATTGTCTTAAGGCTAGAGTTGTCTCTTGTAATATATCCAAGGATGAGCAAATTGAATTGTGGCATGAAAGACTTAACCATATGAACTATCAGGATTTACAAATCCTAGATAAGTTCAATGTTATGCGTGGCCTTCCCAAGCTTGGGAAGAAAGTCAATAGTGTTTGTGGACCTTGCCAACAAGGAAAACAAACCAAGAGCATACACAAGAAGGGTAAGTATCTCTCCACCAAGGAGCCCCTAGAGCTTCTCCATATGGATCTTATGGGTCTCATGTAAACCGAGAGTTTATGTGGAAAGAGATACATTTTTGTTTGTGTAGATGATTTCTCTAGGTTCACGTGGAAATACTTTCTTAGAGAAAAATCTGAAACTTTTGATAAGTTTAAAATGCTTTGCAATAAACTTGAAAATGAAAAAGACTCTAACATTAAAAGCATTAAACGATTAGAAGTGACCATGAGAGAGAGTTTGAGAATGCATACTTTGAAAGCTATTCCAATAGCTTAGGCATCTCCCATGAGTTTTCAGCTCCTAGGACACCTCAACAAAATAGAGTTATTGAGAAGAAAAATAGAGTCCTTCAAGAGATGGCTCATGTGATGTTGCTTAGCAACAATGTCCCTAGGAACCTATGGGTCGAAGCCGTCAATACGGCTTGCTATATAGGAAATAGAGCTTTCCTAAGGCCCAGTACTAGGTAAACCTCCTATAAGTTATGGAGAGGTAGAAAACCAAATGTTAGCTACTTCCACACTTTTGGAAGCAAGTGCTACATTTTAAATGACCGTGATCAACTTGGCAAGTTAGATGCTAAGAGTGATAAGGGTATCTTTATTGGCTATGCCTTGAATAGTAAAGCCTATATAGTTTTCAATTTGAAGACTCAAAGCATTATGGAATCATAGAATGTTGTCTTTGATGATAATAGGCTCAACTCTAGTGACCATGAGGAGGAGGTTGTTGTAGTAGATAATTCTCCCTTGGAGAAAGTTGAGAAGACTCCTATTGTTGGGACGTCCTACCTTAATGAAGAGGACACACAATCTCTTGATAGAGTTTCTCTCTTGGACTATAATGAACCCGTTTCATGGGTTAGAAGACTTTATAACAAAGATGATGTTATTGGAGATGTGAATGAGGGTGTTAGGACTAGGTGTCAAATAGTTAATCTAATTAGCTACACATGCTACACCTTTCAAATTGAACCCAAAAAGGTTGATGAAGCCTTAGATGATAAATTTTGGGTTCTTGTCATACAAGAAGAGTTAAACCAATTCGAAAAGAATGAGGTTTGGACTCTAGTTCCTAGGCCTAAGACCACTAATGTCATAGGCACAAAATGGATATATATGAACAAATCTGATGAGGATAGCAACATTGTGTGTAAAAAGGCAAGGCTTATTGCACAAGGGTACTCTCAAATTGAGAGTATTGACTTTGAGGAGACATTTGCTCATATTGCCCGTTTATAGTCCATTAGGCTTCTCTTGTCCATTTCTTGTGTGCACAAGTTAAAACTGCACCAAATGGATGTCAAGAGTACCTTCCTCAATGGCTTCTTACAAGAGAAAGTGTTTGTTGAACAACTCAAGGGGTTTGTGGATACGCACCACCCTAGCCATATCTATCGCCTTAAAAAGGCTTTATATGGGTTGAAACAAGAATCGAGGGCTTGGTATGAGCACCTCACCCAATCTCTTGTTGACAATGACTACACAAGGGGTAGTGTTGACAAGACTCTATTCATCAAGAAAGATAATGATGAGCCTTTTATAGCTCAAATGTATATTGATGATATAATGTTTGGCTCCACCAACAACACCAAAGTCCAACAATTTGTTGATGTTATGTCTCATGAATTTGAGATAAGTCCTGTTGGTGAGCTAAGTTACTTCCTATGTTTTCAAATTAAGCAAATGAATGATGGGATTTTTATAACCCAAGCTAAATATGTTAAAAACATAGTGAAGAAGTTTGGTCTTGAAAATGCCAAACATTATGATACACCCATGAGTACCACTTTAAAGCTAAGCAAGGATGTTAATGGAAAAAGTGTGGTACAAACTTTATATTGGGGCATGATTGGTAGCTTGCTTTATTTGACCGCAAGTAGGCCCGATATATCTTTTATTGTAGGTGTATGTGCTAGGTACCAAGTGGATCCTAAGGAGTCTCATCTCTCTTCCGTTAAGAGAATCATTCGTTATGTGAATGGGACATCCAACCATGGGATTTGGTACTTTTTTGACACTAATGCTAGTTTAATTGGCTTTAGTGATGAGGATTGGGCAGGAAATTGCGATGATAGGAAGAGCACATCGGGCGGTTGCTTCTTCCTAGGGAACAACTTGGTGTCTTGGTTTTGCAAGAAGCAAAATTCGATTTCCTTATCCATAACAGAAGCCAAGTACATAGCCGTAGGGAGTGGATGCACACAACTCCTATGAATAAAGCAAATGCTAGTCGACTACGGATTCAACCAAGATGCTCTAACCCCTTTTTGTGATAATATGAGTGCTATTAACATTTCTAATAATCCAGTGCAACACTCTAGGACTAAGTATATTGACAATCGACATCATTTCATAAGAGAACTAGTTGAGAGCAAATGCATAGTACTTGAACATGTAGGTACTAATGATCAACTAGCAGACTTATTTACTAAACCCTTAGATGCAACTAGGTTTCATGCACTTAGTAGATATATTGGGATATGTCTCGTGGATTGATGTGGTTTGGATATTGACCCCATAAGGGGAACTCAAGAAAAGAAAACAAATATGCATACTTGTCACATGGAATAAATTTGAAAAATTGTATGGTTCTTTATTAATTGCTTAAGTATCTTAGTTGCACATATGCTTATATGATATTTTCTTTAATGAGTGTGAACCTTGCTTTGATTGCAATCAATGTCATATTTATGTTCAAACATGCATTTTTGGATTAGGAGGTATTCATAGGAAGTACTTTTTGAATGACCTATAATGATCTCCTTAACATGATGATTCTTTAAATGACATGCTTAAAAAGTGAAAAGCATGAAATTCAAATAACATTCTCAAATGAAAAAGTATGAATTGATGATTGCTATTCTTAAGTGCAAAATTATATGTGAAAAGCTTATGAGACTCAAAATGAATAAAGGATCTTGTATCCGTTCAAAGGATGTTAAAATCCAATTGTCTCTCTTTCTTTACTAGTTGAACATGGCTACTATCATATGGCTTTCATACCCGGAAAAATCAAATAGGGTGCAAATAGTCGCTCATACCATGTTTTGCTTATAAGGTTAGATATAGTTGCTCATTAAAATTGAATGATTGATAAACTCTATATCCTTCCTTTACTCATGACAAATGGAGAAATTGGTTTGAATTCTATTGGAAACCTTTGTCATTTGCTTTACCAAATACCATTGATCTTTGAATTTGAATTCAACATGTCTTGCATACAAAGCATCTTAATCACACATTTTTTCATAAAATAAATCTCCTTGTTTCTCTCCAATTAATTGGGTTACATAAAGTGGCTTATATGATTATGTAAATGTCTAGTATGCTACTATCTCTCTTTGCTAAATTGACCCAGTTGGGGATACTTCTTTGCCTATATCATGACAAAAAGGGGGAGTAGTATGTAAAGAGGGAATTGTAGTAACAATTTCGCTATTGAGGAGATTACAAATTTAGAGGGAGTAACCCGTTGAGGGGAAACATTGCATTCACATACATTGCATGATATTGTGCTTAAAATTCTTTAAATGCAAATGTTTGTTTTAATTTCACTTGATCATCTCACATGACACTTGTATTGGAAAGTGTAGAAACTTTGTTTTGAAGGATTGGTTGTTCTACAAGGGATTGAAGACTTGAAGATCTAGCTTTTACTTATCTCTTTGTAATATAGAAAATCATTATTGACCTTTAATTTTTATTTTGTTGTGGGGATCAATGTAAGTGGTGGTTTTGTCACGAAATAACCAAAGGGGGAGATTGTAAGTTCCTCAAAGTTTGATTGACTTATTTCAGTGACAAACCACAATTGGGGTTTGAATTGTAAGGGTAGTCTAGGTGTTTGATGATCAAGCTCAACGGCCCTTTCAAGACCTCAAGTTTATAAGCACTCCAAAGATATTTCTCTTGTGCTTAGTTTTCTTTGAAAATATTTAGTTGCATAGACTCACTTGTCATGATTGCATAAATGTTCATTGCTTGTGTGCATTCTCTTCACTTCCAAACTTGCACTTCTTTCTTATATTTTCTCTGTGTGTGTGGTTGTTTGTTTATATCATCCATGCTCGTCCTCATTAAGCTTGTATTGGAAGTTGTCTTCTAGGAGGATTCGGTACCCTGGTTTTGTGGCCAGAGACCGCCGAATTGGGCCGTATATTTGTGACCAAAAGTCTGGTCAAATATGCGCCCTTGTTCTGTGGCCACGGGCCGTCGAACAAGGCCGTAAAATCTAGACCAGAAGACCTGGTCGATTTTGCGCCCCTTGGGTTCTACATTTAGGGACCACAAAATTGGGACCAGAATGTCAAGTCCAATTATGCGCCCTCAAATCTGCTACCTCTGACCACAGATTTAGCCCGTGAAAGTTGGGGCAATTTTTTCATTTCACCCAACCTTTCTTACTCTTTTTAAATATACCTCTATCCCTTGTTCTTTAATTGAGCTCTTCAACATCAAGAACCCTAAAGAGATATTAAGAGAGACTTGACAGAAAAATCATAAAGATTCCATCTTTATTTCTCTAAACACATTTCCACATGCATAAATCATCATCTAAGCATCATCTAAGATCATCTAGTATGTGCTAGTGCATGGGTCTTCTTCAACACACATATTATGGTAAGTTGTTCACTATTATCTTATATAATTAGTGTTCTTACTTAGCAATTTATATCTTTTATTACTTGTATGTTCTTAGAGTAATTTCTATATACAAGATTGAGATTATGTGTTGAATGTTTGAGTGTTGTATTTTGATAGCTATATCTAGGATTGGCATATCTCACATAGATATGTTTTATGCCATGTCATAGCAATTAATATATAGGATTGATTTAATTGACATTTTATAATCCTTGATAAGCATTTAGATCCTAGATAAGCATTTAGTGTAACCTAGCATTATTTACATATTTGGATATCTTTGTATATTCACTTAGGTTGTTTAATCTCTTCATTGAGAATTAAGACTTGTGACTAAGATGGTTTAGGCCGCAAGCAAATTTGACTAAGTCCACTTTTATAGGCTTGTTAAATAATATATATTATATATTTATATTATATAATATATATTATTATATATATTGTATAATATACCATTAGCGGGGGTGGCAGGTACCCTGCACCGTCTAACTACAGTCTTAGAGTTTTCCTCACAAAGTGGCACTACCATGGCCTAAACAGGGTACTCACTGAGTGACTGTCCACAGACGATACAAGGACCTTTAAGCCAAATGACCAATATCCATTTTCTGATGTGCAGGATCCTCAACTAGAGGCAAGCACAGAGCATACTTAAATAATTACAAACTGATATTCATCATCTAGATAAATATTGAAGAAAAAGATGAGAGAGTTTAGAAAGTCATTTTAAGATAACACACAAAGCTTTTCTTAATATTCAAAATGATCTTAACTTTTTCCTTACAAAGGAGGGGGCTCCTCATTATATAAGAGGGGAGGAGCTAAAGTAAAAGCTTACAAAGCTTACATGAAAATCACGTGAACATGTACGTGATAGATTATATCAGTACATCAGTACAGATAGTAGATAACTATCTTACAAGAGGACAAAATGAAAAGTTCACATGTCTGTGAAAACAAAACATATACAGACAAACAAAACCTAATACAAACAAACTTTAAAAGTTTGTAATCAAACCACAAATAAACAAATGTAAATAGTAACACCAATAGTAACACATGTGATAAGCTTTGTTGATTGATTGTAGTCAGTTCATGAACTGAACATTGTCTACACGAGCTTGGGAAAAAGGTTCACGGGCTTGTCAGATTGCAATTAATATGATTCTCATCATCTGAATCTGTAGCACCACATATCCAACAAGGCCAAAAAGCCTGAGTGTCCAGGGCCATAGGGTCTTGTGAATCCTGTAAAAAATCTTCTAGTAATGGATCCCAACTTTGGGGCCAGCTTTGGGAGGAATCTCTGGGCACCCCTGGGAGGATCAGACATTCATCTATATAGACACCATTAGTATCACAAAGAAAGTTTAACAGAGGAGTCTAAAGCTTAGCAGGATACATTTGTGAATAGTCAAAAGTGATGTGTCATTCATAGTTGACGTTGTGTGTCCAAAGAAGCTTTTTGTGAAGATTGTAACGATAGAGCTTGTGAAATATCCAGATGCAGGATACAGAAGAGGCTGTATCGGGATCAAACTTCCAAAGGTTATATTGTCCCATGAGTTTGGTGAGCTCAGTTCTCCAATAGGACAATGAATCAAACCATTGAAGGAATGTCCATAGGAGGGAGTGTTGTTGAGCTGGATCATGGAGATGACCATATAAGTCTTGAAGTGGGAAGACAATGGCATGATGATGGAGGACAGACAGACACCATAAAAACCATAAAACTCGAGGAGTGAAATAATCAAAGGGAGGCATCAGGAAGGGGTCCAGGAAAGGTTTTGTTGGGTTGATAAGAGTGTGATGACATCCTTTCTGGAGTTCTGTCAAATAGACAATGAGATGAAACTTTGCAAAATCTTGGATTTGATCAAGGGTAGGTTGTTGATTTGGAGGAAGAGTTTATAGTAGCTCTGGTGGAAAGGTTAGGTTGGTAAGTGATTTCGTTATTTTCTACACAAAGTGTAGCCCCTTTCCGTATCCTTTTGTGTATGTTTCTCGAGTGAAACCGGGGTTTTAATGTTTCATTTGAGGTTTTTGTAGGTTTTTCTGTTAGCAGGGGTGTTTTGGCTCTAACTGAAGAAATTTGGGCAAAAAGCGCAAATATGGAAAGTCTGGAGGCTTGGATCAGAAAGCGCCGCGGTTGGAGCACAAGCGGCAAGCAGGCGACAGAGATCCTCAGAGCTGCCGCTCATGAAGTGCCGCGGTCGGTGGACCGCGGCAGAGTGGCGACAGAAACAGCAATTGCTTGCCGCGGTTGATCTGCCGCGGTTTTCCAACCGCGAAAATGGCAACCGCGGCAGAGCGGCCCTTCGTATTCCAGAGGGCTTTTTGGTCATTTTTGGACCTCCTATAAATATCCCCTCTAGGTCATTTCAAGCCAGACCTCCCCAGCTCGAAATATTTACAGCAAGATTCCTTCTTGGCTCTCTCCTACTCACATCACCAACCCATCTCTTACAAACCCACCAAAATCCCACATTTCCCTAAGATCCAAACACACCAATCCCACCTCTCTTCCATAGCCATCATCACTTCACCTTTTGAGCAAGAAGAAGGATAGAAAGAGAAGAAGAACCAAAGAAGAAGAAGCTCTCCATATAGTTTTTTCTAGACCCTTTCTCTTTTATTCTTATTTGTAGCCATGTATTTCTTATTTCACATCTTTTGTATGGTTACTTGTTGTAATATGATGAGCTAAACTCATAGTGCTAGGATTTGATGAAACCCCACCTTTGACTATACACTTAAATGAATTGATTCTTGTTTTTCTCTTATGTGCAAGATTGTTGTTTGTATGGGTGTTTTATGTTCTTAATGCTTTTCAATTGATTGATCTCCTCTTGAATGACTTTTGTGGTGTGCTATGCACTAACCGGAGACGCACGCCACATGTTCGATAAAATGCTTCCCTATGCATGCTTAGAAAAGTAGACCTACTTAGGCTAGCGTATAGGACTTATTTAGTACACCAAAGTTCGTAATGAACTCATTCGTATATTCCGGGTAATCGAAGGATAGGCTTGGGTACGCTTTGAGTGTGACTCACTCTGCTTGACCAAGATTGTGGGTCAATAGAAGGGTGTACGAGTATACGAATGGCATGAGTACGTTTGGGGTTATACAATCGAGTCTAACTAGAAAGTCAATCTAAGGGTGGGGTGTAGTCAAGTCCTAGCATAATTCTATCCATTATCACATCCGTGTTTTATTTTGAGTTTTTCGTTTCATTGCTTTAGTATTAGCTTTAAAACAAGATTGTGTACTTTGTTTGTTTTGAACTACCATCATATTTGATTGTTTGAATAGTAATTTGACTAATCAATTTCGGTAATCGGTCACTCAATTCCATGGGAACGAACTTTATTTTCCGTTGTGCTACTCTCCGACCTCGTTCTATTTCGAGTGTCACTTGAGTGATAGCCAGTAAGAGCTGGGAGACTTGGTAAGGGTTCTGATGAGGAGGAGGCTGAGGTAGCCATAAGGACTAATGGAATTCTTTTGGTTAAGGTGATGAGATGGACTGGTTGAGGCCTGGAAAGCATGTCTACAATTATATTGTGTTGGTCTTTCTCATGTTGAATAATGAAGTCGTATCTAGATAACCAATCTTTGAGTCTCAACAGTTGAGGATTATGAGGAATCTTATTGTGGAACTCGAGGATATTTGGAAAAGATGAGTTGTTCATTTCCACAATAAAGTTTCTTGTCCTGAGGTGGAAATCAAACTTTTGGATTCCATTTTTTACTGCGAGAATCTCTTTGTAGATAGTGTGATAATGCTATTGGGCAGGTTTGAATTGTCCGCTAGCGTGACCACAATATCTTCTTTGACCATCTTTTTCTTCGATAAGGATGGCACCCCAATAGGTGTCACTGGCATCAGTCTGGAGGATTATTTGGCCGGAGGATGGAATAGTGAGAGCCGACGGAGACTGTGTAATTTTTTTCAGTTGGATTATTGCGTCAGTGTGTAGAGCACTCCAGGGAGGAGGTTTCTTCTTTAAATGAACAAAAAGAACTAAAGTGTAATGGCTGACTCGAGGAATGAAATCTCTAATGTAATTAACAATTCTAAGGAACTGTTGAATTTGCTTGTGTGTGAGATTTGAATCAGGGAAATCTAGGAGTTGTGAAGCTAGATGAGGACCAGGACGGTATTGACCATTTGAAATATGCATACCAAGAAATTCTATTTCTTTGAGGCCAATCATACTTTTCTTTTCTAAAAGCATAATACCATACTGGTTGAGCAAATCATGGAAATGATAAAGGAGTTGTGTATGTGAATTCTCATCTGTAGAGAACAGGAGAATATCATCAATGTAGAGTAGGGCAGAATGGAGAATAGGATGAAAAATCCTGGTGATGGCTTTTTGGAATAAGGAAGGGGCTGTCTCGAGACCGAATGGTAGGACGGTCCATTGGTACTGGGCATTAGGAAGACAGAAAGCTATTTTGTATCTATCACTAGGATGTATACCAATTTGCTAGAAAGCTCCTTTGAGATAGAATTTGGAGAAAATGTTGGCACCTGGGAGTTATGAAAACAGCATGTTGGTTCTGGGAACAGGGAATTTGTCACTCTGAAGAAAGAGATTGAGAGGCTTATAGTCAATGACTAATCTTTTCTTGCCTCTAATTTGTTTTGAACGTTTTTCAACATAGAAAGCTTGGCATGCCCATGGTGAAGTGGTGTGTTCAAGAAGACCTTGCTGGAGCAAGACATTCTTCATTTGCTAATCTGAGGTATGATGGTGACATGCTAGAATGAGTGGCTTTTGTAGGGTTGACATCTTCATTGAGCTTGAAGGGTAGCTTGATAAAGAAGTCTGGATTTTTCCACAATAGATTGGGGTGGTGGAAATCAGCATGACTATTGGAGCAAAACTGAAGTAGTTTTCTTTGAATCTGTTCGAAGGAAGGTTGGATTTCAGACAAAGGGAAGATTTTGGGAATGTTTGAAAATGACTTGAACTCTTTTTTGTATCTGATTCCCTTGGGTAGAAGACGGAGAGATTTGCATTGGCAATAGACATCCCATCCAATAAGGATATCTTTGTCAGGCAAAGGTGTTCCAATGACTTGGACCCAAATGGTATAAGATGGGAAAATCTTAATACCAATCTTGTTTGCTGAAATCAAGTTGGTAGTAAATATCTTTCCATTAGCTGCTTTGAAATAATGGATAGAAGGTTTCCATGCAGCAGGAGAAAGAATCTTAGGATTCATCATGGTGTTATGAGATCATGTGTCGAAGTAGGCAATGACATCAATTGACTTGAAATATTTGTCAGAAAGGATGTGTATTGAGGCTTGGGGGCCTGATTGGGAAATGATCTGTGAAGCCTGGTAAGATTCATAGATTGAATCAGCATATGAGGAGGCAGAGTATTCTGAATTTGTTGTTGTAACATCTGTGTCTTGGAGCACAAAACTTGTGTTTTGATCAACACATTCTTGTTCAAAATAGATGGATTCCACATCAGCATCAGTTGGAATGTCATCTGCCATTTATTCAATTTGATGAACTAATTTTGCTGACTTTGCCTTCTTGTTGGGGCATTTCTTTGCATAATGACCCTTTTGTCCACAGTTGAAACATTTCTGGGACTTGTTCCATGCACACTTGGACTTCTTCTTGAAGTATTTGAACTTTTTGTTGTTCTTGTGCTTGGATTTGGAATGCTGAAAATGGTTTTTCTTCTTTGTCTTGCAGGTACATGTGTCTTTGGATTTACACTTGATTTGCAGAGAAGGTTGCTTACAACTGGTTTCATATCTTTGTCCTTCTCGTAACATCTTTGAGAAAACCTTCTGTGTGACACAGAGTTTTTCTAATGCACTCAAAGAGTACATGTGAATTTCACCGAGAGTTGTATCATTGAGGGTTCTGCCAGAAGCATCAAGTTTTCTTTGTAACTCATCGTGAAGTTCTTCTGGAAGAGAATTCATATAAACCTGCTTAAGACTTTGATCATTGATTCCACCAAGGATGTGGAACCGGCTTGACATCTTTTTGTAGTGGAACATGATGTCTTTCTTTCGGAGAGAGCAACAACGCATCTCAAAGAATTCTTGTCTGGTTTGTTTATAGAAGTGATCGGGATCACCAAGAAATTCTCTGAATATATAACCCATAGCCTGAGAAGCTAGAGGTACTCGGACAAACTGTAGTTGTCTATATTCTCCGAGGGCTTGATACCAGTCTCTGAGAGAGCCAGTGAAGCGAGAAACAAATTCTCTAAGAATAGCTTCAAGATTGTGTTCTGATTTTGCCATTTGTAAGTCGAGCCATGCACTCATTTCAGAAATCTTCTTTCTCCAAGAGTCTGGAGAGGAGTTGTCAAGGTTGAACCAAGGACCATTGGTAGGCTTGGTACTATGAGGCTGACCTGAGACATTTTCTTATGGTTCTTCCACATATGGGCCAGTGGATGCATCATCAGGAGTATCATAAGTATGAACAGATGGATGGGGATCTGTCCTTGAAGCCATGAAAACTTGGGTAAAATATGTTTGATCAGGATCTGGAGTAGAAATGGCAGGAATAGTATTCCAGGAGGACTGGGATGAAGTAGTGGAGGTAGAGTCTGATTCTGGGTCTGAAGATGTGGGAGAATGGTGAGAAGTATATAGGGCAGGCCTGTATTGGTCTGTAGCTGGTTGTTTATCTTTTCTGGTATAGGAGGACCTTTTTTCTGATTTTTTCTTCTTGGGAGGAGAAAGAGGAGGATACTTTCGGAAAAGTTCTCTAGTGGACTTAAAGTGGTGTGAATCATCTGGTGGTCAAGAGGAGGAAAAGTATGGAGGAGATGAGGGGAACATCAAGATCTGAGTGTAAGGTTTTGGCATATAAAGAGGAGGAGCAGGATGGAAATGATCTATGTTTAGCTGGTCTAGTTGTTCTCTGAGTCTTTTGATCTCTCTTTCTTTGTGGTCAAAATCAGGGCCAAAGTAGCCATGATTAATGTACCTATGAAGATCAGCATCTAGTTTAGAGATCTTAGACTGAAGATCAATGGAAAAGTCTCTGAAAACTGTATCCATTCTTTGAAGGCTATGTTCATGTTGAGAAACATGATGGGAGACTCGATAAATCTTCTGATCAATAGAGTTAAGAACTCTATTCTGTATTATGGCATTATGGGTTTACCAGTTGAGAACTTGCTCAGCCTGTGAGGGATGTTTTGGAGATCCATAAGGTAAAACTTCAGTGGATTGGATGAAAGGTCTGGAAAATCTGTTCTTTTCAGGATTAGAGGATGGTTCTAGAGAAGGAAAATCTTGATCATAATTGGAGGCCATGTAACATGGAATGGGTTGAGGTTGAATCTGTGATTCTGGTTCAGGTTCTGGTTCAGGAGGCAGTAGTCCTTCAGATCGCAAGATCTGTAGAGCTCTGTCATATATGGATAGAGGTTTGTTTTTGATAGGGTGAATATATATATGCACTATATCATTAATATAATATATAATAATAATATATTATTTTTGGAAAGGAGGGTATTTTTGGAATGGAGTTGGGGCATATGAGGGTATTTATAGAATATAAATTTTATTTTGAAATGGAATAGGCATTCCATTGGTTTTTCCACCAAAATGGTGGAATCACCATTCCAATGGAATCATCAATTCATTGCATTTTAACAAACCAAATGAATGGAATAGCTTTCTTTCCATTCCATCCAACCAAATATGGTATATAGGAGACTCATGACATCAATTGTAATAAGTATGATTTGGAATACAACTCTCACTACGAGGGAAATATTTCTCAACATGCATCTTGTAATTTAATGAATAAATGTAAGATTGAGATTACTAATTTATATGGGTAATTGAATTATTAACGTGTCTCTTACTCTTTGAGTATGAAACAAGAGGGTGCAAAATAAATAAATAATTGTTTTAATTATTTTAAAAAAAAAATTATAAGTAAATGATTTAAAAGTAAATTTATTAAATTTAAAATTTTATTTCTCCAATATCAGTTTGTCCAAAAACTGATATCTTATTTTAAAATAAATCAATATTAGTGTTATAATATATGTGGCTTTTACCACATGTGTTATACACTCAAATATCCTACAAAATATCACACAAATATCACCTAAATATCTCTCATAATATCTCACTTAATATCTCCCTAAATATCTCTTATAATATCTCATACAATATCTCACCATAATATCATCACCATATCTTCTCCAATCCACCGCCACTCTCTCTTTACCTACTCTCACCCACTTGATTTTCTCTCCTTTATAATTGCCTATATATATGTGCTCTCTCTATCATGTAAATGTTGGTTCATCAAATATCAATACAAAGCTAGAAGCTATCTCTCTTATATCTCTCATCTCTCTCACACTTTGTTATTTTGTTTTTCCATTGTTCTTCATCTATTATTTATTAATTTACAACACGTTATCAGCACGATCGTGTGTAAGTAAAAAGTATCTCCAGGTGAGTGATTTATTTACGGCTTGATATTCGTGTATATAAGTAAAAGGGATCCCTGATGGGTGATTTACTTTAAATCTCAATATTCTTGATCTATATATATTTCGTATACAAAATTGCTGTGCTGTTAACGGAACATATATATAGTCCTGAATTTATTTTCTCTAAATCTCAATATTCTGGATTTATATATATTTCGTATACAAAATGGCTGTGCCATTAACGGAACATATATATATATATAGTCTTGAATTTATTTTCTCTAAATCTCAATATTCTGGATCTATATATATTTCGTACACAAAATGGCTTTACCGTTAACGGAACATATATATAGTCCTGAATTTATTTTCTCTAAATCTCAATTTTCTCTAAATCTCAATATTCTTGATTTATATATATTTCGTATACAAAATGGCTATGCCGTTAACGGAACATATATATATATATATAGTCCTGAATTTATTTTCTCTAAATCTCAATATTATGGATCTATATATATTTCGTATACAAAATGGCTGTGCTGTTAACGGAATATATATATATATAGTCCTGAATTTATTTTCTCTAAATCTCATTGTTCTAGATCTATTTATAGTTCCGTATACAAGATGGCTTATGCCGTCAACGGATCATCTATACATAGTTCTGGATTTATTTTTTTATGCACATAACATGTGAGCTCAGCCTCCTGGAATTGATTTTACAGGACATATATACCGTTCTGAAACTGTTTATTTACGGAACATAACAGGTGAGCTCAACCCCCTAGAATTGTTTATTTACAGGACATATATACCGTCCTGAAACTGTTCATTTTTTACAATATATGAGATTGGCAAGACCGATGAACCAGAACTTAAAATTTCTAGAATTATGATATTTAAGTCGATATGGTTTTGAAAACCGATAAGAAACTGGAGTTCTGGATCCAGTGTTATATTCATGAATGTCATACGGCACGGTATTGAAAACCGATGAGAACCTGGAATTCTGGATCCAGTGTTTTATTCATGAATGACATACTTCATTATTTGGAACCTGAGGTTTCAAATCCACTCAG
The DNA here is from genome assembly GCA_954870605.1 of Acer campestre. Taxonomy (NCBI): domain Eukaryota; kingdom Viridiplantae; phylum Streptophyta; class Magnoliopsida; order Sapindales; family Sapindaceae; genus Acer; species Acer campestre. The sequence continues at coordinate 17,092,758 of OX940804.1, forward strand.
AATATGAAGTTTTCTATATTATAATTATATATGAACTTATAGTTCATGGTCGAATTGGAAGTTCAAAAAATCATTATGATCCATGATTTTATTTTATTTTATCTCATATATATAAAGTGATATATTTACATATCATTCATTTGAGAAAAATGATTTACCCATCCAACAGGATGTTGTGAGTATCGTAAAAGGGATTTAAGATCCTAAACAAATAATGAAATTGGAATTAATATTTTATCCATTTCATACACATCCAACAGGATGATATGAGTATCATAAAAATGATTTAAGATCCTAATGTTTAATGAAATTGGAAATAATATCTTATCCATTTCATACATGCTTGATACTCATGAAGAGCAATATTCAGAGAAGGATCTACACATCCAACAGGATGTTGTGAATATCATAAAAGTAATTTAAGATCCTAACGTATGAATAAATTGGCAATAATATTTTTATCCATTTCATACACATCCAACAGGATGATGTGAGTTTCACATAAAAGGATTTAAGATCCTAACGTATAATGAAACTGGATGTAATATTTTATCCATTTCATTCAAGTTTGATGCTCCTGGAGAGCAAAATTCAGAGTTGCTGAAAAAGAGGAGAATTATGAGATCAGTAGTCTACTTGACAGTAGATGAACTTGATGAACATGTGAATGTGATGGGTGTTGGATAATCAGATCATCAGATCTAGTATCACCAATCCTCAATCTGAGTTTGCTTATGGGTTGGTGGGTTTTCAACCCAGACCCATCGCCCCTCGGGTCAACGCCACCTCGTCGGTGAGCTTCGTCGATTTTTCGCACCAGCCTAGTGTGTTTTATGGTGACAATTAATGATCGTCGGTCATGACCCACGATCTGCTCTAGATCGATCATATAGCTCGTTTTTTGCTCTGGGCCACTTTTGGAGAATTCGATATTTTTCATAGACTGTTTTGCAATTATTTTGGGCCATTTTGTAATTTTGATAAAATTTTGGATCAATTTATAATTACCAAAACTTATTGGTCCAGTTTGCAATTTTCAAAAAGTTTTGGGGCTGATTTATAATTAATAAAAATTATGAGGGGCCTTTCCTTAATTTTACAAAATCAGGGGCAACTTTGTAATTTCATTTAAAATATATATATATTTAAAAAAAAAAAATGAAGAAGAAAAAAAGGAGGAGGGGTGATTATTATCATTTCACATGAGATATAAAATGACATTACAAATAATGTCCATAAAATTCCTAGAAGGAAAAATCTATGTCTTGCTGAGAGTGCAACGACTCGTATAATTTTGCAGAGTCAGAAATATTTTACGAATTCGACTTTGCTGAGAGCAAATATTATTAATATATTAGGTCCAACGGATTTGATAGAAAGCTCTGGAAGAGCCATGATATTGTTATCAAACAATACTAAATTATGTATCAGGTCCAACGGATCTGATAGAAAGCTATGGAAAAGCCATGATATTGTTATCAAACAATACTCAATTATGTATCAATGATACTTGATATTATTCAAAGAACAACATAAAGAAATGCTTAGTTTAAGGGCATTTAAAGTTAATACCAGATAAAATCTAGCGGATCTGATGGATCTGATTAAAGGCTCTAGAATAGCCACAATCTTATTACCAGATAGTATTCAATTATGTATCAATGATACTTTATATCATTCATACAGAACATAAAGAAATCTGTTTAGATCAAAGACATATAATTTTATTAATGTCATATTGAGATCATTAATAATAAGAATGTTGAATATCTGTGTCTGATTCAAGCCAGAAGCTGATTATAGAAAAGCTATTTTTTTTATCATCTGGATTATATTGTTAATCAGAAAAGGGATGTATGTGTATATATTCATCCACCAAATAAAATCATATCATTCTAAAGTTGGTTTTGAATCTCTATCATTCAAAGGGATATATGTGGACATATTCATCCACCATAAGAACCCTTTCATTATTTTATGGTTCTAGTTGATGCATCTATGAGATGATCACATGTTTGTGTGTTATCAAACATCTCTAGTTGAGATAGATGTTCAACATCCAGTTTTCACATGTACTTATAATCAGAATGGATCAGCTGAATCGCATATCAAACGTTTCTAGGTAATTACGAGAACTTTATTATTTCGATTCAATTACCAATTTCTATATGGGACGTTATATTACATGTTGATATATTCATCTGTGATCACTACTTATCATCATTATTTACCATTACAACTTGTAAATGGTCATTGATTTGCTCACGTTTTTTAAATATTTGATTGTGTAGTATATCTCCTTATTTCATCTCTGGCATGATCTAAGATAAGAATTCTATATCATTACGAGATTAATATTGATTTTGATTAATCTTTATTAGATCATTTAAACTTCTGAGAGTTTATATTTTTACGCACAATCTGTATATTATCATATTGATTAAATTCCAAATGGAAAGTTTCTCTAGAAAGAGTAAATGAAAAGTTACTCTTATATAAAATAGAGATACCGGTTCGGTTCTCTATATATAAATATGTCTCATTTCAATTTTTGTATCACTCAAATACAAAAGATAATTGATCATCAGATAATTATTAATTCGTTACTTCATATATTAAAGGTAACAAGATTTATAAGTTGTCATCTTATAAACCCCGGCCGGGTGATTATTCCTAAAGAACGATCTAAGTAAAAAGCAACAAATAAATCATCTGATACATATTATAATTCATAAGCTTATGAACCTTTTTGAAAGGTATTGTTATTAGGATCCTAATGTAAGGAAAACTCGAGTTATAAATAAATCCACTTTCTCTAAATCAACTCTGTAAGAGTCTGACATATTTAATGAGACACAAGTCTATGAAAAGACTAAATTCACTGTAATGGAAGAAATCTCAACAGAGATATAAGTATATTGAAATTGAGAAAATTTCTATACGAGTCTATGAAATGACTAAATCTATTGAAATGGAAGAAATCTCAACAGAGATTCAAATATATTGAAATTGAGAAAATGTCTATAAATCATATAAGAGAAATGTGGAATCATAAAGAAACAATCATTGATGATGTATTTTTATACACAGTAGTGCAACTGAAATTATAAATGATAATTATGATATTCATAATATCAATGATTGTATACAAAAGGCATGATTAGCCTAAGTGAAAGAAGCAATTCAAGAAGAATTTTTGACTTCATATGCCAAACATAAAGTATTTAGACCAATAGTACCCCGGACACCTGGAGATGTCAAACTAGTTGGATACTAATGGGTCTTTATACGGAAAACGTAATGAGAAAAACGAGATCGTGAGATATGAGGCACGACTCGTAGTACAAGGTTTCTCACAGAAACTTGGTATTCAATAGTGACGAATACAATTACGTTTCGAATTTTTGATAAATTTGGCTGCCTTTACAAGGCTTGAAATACTTCCTCTAGACGTAGTAATCATTTATTTATATGATTCACTCAATGCAGATATTTATAATCCCGGAAGGATTTAAAATGCTAGAAGCATGTAAATCGAGATCTCGTAATCTGTATTTGATGAACATACAAAAATCCTTATATGGATTAAAAACAATCTGGACGGATGTGGTATAATCGTCTTAGTGAATATCTGATAAAATAAGGTATAATAATTATATTATATGCCCAAGTGTTTTCGTAAATAAATCAGAATCCGAATTTACTATATTCACAACATATGTTGATGATATGAATTTAATTGGAGCTCCTGGAAAGCTCTTGAAAACTCTTGAATTTTTGGTAAATGAGTTTAAAAATGAAAGACATGGGAAAGAAAATATTATCTTGACCTGAAGGTTGATCATAGATCAAATGGAATGTTTGTCCATCAATCAGAATATGTTGAAAAGATTTTGAAAAGATTTTGAAAAGGTTCCATATGGATATTACTCCATAAAACAAGTATTTGCTTATACTTCCTCCAATCATTTATGATGTTATTTCATTTCATAAAATAAACATCTGTATACCCTAGTTTAGCAATCTAGAAGATTGTTTTAAAAGAACTTTTATCAGGGGGAGCGTCCCATCAGGGGGAGCATATCAAATGAAGTATATTAATTATATTAATTATATTGGGGCATATGTGCATTGTACTCTTTCCTTACAATCAGGTTTTCGTCCCATTGGATTTTCCTAATAAGGTTTTTAATGAGGCAATTCTCTAAGCACACCCAAAAATCATTTGATCCATAAAATCATCATAAATATTACATTGATTCAATATATCATCATATATATGTTATCTTGATCAAAAATATCATTGTAAATATTACTTTGATTTTGCTAATCATCGTATATATATTACCTTGATCCAAAAGATCATCATAAATATTACTTTGATCTGACATATTAATGTATATATTTGCTCAGGTTTTTATCCCACTGGGTTTTTCCTAACAAAGTATAAATGTGAGAAATGTTTTGAAGAAAACATTAGCTATGAACGTATTTGCATTGTACTCTTTTTCCCTTTGATCAGGTTTTGTCCCATTGGGTTTTCCTGATGAGGTTTTTAACGAGCCAATCAAGAGGAGCAAAATTCAGAACGGACATATGTGCACTATACTCTTTTTCCCTTCGTTCAGGTTTTGTCCCACTAGGTTTTCCTAACAAGGTTTTTAATGAGATAGTTTGTAATGTCCAACCTCATTAAATCTAGGAGATCATTGTATATATTTTACTTAGGTTTTATCCCATTGAGTTTTTCCCTAAAAGATTAATACATGTGGTATAAATCCAAGGGGGAGTGTTATAATATATGTGGCTTTTACCACATGTGTTATACACTCAAATATCCTACAAAATATCACACAAATATCACCTAAATATCTATCATAATATCTCACTTAATATCTCCCTAAATATCTCTTATGATTTCTCATACAATATCTCACCATAATATCACCACCATATCTTCTCCAATCCACCGCCACTCTCTCTTTACCTACTCTCACCCACTTGATTTTCTCTCCTTTATAATTGCCTATATATATGTGCTCTCTCTATCATGTAAATGTTTGTTCATCAAATATCAATACAAAGCTAGAAGCTCTCTCTCTTATATCTCTCATCTCTCTCACACTTTGTTATTTTGTTTTTCCATTGTTCTTCATCTATTATTTATTAATTTACAACAATCAGGACTTTGTTTTGTATTGAAAATTTGAAGTAAAAGTTTAAAAAAATTATTAATGATAAGTAAAAAATTTGAAAAACCTATTAAGAAAAACTATCTTTCTTGACAGTTCTCAAAAACTATCAAGAATTGCAAGTTATTGAGAACTATCAAAAAAGACAGTTTTTCTTGTAGCGAGTCTAAATGGTGCAGTTATTAACATCCATAAAACTTATTAGTACACTCATTTTTATAAGTATACCTATGTCTAAAATGTAAAAAATAAATATTACTATGAGCACCCATCTTAATGTCAATAGTAACCTTATTGAAATAAAAATATTCATTTTAATAGATATTATTTATAAACACTCTTAAGGGGGGTGTATTCAATTAGGATTTCGAAAGACTTTTAAACACTTTTTAAGTGGATGGCTTTTACAGATTTTATAGACTTTTAGGGGGGTGTATTGAATTAGGATTCTCGAGGACATTTGAAGACTTTATAAATCAAGGTGTATTCAATTCAGACATTTAAAGACTTTAAAAGAGTCTATATTAATCCAGTGGTATTCAATTCAAATTTCTATGGACTTTTAAAGAATCCTTCCAAATCCAGGTGTATTGAACTGAGACTTTAAAAATATATGCAAAAATCAAGGTCTATTTAATTGGGACTAGATTTTAAAGGATTTTCTTTCTTAAGTCAGGGATTTTGGTAGACTTTATGTGTTTTCGAAATATATAAAGGCCTGCTAGAACCTCGCTATTTTGAAAAATGGCTAGAATTCGTAAATTTATTTGGGTGGATTCTTCTATTTAGAAAATTATGAAATATTTTATGTAGATAGAATATTATGTCAAATATTATTATGTAAAATTTCATGATTTATGAATGAGTATAAAAATTGTTATAATTTTTAGAGTGGACAAAGGTCAATATTGATTTCTGATGGACAGATTCGGGAAACAAGAAATGAATGAATATTTTCATATACAAATGATCATGGATTAAATTGATAATTTAATTGTAGTATGTCCTATATGTCTAGATTATCCATGTCAAATTTTGTAAGATTTGGAGCTGTAGAGAATAAATTAAAAATGGTGGATCAAATGGTGGTCAGTTGTGACAAGGTTTGGGTTAGGGTTATGTTTTTTTTCTATATTTTATGTATAGCTTTGCTCAGTTATTCGATTAGTTGATTATTCTTTGTTTAAATGAATAGTTGAATAACAATGAGAATCAGTGAAGATGGGTTATGAATGCCGAGTATTTTCCTTTTAATTTTGCTCTCAAAATTATTATAAACTATATCACATTCTTTCATTTGTGATTGATTTTGGTAATTGAGTGGAAATTATTGTAAAACAAATTGTGGGTGTTCAACGTTTATTCATACATAAGGTTTTATGTATTCATATGTTAATTTTTTGGGTTTATCATGAAAGTTGAGATCTTTGTGAAAATTGAGCTTTGAAATGGAGATTCTCTTCGGCTTACTGATTGGGCCATATACTAGTATAATTCATCCATCAATAATAGAAGTCTGAGATAACAAATCTATAAAAATATGAGATAGATGTCTAAACAAATACATAAAAGTCTGAGATAGATGTCTAAACAAATCAATGAAAGTCCATGTGGATTTATAAAAGTCAATAGAAATCTATAAAAGTCCATGGTGAAAAACTTTCATAGACTTTTATTTAAAAGACTTTCATTGACTTTCATTTCAAAAGACTTTCGTAGACTTTCTTTCTAAAAGACTTTTATTGACATTTATATATTTTCATTGACTTTTAAATATAATGTATACTTTGTTTTAGCAAAATTATATATATTTATCATGTCAATAAAAATATTTTTTTTCAAATGAATAAAAAAAATATCGTTAATTAAACTTGACAATAGCATTTATGTCTATATATGTGATTTTAAATTTTTTATTTTTATTATAATTATATTTTGCATTATAAAGACATTATGCTCATTTTTTTTTTTTAATAATTAGTCAATTTTTTTTTTTTAATAATTAGTTAAAATATTATAAATTTTCTTTCAGAATAAATGTAACAAACCAACAATAATATTAACGTTTACATGTCTCTACAAAAGTATGACAATGAGTATAAAAAATCTACCAAAAATTCATTCAAGTTACTAAAGATAAAACATAAAAACTGTACCTAGTTGTTGAATAAAACCCACGCCTAAAAATTGGTAGTTTGATATTGATCATAATTACATTGAAACACGCTCATACACAACTTTGATTATGGCAAATTGGCATGGTTAAGTAGTGGTTTTTTGTCTTTTATTATTTTTATTTTGCACAAATGAAGTTCATTTGATTTGTTTCGGTGTTATTTAGTTGCTTTGAAAATATAGGTAAAAAAAATATGAAATCGCTCGTCCTTAATTGCATAGTTGATGAAGAGTTGTTTTATATTATTATTTAGTTTTTTTTTTTTTTTTTTTTTTGTTATAAATCGTTAATGTTTTATTTATTTATTTATTTATTTATTTTTTTTTTTTTAATGTTTATTCATTTTAAAGTTATTCGTTTTATTTTATTTATGAAATTTGTTAAGAATGAATGTGTTTTTATTTGAAAATATAACATATGTTTGATGGTTGATGTTTTTCAAGGAGTTTTATGTTTTTTTTTTTTTATAAAGTAAAATTCTTTCTATTTTTTTTTTATAAAAAAAAGTCATTCAAAGTCTTTGGTAGTAATAGAAGACAAATTGTGATATTTGTTATAACTAAAAGTCATTAAAAGTCGTCATTGATATCTTAAAGTCGTTAAAAGTCATTGAGATTTTTAATACCTCCGAACTTTTATAGACTATTAAAAAATATTGATTGAATACCATATGACTTTTAAAGACTTTTCAAAAGTCTATAAAAGTCTGTATTGATTACGTCATGACTTTTATAGAGTCGTTAAAAGTCTACATTAAATACACCTAAATTTTTTAATTCCATAAAAGTCATTAAAAATCTTTTAAAATCCTAATTGAATACACCCTCCTTAAATTATTATCACACCCAATTTTTTTTTTATAAAAAAAAAAAAAATCATATTATTGGAATCAAATCCTCTTTTAATGATAGTCCAATTAACTTTAGGAAATATCTTGAATGTATGAGTCTTATAAAATGGAATATGTGGAACCATATATGGGGTCAACAGAATTTCAATATGAAATTTTTTTATTTATACAGCTATCTTAAAAAAATAAAAATAAAAAAAAATAAAAAAACTTATTGATATCAATAGCTATTATTAAAAAACAATATTTTGTTTATTGATAGAGTTCATAACTTTACATAAAAGAAATACAAAAACAATATGATAATCATGTGATGTTGAGAAAGTTTAAAACTTGAAATAAAATTAGAATTTAATTAAGGTTTATCATAAAAATTAGGGTTTATCAAAAGTTTTTTTTTTTTTTTTTTTAATAAAGAAATATAGTTGAAGATATGAATGTAATTAATAAATGTATATAGTATTTGGTTTATTTTTGATTAAAGTGATTTGTCATTATTAGTAAATTTCTATTGAGAAATTTTTGTAATTAAATTTTATAAAATATGGGTGTATTAATAAGTTTTATGGGTATTAATATTTGTACCCTAGTCTAAAATTATAGAACAATTTAGATAAATATTTACAGTTTTTTTTTTTTTTTTTTTTTTTTTTTTTCTATTGTAATTTTTCACAAATAATTAACAACCATTCAACGCTAAACTAACAGGAGGAGGAAGAGAAAAAAAAAAAAAAAGTGTATTATTATTTAAAAAAAAAAAAAATGTTTTATGTGTTTTCATTTATAAGATTAGTTTTGTTTTCCTTGTTTTCTTTATAGCAAGTTTTAACTATGAGTAAAGCTAGACAACCGAAATAATTAATCTAAATTTCAACTCAAATGATGTAGTAAGTTGTCATCACCACACACAATATGAGATGATGTGGTTAATGAAAAAACCACTTGCCAAATTATTTGGTTGTCTAACATTAGTGTTTAACTATATGGCAAAAATATATTGTCAAACTCATCTAACATTTGATCCACAATTGTGGTTCGAAGAGAACTTTGCTAATCGTTGATTTGTTGTTGCAAGTTTTTCACTTATTCAGTGAGATCGTCTTCTTTTAACAATTCTCCTACAATTCGAGTTTTACGCTTAGCTTCGAGTTTGTATCTGAGATAATGCCTGTGAGGGCTAGACTCTGATTGCCAATGTGATATTGGCATTTTATTACTTGACTGCCCCCAAGAGGGGGCATGTTGATTTCTTTGGATCGAAGCTGCTACCTGATTATTAGGAGGTTGAATATGAAAAGCGTATCTCACTTCTTTAACAAGTTCATGAACTTGAATGTTCATATCCTTAACTTGAATTTCTAAATCGGAAAATTTTGTCATGACTCCGAATTGAAGTATTTTCGTATACTTTAGCAACAATGTTCCCGCCTTCATTTGGGCAGTTCATCTTGATAAGAGTTAAAATGACTTTTTGATAAATTCCCCCACAGATGGTGCTAAATTTTTTATGTTAAAAATTGGTTTGACACCGTAACAAATAAATAAAATAGTTTCTGAACATAATTCCTGATTCGAAAGGCAATCCGGAATTAATCCTCTTAGCTTTAATTTGGCTTGAGTAGCTGCAAAACAATAATCGAGACAGTGGGTTTCTGGAAGTGTTTCTGGTGAACACCTTCCGACGCTCAAGTCAATTTTTGAATAATGTATAGTCACTTGAATTTCTAGTAATTGAATAAAAGGAGTATTCGATTATTTTATTTTTTTCGTACCTCATTTGCTGGAGCCACCTTCTATTATATTGTTTGGAAGGGATATTTTAGTAAAAAGGTAAAGAGATGATTTGATATAGGTGTGGCACCTGATACGATTCTTTGCTACCACTTTATCCTATTGGTGCCATAATACATATCTAAATTCTTAGACATGACACATGTAGGATATATAAATTTTTCCTTCGTCATACATACCCTTAGGGTGCGTTTGGTACGCAGATGGGACAGGACGAGGTGGGACGGGACGGGACAGGATGGGACAAGTTATTCTGTATTGTGTTTGGAAGGTCTGGGACAGAACTGTTAACTGTACTGTTATACGTTTGGTATGACTAGGACATGACGGGACAAGAGGTTCAAATGACTAGAGCGCCCCTCTTATATTTACTATAATTATAATATATATTATTATGTATAAATATTATATATTATAATATTAATATATTAATAATATGTATTATTATATATAATAATATATATAATATTATTATATATAATATTATATAATCTATATTATATATATAATATATATAATATATATATTATATATTATAATTTATTATATATTTTTTATATAATATATTATATTATTTTAGTATATATAATAATATATAATATATAAATATATATTATATATATAATATGATATATATATTATAATATATATATATATATATATTGCACACTACCTACACCAAACAAAATTTCAGTTTCTCATTTCTTTCTCAAACAACTTTGACGTGCAAAAAATAGAAGCTTTTCATGCATTGTTTATTTTTATACAAACAATTCTCATCGTCATCCTAGATTGAGTTTATAAATAATAATTAAACATTTAAAGAAATATAAAAAATAAATAAATTTATCTCGATAATAGTGACTTCAGGTAACGAGTCTTTTGAAACAAACTCCTCTATCCCTTACTTGATCTATTCCAAAGTTTTATTAATAGATAAATATTATTATTGTTGTGAATCAAAGAATAATAGAGTAAGAGATTATTGAAGAAGAGATGAATGAATAAGAAATAATGAATAATAAATCATAAAATAAGATAGACACCATCAGATTAGAGAAGAGAAGAAAACGAGAGTGAGAACATGTAATCCATTTACTAATATTGAGAGAGCAACCGCCCATTTTACAAGAGAGACCATATATATATAGTCAAACAAACAAAGGGGTACATATTGTAATTTTCTATCTAAATAATGCCACCTTGAGGCACATCTTCTCACTTTATTGACACTTGCCAAGCCATGCATAATGGTGGAAGCCACCTATTTACAACACTCCCCCTTGGATTCCACCGTTTGTATTTTAATTTGCTAGGAAAAACCCAGTGGAATAAAAACCTTAGCAAAGAATATATACAATGATCTTCTGGATCAAGTGGTGTGGATGTGTTCAGAACTGCCTCATTAAAACCTTTCCGGTAAAACCCAGTGGGACAAAATCCGGTAAAAGGAAAAAGAGTACAGTACACATATGTCAATTCAAAACTTTGCTCCCCCTAATTGAATGCTCCCCCTGAAGGAAACTTCAAAATTAATCCTGTAATTTGCAGAGTCGACGCATGTCAATCCCATATACTAATTTCTCAAAAGTTGTTGTATGCAATGTTTTGGTAAACAAATCTGCAAGATTATCTATAGACCGTATATTTGTCGGCTCTGTTGAAGTTAATGAGTATAGAAGAATTTAGGAGAAATATGTTTGGTCATGTCTCCTCTGATATATCCTCCTCTAATTTGAACAATACAAGCCGCAATATCTTCAAATATTGGTGTCGGCATTCCTGTAGATAATGAAAATCCACATATATTTTGAATATGATAAATAACTGACCTTAGCCACACGCATTCTCGGCTTGCTTTATGAAGTGCAAGGATCTCATAATGATTAGATGATGTAGCAATAATAGTTTGCTTTGTGGAGCGCCAGGAGATTGCTGTGTCATTATAGGTAAAAATATATCCCGTTTGTGAACGAGCTTTATGGGAATCAGATTGATACCTGGCATCAGAATAACTAAGCAAACCTGAAAAATTGTTAGATTTTGAATAATATAATCATAAATCTCTCGTTACACGAAGATAACAAAAAAAATGTTTAATCACATTCCAATGTCTTCGAGTTGGTGCTGAACTGAATATAGCAAACAAATTTACTAAAAATGCAATATCTGGTAGTACATTGAGCCAGATATAATAAAGCACCAATTGCATTAAGATATGGTACTTCAAGACCAAGTATCTTTTCACCATCTTCAAGTGGTCGGAATGGATCTTTCTTTGGATCAAGGGTTCTAACAATCATAGGGGTATTTAATGGGTGAGCATTGTCCATTTGGAATCTTTCAAAATCTTTTCAACATATGCTGATTGATGGATAAATATTCCGTTTGATTTATGCTCAATCTTCAAACTGTGACAATATTTTGTCTTTCCCAGGTCTTTCATTTCAAATTTCCTTTTTCAGATATTCAGCAATTTTAGGAGCTCTTCAGGAGTTCCAATTAAATTCATATCGTCAACATAAATTGTTATAATAGCAAATCCAAATTCTGATTTTATGAAGAACACATGGGTGTATAATATAATTATTATACCCTTATTTCATCAGATATTTACGGAGACGGTTACACCACATCCGTCTAGATTGTTTTTAATCCATATAAGGATTTTTGTAGGTTTATCAAATACAGATTACGAGATCTCAGTTTACATGCTTCTGACATTTTAAATCCTTCTGGGATTATAAATATCTGCATTGAGTGAATCATATAGATAAATAATTACTAAATTTAGAAGACGTATTTCAAGCCTTTTAAAGGCAGCCAAATTTATCAAAAATTCGGAACGTAATCGTATTCATCACTATTGAATACTAAGTTTCTATGAGAAATCTTGTACTACGAGTCGTGCCTCATATCTTACGATCTCGTTTTTCTCATTATGTTTTCGTATAAAGACCTTTTAGTATCCAACTAGTTTGACATCTTCAGGTATCTATAGAACTATTGGTATAAATACTATATTTTTGGCTTATAAAGTCAATTCTTCTTGAATTGCTTCTTTTCATTTAGGACAATCATGTCTTTGTCTACAATCATTGATACTATGAGTTTCATAATCATTATCTCAGTAGCTACTGTATTTGAAAATGTATCGCTAATGATTGTTTCTTTACTATTCCACATCTCTCACATATGATTTATAGAAATTTTCTCAATTTCAATATACTTGAATCTCTGTTGAGATTTCTTCCATTTCAATGGATTTAGTCACTTTAGGGACTTTATGTCTCTTTAGGTATATCTAACTCTTATAGAGTTGATTTAGAGAAAGTGGATGTATTCATAACTCGAGCCTTGTTTACATTAGGATCCTGATAATTTATTTTCCTCTTCTGGGAACAATACATTTCGAAATAAAAGGTTTACAAACTTATGATATGTATCAGATGATATATTTGTTGCATTCTACTCAGATCGTTCTTCAGGAACAATCGCCCGGCCGGGGTTTATGAGATAGCAACTTATAAAATTTTGTTACTTTTAATATATCAAGTAACTGATTAATAATTATCTAATGCATGTCTATGACCAATTACAAGTTGTAATTGTAAGTTATAATGATAAGCAGTGATTTAGAGATGAATAGAATGTCTCCATATAAAAATTGGTAATTGTATCGAAATAATAAAGTTCTCGCAATTACCTGGAGATACTTGATAAGTGATTCTCTAATCCCTTCTGAGGATGAACATGTGGAACTGGATGTTCAACATCAATCCCAACTGATCTGCAATATTCATCAAATGTCTTGGGAGTAAATTCGATCACTAGCATTATCAAGGCGGATTGATTTGATTTGATGATCAGGAAAATGTGCCCGAAGCCTGATAATCTATGCGAGTAATCTTGCAAAAGCAACATTGTGTGTTGACAATAAGCAAACGTGTGACCATCTGCTGGATGCGTCAACTAGGACCATAAAATAGCGGAACGGTCCACTTGGTGGATTGATAGGTCCACATATGTCCCCTTGAATCCTTTGTAGGAATGATGGGGATTCAAAACCAACTTTAGAATGGGATGTTTTTATTACCAATTTCCCTTGTGAACATGCAGTACATAAATTTTCATGGGATAAAAGAAACTTCTGGTTCTTTAATGGATGCCCATGAGAATTTTCAATGATTTTACGCATCATTGTAGATCCCGGGTGACCAAGACAGTTATGCCAAAGCATAAATATTTTTGGATTTGGGAACTTCTGGTTCATAACTGCATAAATTTCTACACCTCTTATAAGAGTGTAATATAATCCAGATGATAAACCACGCAGCTTTTCCATAATGAGCTTCTGGCCTGAATTATAAGAAGTAATGCACAGATACTCAATATTCTCATCACTTATAGTTTCTATGTGATATCCATTACCCCATATATCTTTGAAACAAAGTAAATTTCTTCTGGATCTACTTGAATATAAAGCATCACTGATACATATTTTAGTATCGTTTGGTAACAATATCATGGCTCTACCGGAGCCTTCTATCAGATCTACTGGACCCGATATTGTATTAACATTTGCTTTGAGCAAGGTTAAATTCAGAAAATATTTCTGATTCCGCAGAATCGTATGTGTCGTTGCATTTATCAGCCAGACATATATCTCATGTATCTTGCTTTTCAATATCACCCAACTTATCGTTTAAAGACATAACTATTCACAAAACAAAACAAAAATAAATAAAAGTGCATATCAGATAGAGTGATCAAAAGTATAAACATATAGATATGAAAATATATCTCTTCATAAAACAAAATCGTGAATCATATTGATTTTTCGAACTTCCGGTTCGACCATGAACTGCAGGTTCATAAAATTAAGAAAACTTCAGGTTCTCAATAGAAATTACAAATTGACTTTCTAGATGAAAGAATCGTAACTTGATTTAATTCAGAATTTTGGTTCTAATAAACTTTGACATAAAAGTTTTAATATCACAATTTAAATTGAATTCAGAGCTTCAAGTCTGATTAGAACTTCATGTTCAAAACTTAAGAACTTCATGTTCAGATTCAATACTTCGTATTCAAAATTAGAACTTCAGATTCTGATCGGTTTGTAAAACCGTGTCAACTTAAATATTATAATGATAAATCCAGAAACTTCAGATTCTGGTTAGTCGGTCTAGCCGAGCTTGGTTTAATTTATAGAAACTTAACGATTGACCTAGTTAGGCTCAACAAATAATTTATACAAATCCAGAAACTTCAGGTTCTGGTTAGTTGACATATTCAAATATATAAATTGCATAAAATTAAATAGATGCGTAAAATTAAAATAATAGGTAATATAACAGAAATAAGATGAAGAAGAATAATGAGATAAAATGAATAGGGGAGAAAATTTACTATTTTTATTAATGATTTCGGATTACATCCTGACCACACAATTTCAGCTGTGTAGTGATTTTGAATAAAGCAAAATTTATACTCAGAGACTAATCAAAAGTCTTGAAAATGTAAATGTTGCCACTGATACCTGGCATTTGGTAATACAACATCGTGTTGGTTATCAAATCGGTCTTTTAGTTATTGCTATAGAACTTCTGGTTCTGTGACCGTAAGGTATTGGACTTTCAGATCGTAGCTATCCCCAAACACTTCTAGTGTAGCAAATTTCAAATTTTCAAGCTTTGACATTATTATAACTTCTGGTTATTCGAAAATTACAATCGAAGTCAGAACTTCTGGTCTGATAAAAATCCGAGAAATTTAAATCTTCAGATATGTAAAGAAATATTTGTAAGTAAATAAATCCGGAAACTTCAGGTTCCGGTAATAATAAAAAATTCATAAACTTCAGGTTCTTGATGGGTAACCAAATTGTTAAAATAAAAATTGTGTAAAGTAAAATGCGTAATAACAAATGCTAGAAAGATAAATAAATAAATCCAGAACTGCAGGTTCTGATTGGTTGGCATAGCCAATCTCATAAAAGCATAAAAATAAATAAATGGGATAAAATAAATCCAGAATTGCAGGTTCTGGTAGGTTGGCATGGCCAATCACATAAAAACATATAAATAAATAAATGCGAGAAAATAAATTGCTTAAAAGTAAATAAAATGCAGTAAAGTAAATTGCGTAAAAGTAAAAATGCGAGAAAATAAACTCAGAACTGTAGGTTCTTGTATTAATAAATAAACATTTGGAAACTTCAGGTTTTAATAATAATAAATTCAGAACTTCAGGTTCTGGTAATAAATCTAGGAACTTCAGGTTCCAGTAGTAATAAATTCAGAACTTCAGGTTCTGGGAATAACAGCATCGTGCTGATAACGTGTTGTGAATCAAAGAATAATGGAGTAAGAGATTATTGAAGAAGAGATGAATAAATAAGAAATAATGAATAATAAATCATAAAATAAGATAGACACCATCAGATTAGAGAAGAGAAGAAAACGAGAGTGAGAACATGTAATCCATTTACTAATATTGAGAGAGCAACCGCCCATTTTACAAGAGAGACCATATATATATAGTCAAACAAACAAAGGGGTACATATTGTAATTTTCTATCTAAATAATGCCACCTTGAGACACATCTTCTCACTTTATTGACACTTGCCAAGCCATGCATAATGGTGGAAGCCACCTATTTACAGCAATTATTTAGTTTTGGCTTGACAAATTTTTTTTTTTTTTTTTTAATGAAAAGTATAAAATATAAAAAGAAAGCAAAAGCAAAAGAAAACAGTTATTATTATTATTATTATTTTCTTATTCTAAAACAGGTATTATTTCTTTTAGGGAAATTATTATTCTCATCCTATAGTTTGCCATATTCTCCATTTTCCCCCTCTAGTTTTAAAATTCTCTAAATTCCCCCTTCCCATGCACAAATACAACCAATTTCATCTTACAAAAATAGACATGGGAGGAGGGAAATTGAAGAATTTTAAAACTAGTGGGAGGAAAATAGAGAATACGACAAACTATAGGTGGGAGAATGATAATTACCCTTTCTTTTTTAAATGAAACTAATTTGTGTACTATGTTTAAGATAATATCTTTTCAGGAGAATTAAAGTTAGGTCTTTATATTTTAAGGAAACTTTGCTTTTTTACCCAACTTATGTACATTAGAGTTTTTAGTACTCATCTTTTGGAAATATATCAAACAAGTCCTTTCGTAAGTCAATGGTTAGTCAAAGTTATCAGGTTTAGGGGTAAAAAGGTACTTTCAGTCATATTAAACTTTTTTTAAAAAATTGAAAAATGAAATATATATTTTAAAAATGGATCTCCACCATCCATTTGGATGGTGAGATTAAACAAAATATTTTCTTAAAAAACAATTAAAAAAAAAACCCTTTTTTTCCATTAAAAAAAAAAAAAACTTAATATATACATATCTCCAACCGTCCATCAAGATGAAAATCAGGTGGAGATCCAATCCGGAGAATGGATCTCCACCTCCCTCACTATGAATGGGGGAGGCGTGGCGGTGGAGGTCAATCCTCCCCCGTTCACAGCGATGGAGGAGACCGCTTGCGAACAGTGGGTTTCGTGAACCCACTATTCACGAGCGATGGATCCACCACCGTGAAAGGGGGAGGATTGACCTCCCCCACCGAGAACGGGGGAGGTGAGACCTCCTCCATAGTGCCTCCCCCGCTCGTGGTGGAGGAGGTGGAGATCCTGTTTTTTTTTTTTTTTTTTTTTTTCCTTTTTTTCTCCTTTTTTTTCTTTTGTTTAACAAACATTTTATTTTTTTTCAAAAAAAATTTTTTTTATCTCCAACGTCCATCATTGTACAGTTGGAGATAAATACTTTTCATTTTAAACTTTTTTTTTTGAAAAAAAATATTAAAGATAACTTCTTATTTTTTTAATTTCCTTTTTTTAGAAATTCTTTTTAAAAAGAATATTATTTGATCTCCACCGTCCATCTCTAGATATGGATGGTGGAGATTCATTTTCTATTTATTTTTCAATTAATTTGTTTTGAAAATACACAATTAATTTTAACAGGGGTAAAATAGTACTTTCATGCTTCTATTATATTTGACTGTTAG
The DNA here is from genome assembly GCA_954870605.1 of Acer campestre. Lineage (NCBI taxonomy): Eukaryota > Viridiplantae > Streptophyta > Magnoliopsida > Sapindales > Sapindaceae > Acer > Acer campestre. The sequence continues at coordinate 17,110,847 of OX940804.1, forward strand.
TTTATTTTGGCAAAGGGACCATTTTGATGTATTTTTGAAAAGATAAGGACCAAAAACTCTAATACACATGAGTCAAGTTAAAAAAACAATACTAGGGATCAAACTGTAATCCCCCCTATCTTTTCCATTCCATGAAACTGATTTGTATACCTTATTTACGATAAACAATTTTTTTAAGTCTCCAAGATAAAAAATGGAAACAATAACATATTAAACACCCTGTATGCATAATTTCGATTTTTTTTTAAAAAAAAAAAAAAAAAAATCCTTCTGAATTTAACAAGAGTTTAATTAATGCACCTACAAGAATCTTTCCAAGCCTAAACAAAAACCATGATCACTCATAATTCATAAAATATAATAGTCTAATTGCTTGATTAATAAATCTAAAGCCTTTTTTTTATATAAATATTATAATAATTCGGGGCTTGAGGTGGGATTGTGGGAAACATACTCGAACCCACAAGTCCAAACCCTCATAGTGTAGATGTGATGGACAAACCACTAGATCAACCTTATCTCGTCAAACGTCAAACTTATATATATATATATATATATGATAGTTCTCCTATCAGGTCGTCCTGAAATTATAATAACCAACCACAACCACATATTTTAATAAGTTCAAATGTTCGTTAAAAAAAAAAAAAAAATCAGCCTTTTATTAAAACATGCGAATATGGTACGAACTGGTAGAAGAACTATCTCACATATATATATATATATGTCATATTATTTCCTAGTAGTCACACACCGATCAATTTGGCTTCTCATTATATGTTGTCTCTAACAAATATGGAAGAACTAAAAAGAAAGAACGAACTTATATAACTTAACAGTGCTTTTGAAAAAAAAATCCAAGGAAAAAAAATCAAGGGTTAAACAATACCTCTTTATTTTAGCCGGTGATGACAGTTTTGATGCTTTGAACTCTAATTTATGAGATTTTCGATAACCAATATAGCTTTGAATTATAAAATACAAAGAAAAGATGCGGAATCAGAAACAAGAGGAAAGAAGAATGAATCCTAAACAGAAAAGGAAATATTCTAACGTAATATTTGTTTAAATTATTTCAAGTTTCATTAAATAATTTAAATCTTCAATGATGATGGACATATTTTGCGAAGACTAGCATCAGTGCAATACACATATTTTAAATAAAAAATTATTTGCAACTTATTTTTAAGACCGTTGGGATATAAAGCTTTTAAAAAGCTTCAATAAGAAAGTTTTCTTGCCTGAATCAAACCTTGGTGCGCAAGAATATATTATTATTATTGAATTAATAATTGACCACGTGGCTTATTCAAGCCCTTTTTTATTTTATTTTTTGACTTTGCTTTTGATTCAAGTTTTAAGGTTTATTTTATTTCCTCACTTAACACTTAATGGTACCTAATGTGTTCCATTAAATTGTTATGTTTATTTTTTTAAGTAACAAAATTACTTAAACAACTCTTAAAATCACTTATTTATAAAAGTGAAAAATTTTCACTTTTCACTTAACCAAAAACACAACTGAATTGATATCAATTTTATATTTCCAAAACTATCCTTATTAATCTAATAAATTTCTAGCTTTGTCTTCCCCCACAACCCTAACCATAGTAATTTTTTGGGTGACTATATTGCCACCCATGAAATGTCTCCCTACACCCATTTTTTCTTGAAAATATTTTTACTTAAATAACCTATAACAATATAAATTCATCTGCTGCAATAACAACTAGGAAAAAAAAAAATTAAATTTCTACTATCTTTTATCTTTAGTTTTTCTCTTGTAAAAGAGAGAAAGAAAGAAAGAAAAAAAAAAAAGTAGAATAGGGAGGCACTTTGTTACTAGAATTAAAGACAGCATCACAACATCAACATATCTTTGCAATTCCACACACATTCTTCTCCATTTATCATTAATTTATTAGTCTCTCAAGATTCAATATAACAAACAAAATATATATATATATATATATAAGAATATTAGTAGATTAAAGAACATATGAAAATAAATAAATAAAAGAAATTAATCCATGTTTATCTATTAAAATGTAAATATATAACAAATAGTAATTGAAAGGGTATATATGTAAAATTGTTTATTTTCAGTTTTTGTAACTTAAAAAAACAAACAACTTATCATTTATATTTAATTTTTAGTGAAAAAAAAACAAACATGTTTTTTCAGTTTTCAGTTTTTAGTCACCATTCTATCTTCAGTACAATTTAGTAGTGTTCATTGTTCAGACAAAAAATCAAATGCAACCTTAAGCACAAGGTTTGTCACGTGACTGTGTCAATCGAGATCCCAATACTGGCAACACAGTTGTTCTTGTTTGTCATAGCAATCAGACTCTAGAGTAGGAAAGGGCATTTATTGTTAAAAGTGTATTTAAAAAGTTTGAATTCAAAAATTGCATAACAATTATGTTTTTGTTCCACTGCTATAAAATAAATTTTTGAATGTAATTACTATAAGAATAAAAACGTTTTGTTTGAATGTTGTAACTGATAACAACTTTATTTTGTTTAAATGTATAAAATGTTTTTTATTTAAATTGTGGTTATTGCATAAGTTTTTATTTCATTTTAATGGCTGGTTTAAATTTGTCTTTTCAGTTATGATTTTCTAATCCTATAAATAGTGGATTTTGCCTCATTCACAAGACACAACATTTTTGAAACAACAAAAACTTTCAGTTTTAATTTTAAAAGAAATTCTTGAGTGTTCCTTGTTAGTATTCCGAGCAATCTTTGAAAGAGTTTGAGCATTCCGGTTCTTCTTTGTGCAAAGAAGTTCCGAGGCAGAGGTGATTTTGGGCTGTTTTATCCTAGGGACGACGTGGCAACTTTGGAACTGCTTGCCCAATTAGGGCAGAGCCGCGAAACGTCTTAAAGAGAGCGACATTGTCTGCGACTCAGTCACTTTCCAGGTTTTTCTATTCTATTATATTGTGTACTGTTTGAAATATTTTCCAACAACAAAATTGTTTTTAAAATAACTTCCAAGTTATTTTTGAAATACTTTCCAGCACTATTTGTTTTGAAGAATTTTGCAGCAACAATTTTAAGACGTTTCATAGTTTTTTTTTTTTTTTTTCAAAGATTTTTTTAATGGATTCTAAGTCATTTGACCTAAACTGACCCTTCCACTTTGAGGGTGTTCAATTTAAACGTTGGAAACAAAAAATGCTTTTATATTTGACCACCAAAAAATTAGCCACTATTGGTAACACTGAAAAATTGGTTCTTCTTGAAAACCCAACCGCTGAACAAACTGCAGCTCTAGAGAAATGGACTACAGATGATTTTATTTGCAAAAATTATATTCTTAATGGTTTGTTTGGTAATTTATATGATTATTACATTACTTTTAATACTGCAAAAGATGTGTGGGAGGCACTCCAGAAAAAATATGATACTGAAGAGGTTGGAGCTAAAAAATTTGTTATCAGCCTCTACTTAAAGTATTAAATGACAGGTGACAAATCTGTAGAAGCTCAGTCACATGAGTTGCAGAAGATTGCCCATGAGATCACAATTGAAGGTATGCTCAAACTTAATGTTGATGTTAATAAAGTTAAAAGATTTCATAGTGATAGAGGGATGGAATATGGCTTAGATAAATTTCCCTTTAAATTAAGAAATAGTGGGGGGGTCTAGTCGGGGGTTGGCATCTAGTAGTGAACCTAGATCTAATGAAAGTGACAAGTGCATTTATTATAAATCTGTGAATGATGTTTGCACTGTTATTTGTTTATATGTGGATGACTTGCTTATTTTTGGCACAAATATTCATGTTGTGAATGCTGCTAAATGATTATTGACTGCTAATTTTGCAATGAAAGATTTAGGTGAAGCTAGTGTAATCCTGGGTATAAAAATAACTAGGTCAGAAAAGGGAATTTCTTTGGATCAATCTCATTATATTGAGAAAATTCTAAAGATATATAATTACTTTGACTGTAAACCTGCATGTACTACATATGATCCTAGTGAAAAGTTGTTCAAGAACATTGGTAACAATGTTAGACTAAATAAGTATGCGAGCATCATTGGTAGCTTTCGTTATGCTACTGATTGCACTAGGCCTGATATAGCTTATGCTGTGGGAGTACTATGTAGGTTTACTAGTAGACTTGGTAATGAGCATTGGCGTGCTCTTGAGAGAGTAATGCGTTATCTCAAGAGAATAATGAACCTCGGATTACATTATGGAAAGTTTCCCGTTGTACTTGAAGGTTACAGCGATGCTGATTGGAATACTCTTTCTGATGATTCCAAGGCCACTAGTGGATACATTTTTAGTATCGCTGGAGGTGCAATATCGTGGAAGTCTAAGAAACAGACTATCTTGACTCAATCCACAATGGAGTCAGAAATGATAGCACTAACTACTACTAGTGAGGAAGCAGATTGGTTGAGAAGTTTGTTATCAGATACCCCTTTATGGGAGAAACCAGTACCAGCCGTCCTTATTCACTGCGATAGTACCGCGACTATTGCAAAAGTCCAGAACCGTTATTATAACGGTAAGAGGCGACAAATACGTCGCAAGCACAGTACAGTTAGAGATTTTCTCTCAACTGGGGCTGTAAGAGTGGATCATGTATGGTTTGAGGAGAACTTGGCTGATCCTTTGACGAAAGGATTAGCACGAGAAAAGGTTTTAGAAAACCTCGAAAGGGATGGGACTAAAGCTCATTAATAGTTGAGTCATTTGTGATGGTAACCCAACCTATAGATTGGAGATCCCAAGACGTAGGTTCAAAGGGTAATAACAAGTCATGAAGTGATATGTAGAATCATGATATTGTGATATATGGTTAACACACCAAAACCATCCCTATGAAGCATGACATCCTAAAGCGATTTAAGTAGGGATGGGTGTTTCCCCATGGGGCCCCATCCCCCACGGGCCCCCATGGGGTTTTAGGGGCAAATTTTGCCCCCAAATGGATTTTGGGGGTGGGGGTGGGGGTGGGGGTGGGGGCAAACTTTGCCCCCAAACCTCCCCCCAAACCCAAAACCCCATTGGGCCCCCAAAATAATATATATATATATATATTATTTTTATTTTTATTTTTATTTTTATTTATATATAAAAATTTTAACAATTAAAAAAATTATAAATTATAATATTAAATTATTAAAATTAACATGACCATTTTGTATTGTATTTTTATTATGTTTTTATTACTTTTCAGATTAAAAATTTGAAATTTAGAATTGAAAAGGAAATAAAATTGGGGAAATGGGTTTTGGGGGTGGGGGTGGGGGAACCTGCCCCCAAAACATCCCCCCCACTGGTCCCCCCAAATGGATTTTGGGGGAGGTGGTGGGGGGAGGTTTGAGGAATGGGGGTGGGGGTGGGGGTGGGGGTTGGGGTACCCTCCCTCGCCCCATTGGGCCCCCACGCCCATCCCTAGATATAAGGTTGAGTTAGATATAACTCTTAATGAGCTCTATACTCTATGTGGAGTTGGGTACCTAGCTACAGAAGTATCTGTGATAGGCTCACCTATGTGAATGTGGAAGAGAGGTCGCTTTCTATGAAATTCTGGGTAAAATTTCTAGAGCATTCATTATACTGGGATATAAGCACATGGCCGTAAAGTGTTGGTTTTAGAACTTAACTCTAGTATGGTTGTGTGTGTGGTGTTGTCCGTGATAGAGTTCAAAACTACGAGTTACTCTAGTATATATAGAAGCATTATCACTATGTAAAGGTTCAAGTCACGCGACACCTTTATTTATGCATAATCATTTAAAAGATTGCTTGATGAACTTATTATTTTAAAATACAAGTGGGGGATTGTTAAAAGTGTATTTAAAAAGTTTGAATTCAAAAATTGCATAACAGTTATGTTTTTGTTCTACTTGTAAGGATTCCCGGTTTTTGATTGGCTTATTTCGTGTGCAAACCACATATTGGGGTTGTTTGTAAAGGGTAGTTTAAGTGATAAGTGTTCATGCTCAATGACCCTTCTCAAGACCTCTAGGTGGACAAGCACTCAAAGGTATATCTTGTGCTTACTTTCTTATTGAAGAGATTTAGTTGCACACACTCACTTGTAATGTTTGCATATGTATGCTTTACTTTTGTGTGCATTCTCTTCAAATGTCACTTCTCACACTAGCACATTGTTTGTCATATCTTGGTGTGTGTTTTGTGTCATGTAATTCGTTTCCCGAATATGTTCGGAAACGTCCGCGCTTGCACGATAATGTGCTTGGTTTTGCGCGAAGATCGCCTTCGGAGAATGCCCTTGGCTTCTCCTTTGGTTTCACCATCATTGGTGAAACGGCGGTTTGATCGGCGGCCAATGACCGCCGAATGAAACCGCCGTTTGATTCCAGAAAGCTCTGGATTGGATCTGCGGTTACGATCGGCGGTCAGGCCGCCGAATCGAAACCGCCGAATTAGACCTGATGCATTTATTATTCTCGGGTTTGATTCTGCGGTTTAATCGGCGGCCTGGCCGCCGAATGAAACCGCCGAATTAGATATTTTAGGTCGGTTTCTTTTTGGGTTTTGATCGGCGGTTTCGTCTGACCGCCGAATCTGGTCGCCGAATGGACCCCTGCTTCTCGGGTTCAATTCGACGGTTACATTCTGCGGCCACGACCGCATAATGAAACCGCCGATCAGTGATTTCAAGGGCATTTTGGTCTTTTCACATTCCCTGTTCTTGATGCCTATAAATATCATACTTTCTCATATCTCTAACTTAGTTCTCTGACTCCAAAAGAACCCTAAACTTAAAAGAGAGATTTTTAAGAGAAAATCAAATCAAGAACTCATTTTTATACACTCAAACCATACACATATACATCAAAGATCATCTAAGCATTTTCTAGCATAGTTAGTTTGCTTAGTTGCATGGGTTTTGGTCATCACACTTCCCTTGGTATGTTCTTCACTTTTATCTTTGATATTTAGTGTTTTATTTACCAAGGCATCTCTTTTATTATTTGAATGATCTTAGATTAATATCTTAAATTCAAAATAGAGATTGTTTGTGATGACATGATTGAGTGTTGTATTGTGATAGCTATCTAGGTTTTTATAATCTATTGTTAGCTAAGCTATTTGACATGTCATTTAGCCATTGATATCTAGGATTGCATTTGTTGCCATCTAATCATCCTAGATAAGCATATAGGGTTTCCTAGCTCTTATTGCATGTATTGAGTATTTTTATATATTCACACATAGGTTATTTTATCTCTTCATTGAGAATTTAAGTCTTGTTGGCTAAGGTTGCTTAGGCCACAAGCAAGATGGACTAGAGCCACTTTTAAAGGCCCGCGCGGTAGAAGTGGGGGGTTACAGACCGGAGTGTTAGACGAGGTCTACATAGGTTGTAAACTTCATTTCAATTAGTGGATTTCGAGGTTCAAGTGTGGCGCACTAATCAGCCCGTGGTTTTTTCCCAGTGGTTGGGTTTTCCACGTATACATCAAGTGTCATTTATAATTCTGCACCATATTACACTTGTTGTTTTTATATTGTCTATTAGGGGCATTTTCGGAATATTGACCTTAAACGAAAATTGGGTGAAAATTAGTTAAAATTTATTCACCCCCCCCCTCTAGATTGATATCGTATACACACCGTGTTAATTTGTGAACTTTCACTACTGTTATAAAATAAATTTTTGAATGTAATTACTATAAGAATAAAAACGTTTTGTTTGAATGTTGTAACCGATAACAGCTTTATTTTGTTTAAATGTATAAAATGTTTTTATTTAAATTGTGGTTATTGCATCAGTTTTTATTTCATTTTAATGGCTGGTTTAAATTTGTCTTTTCAGTTATGATTTTCTAATCCTATAAATAGAGGCTTTTGCCTCATTCACAAGACACAACATTTTTGAAACAACAAAAGCTTTCAGTTTTAATTTTAAAAGAAATTCTTGAGTGTTCCTTGTTAGTATTCCGAGCAATCTTTGAAAGAGTTTGAGCATTCTGGTTCTTCTTTGTGCAAAGAAGTTCCGAGACAGAGGTGATTTTTGGCTGTTTTATCCTGGGGACGACGTGGCAACTTTGGAACTGCTTGCACAATCAAGGCAAAGCCGCGAAACGTCTGAAAGAGAGCGACATTGTCCACGACTAAGCCACTTTCCAGGTTTTTCTATTCTAATTATATTGTGTACTGTTTGAAATATTTTCCAGCAACAAAATTGTTTTTAAATTAACTTCCAACAACAAAGTTTATTTTTAAAATACTTTCCAGCACTATTTGTTTTGAAGAAGTTTGCAGCAACATTTATCCGGTTAACCAACCCCACCCCCACCCCCACCCCCCCTGAAATAACTAAATCCCTACTTCCTCTCCCTTATTTGAGGGGGAATTTTGAGGGGAAAATGGAAAAATGGGAAGTGATGGGGATGATTTCATCCCCAAATTGAAATGGGGTTTTCCTGTTTTCCCTACAAATTAATTGAAATGGGGATCCCCACATCCCCATTTTCCCATTTTCCCCAAATCTTATAATTAGCATTGATGCCCCATAAACTCTTCCAAAATATACACTATACCCCCTATATTTTTTTTTCGTCACTAAACCCCTTGAACTCTCTTTTTTTTACAAACACTTGGGTTTTTTGCCCCCTGTGAGAGGCATCTACAGTTGGCATATGCCAAAAAAATAAGAGTTCATGGGGTTTAATGGCAAAAAAAAGAAAAGAAAAAAAGTTATAGGGGCATAATGCATATTTTGGAAGAGTTTATGAGGCATCAGTGCCAATTAGCCTTATTATTATTATGAAAGAACAAATTATTTTAATGGATTTTATTTTGTATTTATATTTGAATTTGTAATGGATTGTTTATTATTTTTTTTATTATGTAATTTTTAGTAAAATAGGAAAAACGAATAAACGGGGGAACGTGAAAAATGGAAAAAAATGAGGAAAGCGGAGAAATGAGGATGAGGATGGGGATACCTCCCCCCAAAACTCCTCCATCCCCATTTAAATAGGGAAATGGTGGGGGATGGGGAAGGGTTTGGGAAATGGAGATTTTTTTTTGGGGGGGGGGGGGGGGGGGGGGGGGGGTTGTGTGGAGGACCTATAACTATCCCTATTTCCCTAATGCCCATCCCTACTTTGGAGTTTAGAAAACTCAAAAAGTTCCGGCCAATTTGGCTTGAGGAAAAAAAAATGAAAGAAAGTAACACCCATATGATGTGGTAAATTAAATATGTGGAGTCAACATGGGTGTAACTCGGGTGTAACTCAGCTGGTAGATGAACGAGCTTGGAGCTTGGAGCTTGGGCAAATGACTCCTAGATCAGTAGCTCAAATCTTACCAATGGTAAAAGCTTTAAAAAAAAAAAAAAAACACATGATCCCGGATTAATAGATATTGTCAAAAAAAAAAATGTGGAGTAAACTCATTACATTCTTTAAAGAGCAAATTATACCATACTTACATAATGTTACTTCTTTTAAATGCGGAAATACTTTTAACGAAAACCGACACCCACCTATTTTTTCATTGGTCTAACTTAACCACTAACCAAGTTTGACCGTGAAAAATAAGAGTATTTTTATCATTTCAATCATATTTTAAAAAATGAGTCTAGCTAAATCAACTTAAATCTGTGACTTAAAATTTTGACTTCAACAGCTCAATTCTCAACCACTCATGTGATCTTAATCCAATGGTTAAGATTTAAATGCATTTATAACTCTTAGATTAAGAGCATATGTGTGGTTGAGATGTTGAAGTCAAAATTTTTAATCACAAATTTAAGTTATTTTAGTCTAACCCTTAAAAAATATATTGAAAAATTGAATGAATGTTATTTTTTATTTTTATTTTTTTAAGAAAATACAAGTTAATTAAAAAAAAAAAATAGATATCCACATACCATGAAAATTGAGATGAATGTTGAAGTTCAAAAAAAGTTTAAAAGAATTTTGTTGACGGTGATTTTTTGTCAATTGGGTTATTAATTAATAAAATGATTTTATTTGTAATTTGCTAATAATGCGATGCAAAATGACATTAGAAAGAACACGATTTTACGTGGAAAACCATTGAGAAAAGGAAAAAACCACGGGAGCTAGTTACTGCGAGAAAAATTTATTATGAAAAAGAGTTTACACAACTCTGCTTTCTTTTCTTTCTCGAATGTATTAGAAAAAGTTCATTCATTATAGTGGAAAAAAATGAATGAAATTTATACACATTTGTAGCCCTAGACTTGTTGTGCAAGTAGTTGACTTGTAGAATCCCACTGTGATTCTCCTTGTCAGGATCTTTGTGTTTGCTTTGATCTCCTTCCCTTTTGAGGTTATCTCGTAGTAAATGCAATTGACATTGTGCTTGATTTGAGCTTTGACTCCTTTTGAAGAAGATATGGTTGTTTCTTAATTGAAATGTGATTGTTGACCCTTGCATTTCGGCGAGATCTCTGGGAATTAATAAGGTGCGTTGGATTCGGATCTGACCGAATAATCCTTATTGGTGAGATGTTCTGGCTTATCGGAATCTTATTCTAATGAGGCTTTCTTTTGCCCGAGTCATTCCTCTTGGGCTTAACTGTTCAGTTGTTTAGTAAGGCTTACACTCGGGCAGAGGGTTGAATGATTTTGATGGATGTGGAGTTTATGTCTCGCCACATCAGCTTATTAGGTCATCTCATTATTCACCTATAACAAATTTGATTTTTGGAAAAAAAAAAAAAAGAATTTTTTTTTTAATTGATCTCCAACCGTCCATCACAATGATGAACGGTTGGAGACTTGAAGATCAATTTTGAATTAAAAAAACTTAGAAATTTAGGAAAAAAAAAATGTGGAGATTCAATCTAGAGATTGGACCCCCACCATATCTATAGAGATCTCCACCTCATGTGAATGGGGAGGCGAGACTTCCCTCGCAATAAATAGGGGACTTGAGACCTCTCACACAGTGCCTACCCCGTTCATAGTGGAGAAGGTGGAGATCTCCATGGATATGAAGGCCATTTTTTTTTTTCAAATTTTGTTTTAACTTTTAATTCAAAATTGATCTCCAACCATCCATCATAATGATGAATGGTTGGAGATCAATTAAAAAAAAAGTTTTTTTTTAAGAAAAAAATTATTATAAATTTTATTTGCCACCATACATCTTAGTGGAGATCTATTTAAAAAATAATAATTTTTATTTTTTTAAAAAGGAATAATTTTTCTAGATTTTTTTTCAAAGAGAACTTTTTTTTTTTTTTTTTTCATTTTTTTCTATTTTTTATTTTGTATTGGGGGCATTTCCGTCTTTTACCTTTTTTCTTTTCATTTTTTTAATTAAGAATACAATCAAACTTTATTAACGGTTAATTTTGACTAATGGTGGGGAGATGATTGTCAAATTTCCATAAAGTCACACTATTACAAAAATGTTAAAAGACATCGGTTTTTAGATAACCGATTTAAAAAATAAATAAATTTAGAAATTGGTTTTTATAGAAACCGATTTCTTAAATATTGCGGTTTAAAAAGACAATGGTTTTTGAGAAAACCGATATGAATTTATTTTCCAATAAGAAATCGATTTTCCTTAAAACCGATGTCTTAAATATTACTGTTTGAAAAGACAACGGTTTTTGAGAGAACCGATATGGATTTTTTTTCTAATAAGAAATCAGTTTCTATTAAACCTAATGTCTTAAATATTGCAGTTTGAAAAGACAACGGTTTTTGGGAAAACCGATATGGATTCAAAAGCAAAATTCTGCTGAAATTCAAATCTGACCTATGTCCACATTCAAGTGCACATCTCTAAAAATACTCAACATTATTTGCTCAAATTTTGATACAAGAAAGTAGACATGCAAAAAATCACTTTTTGTTCAGAAAATATTCCAAAAATCGATTTGAAAAAGTGTGAAAATGAGCGATGAAAACATCTCACTCCCGGATTCGGGTCGCTTCTGACCTTTGACTAAATAATTGATCATAACTTTCAAAATACCATCCTTTGTATCAAAAAATTAAAGAACCCAACACGGACGAAAAAATTTATTTCCTTGCCAAAAGATACAGTTTTAAGGAAAAAGTTTGCATAAAAATTGATCATCTCCAATCGCTTCTGACCTTTGATTGAATAATTGATCATAACTTTCAAAATACTGTCCATAATTTTACGTTCTTCATACCGTTGGATTTGTATCAAAAAATTGAAGAATCCAACATGGATAAAAAAAATTATTTCCTTACCAAAAGATACAGTTTTAAGGAAAAATTTTGCACAAAAATTGATCATCTCCAATCGCGTATGACCTTTGACTGAATAATTGATCATAACTTTCAAAATACTGCTCATAATTTTACATTCTTTATATAGTTGGATTCATATCAAAAAATTTAAGAACCCAACATAGACGAAAAAATGTATTTCATTGCCAAAAGATACCGTTTTAAGGAAAATGTTTGCACAAAAATATCTCCAATTGCTTCTAACCTTTGACTGAATAATTGATCGTAACTTTCAAAATACCGCACAGAATTTTCCATTCTTTATACCGTTGGATTCGTATCAAAAAATTGAAGAATTTAGCTTGGAGAAAAAATTTATTTCTTTGCCAAAAGATACAGTTTTAAGGAAAAAGTTTGCACAAAAATATCTCCAGCGGAACACAAAACCACACCAAAAATGATATGAAAAATAAACACACCAATAATTTTTTTTAATATGTGTTTGTAGCAGAAATTAGAATTTTGATTAGTTGAGTAAATTTAAATTTATCAAACAAGTTTATTTATTTATTTATTTCTAACAACTCATATAGGTTATATATAAATATTATGCAATTATTAACATATCCAATCTTGTAGTCAGGCGATAAAGGATTATCATTTTGACTTTGAGGTTGCAAGTTCAATTTCTCATAATGACAATTAATCCTCATTATTATCAGAGGTGGGGCTAGCCGGACGATGGTGGCCGAACAGTGGAGCGATCGGACGACGGGATTAATTTTCGTAATACATCAATTTTACGTCACGGTTTTTAAATCGGTTTTATATATAACCGATGTGTTTTCGCATGTTTTTACATCGGTTAAAAACCGAAGTCTTTAGCGTGTTTTTTTTCTAAATCACTCAAATAGACATCGGTTTTAAAAATTTGAAAAACCGATTTCTTTTGCCATTTTTGTAGTAGTGTCATTTCGCATGTAAAAGATTAAACATCAAGGAGGTTTGATGTAATTTGCTCTTCTTTAAATTAGGAATGTGTTTACTAATTAAAAATCTCAATGAATGAAAATGAACTTAATTTGTGATTACAAATCAAAAATTAAGTTTTTGTTGAAAAGAGAATATAATTTCTCCTTCTCAACTTAGTAATTAATAGCCGGTTCAATATTCTTGTAGCTTTTAAAATAATCACCGTTAGTTTTGCTTAATAAATAGTCTATTATGAAGTTAATCACACGTTTGGTTAATTCTGTTGTTAAAACTGTTAATTTATAGATAATGTTAATTACATGATAACACATAATTCGATTAATTCATTTACCAATTTAAAATTTAAAATAATCAAAAAATTATTTATGTCCATATATTTCTAAATTACATGTCTATCCTTAATATTGAATTGAGTTAAATGAATCAGTGAGTTAGGAGGGTTTTAACCCATATACGAGCCGTTTTAATTAACGGGTTTAACGTGCCGACTCAAATGAAATGAGGTCTAATCCAAATCCATTAATTTCGCGTCATGTTCGTGTAGTTTGTCATTCCTATCCATAGACTCCAATTCTGTACACGAACTGGGAGAAGAGATTTTGGACAAATTTTTAAACAAGTCTCTTGACTAATTCAATTTATAGACTTCGTAATAAATTTGAAAAGCATTTGATTTTGTCTATATTTCAATTATTGGAATGGGTATCATCGTATAATAAGATATTAGAAGTATTGGATTATAGTATGGTGGTGAATGGTGAGTATTCGAATTTACTATATTATTAGATTGAATAAGTGCTCTTGCTACTAAATTACAGTGGGCGGTGGTTAACATGAACATACTTCTTGTTAAAAGTGTATTTAAAAAGTTTGAATTCAAAAATTGCATAACAGTTGTGTTTTTGTTTTACTGTTATAAAATAAATTTTTGAATGTAATTACTATAAAAATAAAAACGTTTTGTTTGAATGTTGTAACCGATAACAACTTTATTTTATTTAAATGTATAAAACGTTTTTATTTAAATTGTGGTTATTGCATCAGTTTTTATTTCATTTTAATGGCTGGTTTAAATTTGTCTTTTTCAGTTATGATTTTCTAATCCTATAAATAGAGGCTTTTGCCTTATTCACAAAATACAACATTTTTGAAACAACAAAAGTTTAAAAGAAATTCTTGAGTGTTCCTTGTTAGTATTCCGAGCAATCTTTGAAAGAGTTTGAGCATTCCGGTTCTTCTTTGTGCAAAGAAGTTCCGAGACAGAGGTGATTCTGGGCTGTTTTATCCTGGGGACGACGTGGCAACTTTGGAACTGCTTGCACCATTAGGGCAGAGCCGCGAAATGTCTTAAAGAGAGCGACATTGTCCACGACTCAGCCACTTTCAGGTTTTTCTATTCTAATTATATTGTGTACTGTTTGAAATATTTTCCAGCAAAAAAATTGTTTTTAAAATAACTTCCAACAACAAAGTTTATTTTTGAAATACTTTCTAGCACTATTTGTTTTGAAGAATTTTGCAGCAACAATTTTAAGACGTTTCATAGTCTTTTTTTTTTTTTCCAAAGATTTTTTTAATGGATTCTAAGTTATCCGACCTAAACCGACCCTTCCGCTTTGAGGGTGTTCAATTTAAACGCTGGAAACAAAAAAAAAAAAAAAAAAAAAAAAAAAAAAATTAGCCACTATTGTTAACACTGAAAAATTGGTTCTTCCTGAAAACCCAACCGCTGAACAAACTGCAGCTTTAGAGAAATGGACTGCAGATGATTTTATTTGCAAAAATTATATTATTAATGGTTTGTCTGATAATTTATATGATTATTACACTACTTTTAATACTGCAAAAGATGTGTGGGAGGCACTTCAGAAAAAATATGATATTGAAGTGGCTGGAGCTAAAATATTTGCTGTCAGCCGCTATTTAAAGTATTAAATGACAGGTGACAAATCTGTAGATGCTAAGTCACATGAGTTGCAGAAGATTGCCCATGAGATCACGACTGAAGGTATGCTCAAACTTAATGTTGATGTTAATAAAGTAAAGATTTCATAGTGATAGAGGGATGGAATATGGCTCAGAAAAATTTCCCTTTAAATTAAGAAATAGTGGGGGGTTGGCATCTAGTAGTGAACCTAGATCTAATGAAAGTGACAAGTGCATTTATTATAAATTTGTGAATGATGTTTGCACTGTTATTTGTTTATATGTGGATGACTTGCTTATTTTTGGCTCAAATATTCATGCTGTGAATGCTGCTAAATGTTTATTGATTGCTAACTTTGCAATGAAAGATTTAGGTGAAGCTAGTGTAATCCTGGGTATAAAAATAACTAGGTCAAAAAGGGGAATTTCTTTGGATCAATCTCATTATATTGAGAAAATTCTAAAGAAATATAATTACTTTGACTGTAAACCTGCATGTACTCCATATGATCCTAGTAAAAAGTTGTTCAAGAACATTGGTAATAGTGTTAGACAAAATGAGTATGCGAGCATCATTGGTAGCCTTCGTTATGCTACTTATTGCACTAGGCCTGATATAGCTTATGCTGTGGGAGTACTATGTAGGTTTACTAGTAGACCTGGTAATGAGCATTGGTGTGCTCTTGAGAGAGTAATGTGTTATCTCAAGAGAACAATGAACCTCAAATTACATTATGGAAAGTTTCCCGCTGTACTTGAAGGTTACAGCGATGCTGATTGGAATACTCTTTTTGATGATTCCAAGGCCACTAGTGGATACATTTTTAGTATCGCTGGAGGTGCAATATCATGGAAGTCTAAGAAACAGACTATTTTGGCTCAATCCACAATGGAGTCAGAAATGATAGCACTAGCTACTGCTAGTGAGGAAGCGGATTGGTTGAGAAGTTTGTTATCAGATACCCCTTTATGGGAGAAACCGGTACCAGCCGTCCTTATTCACTGGGATAGTACCGTGGCTATTGCAAAAGTCCAGAACCGTTATTATAACGGTAAGAGGCGACAAATACGTTGCAAGCACAGTACAGTTAGAGATTTTCTCTCAACTGGGGCTGTAAGAGTGGATCATGTACGGTCTGAGGAGAACTTGGCTGATCCTTTGACGGAAGGATTAGCACGAGAAAAGGTTTGGAAAACCTCGAAAGGGATGGGACTAAAGCCCATTGATAGTTGAGTCACTTGTGATGGTAACCCAACCTACAGACTGGAGATCCCAAGACGTAGGTTCAAATGGTAATAACAAGTCATGAAGTGATATGTGGAATCATGCTATTGTGATATATGGTTAACACACCAAAACCATCCCTATGGAGCATGACATCCTGAAGCGATTTAAGGTTGAGTTAGATATGACTCTTAATGAGCTCTATACTCTATGTGGAGTTGGGTACCTAGCTACAGGAGTATCTGTGATAGGCTCACCTATGTGAATGTGGAAGAGAGGTCGCTTTCTATGAAATTCTGGGCAAAATTTCTAGAGCATTCACTATACTGGGATATAAGCACATGGCCGTAAAGTGCTGGTTTTAGAACTCAACTCTAGTATGGTTGTGTGTGTGGTGTTGTCTGTGATAGAGTTCAAAACTACGAGTTACTCTAGTATATATACAGAAGCATTATCACTATGTAAAGGTTCAAGTCACACGACACCTTTATTTATGCATAATCATATAAAAGATTGCTTGATGAACTTATTATTTTTAAATACAAGTGGGGGATTGTTAAAAGTGTATTTAAAAAGTTTGAATTCAAAAATTGCATAACAGTTGTGTTTTTGTTTTACTGTTATAAAATAAATTTTTGAATGTAATTACTATAAAAATAAAAACGTTTTGTTTGAATGTTGTAACCGATAACAACTTTATTTTGTTTAAATGTATAAAACGTTTTTATTTAAATTGTGGTTATTGCATCAGTTTTTATTTCATTTTAATGGCTGGTTTAAATTTGTCTTTTCAGTTATGATTTTTTAATCCTATAAATAGAGGCTTTTGCCTTATTCACAAAATACAACATTTTTGAAACCACAAAAGTTTAAAAGAAATTCTTGAGTGTTCCTTGTTAGTATTCCGAGCAATCTTTGAAAGAGTTTGAGCATTCCGGTTCTTCTTTGTGCAAAGAAGTTCCGAGACAGAGGTGATTCTGGGCTGTTTTATCCTGGGGACGACGTGGCAACTTTGGAACTGCTTGCACCATTAGGGCAGAGCCGCGAAACGTCTTAAAGAGAGCGACATTGTCCGCGACTCAGCCACTTTCAGGTTTTTCTATTCTAATTATATTGTGTACTGTTTGAAATATTTTCCAGCAACAAAATTGTTTTTAAAATAACTTCCAACAACAAAGTTTATTTTTGAAATACTTTCTAGCACTATTTGTTTTGAAGAATTTTGCATCAACACTTCTAAAAATTCAAAAATTAAAAAAATAATAATAACCGTCCAAGGTCAATCAAAGAACCTTATCTATGTGGTAGCAAAAAATAGCACAACTCAAATAGTAACCAGGCTTTTATTTGATCTGGACTTCACACAAGCCTAAATACTTTATATTAATTAGGCCCAATCATAGGCCCAAGAGCAAGTGCAAACCTTGACTAAGTCTACAAAGACCAAGTCTGTGATGTTGCTCAACTGTCAACAAATTCAAGGATATTCAGTTAACAATATCATGCCGAGATCAAGGGGATCATGCTTCAGTTGCTATACGCCTCCACCTCCCAACAGCTATAAAAAGCCATCAACATTTCATAAGAAAGGGGAGAGAAAAAAAAGAAGGCAGGCAATAAATGCATGCTATTCACTCAGGCATAAGTTGACTTGTTGCCTCACACACTGAAGGTCTTCAACTATTATTTGTCATATTTTTATTGCTTTATTTACTCAGCTCACGCTGATCCACAAACATCCAAGTATCCAACACAATTAATCTCTTCTTCTATGCATACCGTTCGACTTCTACAATACTACTCGACTAGCACCTATTTTCTACGTCATTAGATTCATTCGACAACGATCTTATCTTGTCTATCCTACGCTCAGCCCAAGCGAACCTAAGGCTCTCCGAACGACACCACCCAGGGCTCGACAGTACAAGCCTTGTCTACGGTTTGCTCTATATTCTATTTTGTCTCATTCTTAATTTATATTATCTTATTTATTCATAAACTGCTTAATTTGAATGTCGAGTAGCCCTCTACGAGATACTTCTCATTTTAGTTTTGTTTTATGCCTAAGACAGGTATCCAAAGCATACGACGAAGCATTGTTCATAGATTGCCGGTGCCCCAAACACTACGATTTTGACCGAATTTTGACAGTAGGATTTTCTGGTTCTACAATCTAAAGTTGTAAAATGTCCAATTCATTGGCCATGTAATTTTTTGTTATAATACAAACGACCCTAATTAATTATCAGCTTCAAGTCGGGACTTAGCAGACTTTAGATTTTGCCCCACCCTTCTTCATTACTTTCACGTGCACTATAGGACGTCGAAAACTAATAAAAAAACAAGAGTCGGTGAGTACAATCTTGGAAACAGATTACCAACTCATTTTAATATATAACTCACCTAAAGTTTAGATAGGCTCGTCACAAATCACCAATGGGTTACTATAGTTATCCGTCCTATATTTCCCTTTATGTTCTACAAGTAACTGCTATCCTGTGTAGAAGTATCTTTAAGGGGCTCTCTAAACCCACTCTTTAGCTAAAATAGCTAGTGGAAATAGTTTTAGAGCCCTTAAAAGGGCTCTCTAAATGACTCTCTATTCTAGAGAACCACCAAGAGACTCTCCAAATTAATGTCGAGAACCATTTCAAACGTCCTATCTTCTCTCTCTTATTTTTGTAATATTTTTAAGTTGATTGTTCTCTTTCTTATAATTTAAAACAAAATAAATTTATTTATATTTTAAATTCAAAAAATATTAAAATATTAATGACTAACTATAATAGAGAGAATGGTTTGAGTGATCTCATGAAAAGTTGCTAGTTAAAATAGCTAAAATTTAGAGAGTACTGTTGGAGATGCTTTTAGAAGTTGATTTTTTTCGATTATGAAAATAGATATTTGAACCCATTTTTAGTGTTTGATCTTAGTAAATCCATGTATACTATTGTTAAAAGAAAAACTTTAAGTGATCATATCATATATTAAGAAAACAATAGAGAATATTGTCAAGTTTGACCATAATGCAAAAGTTGCATGTCAAAACTATATTCCTCCATGTAATCATGATATGTCTTAGCAAAGCAAAACTTGAATTAATCAAAGTTTTGACAATACTCTTCACCCAGTATAAAAATCCAACTTTGTTGCTGTCATCACCACACGCTACTCCAATCTTGTACGCATTTTCTCTTCACAGTAACTTAATCAGCAACTTCATCCATTTTACTTATATATATATATATAGCCATATCTTTCCTTCAATTCTCCTCCTCATTATCATTTAAGAAAAAAAAACCCTCAAAATTCTCTCGAAATTCTTTTATTTTAATCTTCAAAAAAGAAAACACGTTTTGATCTACAATTCATTTATTCATTCGAAGGTACGTACGTAACATAATTTTCGAATATGCCCAAGACCAATTGGTCCGTGCTAGGCCGCCTGAGGACAGCCGTGAAGAAGGTGAAACTCTTACTCAACTTCAATCTTAACCGGTGGCGAATCGCTTCTATGCTAGGTGGCTCCACCAGCAATCGCTGCCTGAGCTTTAACGACAGGCCTGGCTTAACGGCATGTACGGACGACACGGAGGCATATAATGACTCTCCAAATTCTTACAAGGGATCATCATCACTTCATAGAACCATAAGCTATCCATCGGAAGATGATATTGATAAGAGGGCTGAAATGTTCATTGCAAATTTTCACAAGCAGCTTCAGATTGAGAGGCAGATTTCTTTGCAGCTCAGGTATTGCAGAGGAAACAGCTTTGATTATTCCATGTCTCCCTGATCCTTTTATTTATTTTTTGATTGGTTGGTTTTGTGATGGAGCCTGTGTTTTTTTTAGTAGGTTTTTCCATTACAAATTTGTGCTATAAAATCAAAGCTCTTGTTCCTTTATTTATTTTTCTTTTCAATTTTGTATGTTGAAGTTGGGTGTTTTTGGGGTTGTATTTGGGGAATTAACCATTTAATTGTGTTTGATTTTTCTCCTTCATGTTCTGTCATTCTTTGATTTGTCAAAGTATGAATATTGCATGTTTCAAAAAAAAAAAAAAAAGGTGTGTGAATAGTGCAATTGTAAAAACAGAGAATAGAAACGTACAGTACAATATTGTAATCGTAATACTTATAACTTTTATGATGTATTAGTAGGTCCAGTGTGATGATATTTTGTAATAAATAAATAAATAAATTTTCTTTTGCCTTTTTTCATGTTGTTTTCTGATGATGATTGTGTAAGGAATTCGATTAACACACAATCAACATGTATATACACATAATTAATCCGAAAATTAAACCTAAACATGTTTCTATATCATGATTAATCAAACCCTAAATATATATTACTAACCCATGTCAATTCAAGAGAAGATGGAGATAATAGAAAGCGGAAGCGTACCTGAATACATTGCCGGAGGTTGGTGAATGGGTTGTGATCTTCCAAATTATCACGACCTTTTGTAACCTAACTTTTTGTCTCTTGTTATGTGATGGGGATGCAAACAAGTGAAAAAGAATCGTGTAATTTGGGGACCATAACCCTAATATATAATATAAGGTTTGCTATTTCTAATTTGGCCCCTCATCAAATTAGATATAGCACTCTGGTATCTACACATTAATTCCATGACAATTACACCCTTAAGCCTTAAAACTTTAAATCTTAATTAGATCACTTTAATTTAGGTTTAACCAAAAATAGCACAATACATTTGATATTTACATGTGTGGCCCCACATGTTGGAATTTTCCAACAGATTGCGGATTGCCTGATCGGTATCAAACTTATATGATTTTTTATTGTGATTTGAGAGTAGTTGTAGATACTACAGAATGCAAACATGTGCGAAGGAATTTTATTTTGGAGGGAAACTTATTTAACAACATAAAAATTAACAATAAGTACAAGAGGCCGGCTGCCATAACTTTTCAACATTGGAAATCATATCATATATATATATATAATAATAAAGTTTCACCGGCGCCACATGTCGCCGTATGAGGGCTTTGGAATTAAATGTAATTATATATTCCTAATATTTTCTATTATTAAGCTTTGAATTTATAATAATAGAGTTTTACCAGCGCCACATGTCGCCGTATGATGGCTTTGGAATTAAATGTAATCATATATTCCTAATATTTTCTATTATTAAGCTTTGAATTTAAATTGACTATTCATCTTATTATTATTATTATTATTAAATGTAATCAATTTAGTAAATAATAATAATAATAATAATAATAATAATAATAATAATTAAAGCAAATAAATAATAACCCTTTCCTATTCAACTTTAACGTGGAATATATTGGATTATTAAACTGTCAAGCTAAATTCAAGGAATTAAAACAATGATTTTTATTTGATTAATGACAATTGTGGTTTTGTAGACTCAATTATTTAAACCATCCCCTCTCTCTTTCTCTAAACCATTTATGCTCTCTCATCTCCCTCAATTTTCTCTATAAAAACCATCCAAAATCTCATATTTTTTTCCATCTCATTCCATTGACTTTCTCAACAAACTCAAAACAAACGGTGGAGAATTGGATGCCATTGGGTGGTAAGAGGAATTTCTATAGATTTTTTTTTTTTTTAAATATTTGGTTGAATAATTTTAATCGTTTAGTTTTTGTTTTTGTTTTTTATTTTATTTTTTATTTTATTTTTTATTTTTAAATCTCATGTTTTTTCCATCTTAGCCTATTGACTCTCCCTCACGAGCAAACTCAAAACAAGCGGTGGGGAATTTGATGGCGTTGGGTGGTGAGAGTAATTTCTACAGATTTTGTTTTAATATTTGATTGAATTATTATTATTATTATTATTATTATTATTATTATTATTGTTATTTTTGTAGGCAATGCTTTAGTAGTTAAAAAGGTAATTTTGGATTGATCATGGAATTTTAACTTTGACAGTCTTGGATTTTCAATTAGCTGTCAACTGGGGTGTTTGTTATGGAACCATCCAATAAGGCTAGCATCCTGCTCATAACCACCAATGCAGAAAATCAATGAACTGGTCGAGACTTATGATGTGCTTTGTGTTTATGAACGATGGATTCAATAGACATACTATTACTATAGATAAATATTATGATTATATTCTTGGTTCTAACTATAACAATATATAGTCTCTTAAAAAAAAAAAAAAATACTGTATCTACTCCAGTTTTTGGGAATCAAATACCCAATTTTTCCCTGAATTTTTTTAAGGTAATTTATACATTTTTTTGGCAGTTTTTTTCTTTATATATATATACATATATATTTAACTTTTTTGCTCTCTTTTCTTTTTGGTTTTTTAGAATGTATTAATTATGCATTGAATACAATATTATTATTCCAAAAATAACTGTTAGAATTTTAATTATCCATATAAATGATAATAAATAAATATTTTTCAAAACATCAATTGTAATACCAAATTAATAGTAATCTCCCTTTTTTTTTATATAGAATTAATGATAAATTCTAAAAACTTATTAATTGTAAGATATTAATGATATTATGATAACATAACAAATAATTAAAATAGTGGTTTCAAAAAAATTAAAATAATAGTTTTTGATCAATTATTAATGGTAATACATTATAAACATTAATTATTACATTCAATTAAATAGATTCATTTTCTAAATATATGAAATTCACTCTTAATTTTACACACACACACACACACACACATATATATATATGGTAATAAATAACAAATAACTCCTACTACTATTTGTATCTCCATAAAATTCTTCACCATTTATTTTTTTATTGCATCATCTATGAGAAGGACGCTTGAAAAAATATATAATCAAGAATTTATTTAAAAAATAGAATGTTTTAGAAAAAAATTGTGGAAAAATAAATTAATTTATCACTTGGTTTGACAATATCCTCAATGGAGTTTTTATTTTTTTATTTTTTATTTTTATTTAATTAATACTTCTACAAGTATTTCTAGAACGAATGTTTTTTATAATATATATATATATAATATTTTCGAGTAAATTGGGGTGTATTTAGTGGTTTCAAAATTTTAATTTATTAAAATGAAATGTCTTAAGAAAAAAAATGTGCAAAAAAAAAAAAAAAATGGATTGTAAATAGCTAATCTCAATAGTTATTTAACTCTATATAATTAAAAATATTTATAATTCTTTTTCTATTTTTTATCTTTTTGTTTTCTTTTCTTTTAGATTGTTTAGAATGTATTAACTATGCATTAAATACAATATGATTATTTCTAAAAATAAAAGTTTTTGAATTTTAATTATTCTTATAAATGGCAATAAATAAATATTTTATAAAGAAAATTAAAATAGTAATTGTATTACCAAATCAATGGTAATCTGTTTGTTTTTTTATTTATTTTTATGGAATTAATGGTAAATTTTAGAAGCATATCAATGAAAATATATTAATAATAACATAACAAAAATTAATAATTTGTCATTATATATATATATATATATATATTGCTAAAGAGATATATAGAGAGCTTTTCAATTAATACAAAAAATAATTTTTAATTAACCTATATAATAAATTCAATAATCCTTAAGAAATCTGTTCATCTAAACTGGAATAATGGAGATAGAAATGGAGAGTCTTTGTTTATTAATGATATTGGAGACCTAAGAGTTTCCTTAATGGATTATTAGAGACAATAACCATCATTATAACTGACAATGATTTAATTAAATCAGATTTAACTACTTAAGAATCGGTTCATCTTGCTTTATTGTTTTATAATTAGTTTTTTTTTTTTATCAAAATATAATTAGTTATTTATTAATAATATCAATAATTCAATTATTAATGAATTTAACATTACAATTCAATGAACATTATTTGTTGGGAAAGTCAACAGACATGTCAACTTCTCTGATAAACAAATAATTTTTTTTAACATTTCTCCTTAATTTGAGGATCTATGTATATCATCAATGTTGGTGTGTTTTATTTTTTCTTGCTATCTGATGACTGATGCTTTATTGAAAGGGAAAACTATATATTCATTAAGTTTAAACATGTTTGCATCAAAAATTTCGGTATAAACAACACAATGTTTTACAAACAACTTTTTACGCAAAGCCCGTGCAACGCTCGGGTTGAAAAACTAGTATATATATAATAATAAAGTTTCAAAGTGCCACGTGTCAGCGTAAGAGAGCTTTGGAATTAAATGTAATCAATAAAATATGATTGTTCCTAATATCTTATATTATTAAATGCTTTTTTCATTTCTTCAAAACAATAAAGAAATAAATGCTACAATTAAATCAATTTAGTAAATAATAATAATAATAATAATAAAAGCAAATAAATAATAAACCTTAATGTGGAATATCTTGGATTCTTAAATTACCAAGCTAAATTCAAGGAATTAAAGCAATGATTTTTATTTGATTAATAACAATTGTGGTTTTGTAGACTCAATTATTGAAACCATCCTCTCTCTCTCTCTCTAAACTATTTATGCCCTCTCATCTCCCTCAATTTTCTCTATAAAAACCATCCAAAATCTCATTTTTTTTTTTCTATCTCATTCCATTGACTTTCTCAGCAAACTCAAAATAAACGGTGGAGAATTTGATGCCATTGGGTGGTAAGAGAAATTTCTATAGATTTTTTTTAAAAAATTATTATTATTATTATTATTATTATTATTATTATTATTAATCTCATATTTTTTTCATCTCAGCTTATTAACTCTTCCTCATGAGCAAACTCAAAACAAGCGGTGGGGAATTTGATAGCGTTGGGTGGTGAGAGTAATTTCTACGGATTTTGTTTTAATATTTGATTGAATAATTTTAAATAAATAAAATTGTAGGAAATGCTTTAGTAGTTAAAAAGGTAATTTTAGATTGATCATGGAATTTTAACTTTGGCGATCTTGGATTTTCAATTAGCTGTCAACTGAGGTGTTTGTTATGGAACTATCCAGTAAGGCTAGCATCCTATTCATAACCACCAATACAGTGTTATGGAACCATCTAGTAAGGCCAGCATCCTGTTCATAATCACTAATGTAGAAAATCAATAAACTGATCGAGACTTATGATGTGTTTTATACTTATGAATGATGAATTCGATAGACATATTATTACTATAGATAAATATTATTTTTGGTTCTAACTGTAATATTATAGTCTCTTACAAAAAAAAAAAAAAAAAAAAAATACTGTATCTACTCCAGTTTTTGGGAATTAAATACCCGATTTTTCCTCGGATTTTTTAAAGGTAATTTATAATTTTTTTGGCAGTTTTTTTCTTTATATATTTTTTTAACCTTTTTGTTCTCTTTTCTTTTTGGTTTTTTATAATGTATTAATTATGTATTGAATACAAGATTATTATTCCAAAAATAACTGTTAGAATTTTAATTATCCATATAAATGATAATAAATAAATATTTTTCAAACATCAATTGTAATACCAAATTAATAGTAATCTGTTTTTTTTTTTTTTTAAGAATTAATGATAAATTCTAAAAAATTATTAATTGTAAGATATTAATGATATTATGATAACATAACAAATAATTAAAATAATGGTTTCAAAAAAAAATTAAAATAATAGTTTTTGATCAATTATTAATGGTAACA
The DNA here is from genome assembly GCA_954870605.1 of Acer campestre. Taxonomy (NCBI): domain Eukaryota; kingdom Viridiplantae; phylum Streptophyta; class Magnoliopsida; order Sapindales; family Sapindaceae; genus Acer; species Acer campestre. Next base: position 17,136,806 of record OX940804.1, read on the forward strand.
CATCATAAACATTAATTATTACATTCAATTAAATAGATTCATTTTCTAAATATATGAAATTCACTCTTAATTTTTTTTTTCCATATATATATGGTAATAAATAACAAATAACTCCTACTACTATTTGCATCTCCATAAAATTCTTCACCATTTTTTTTTATTGAATCATCTATGAGACGGATGCTTAAAAAAAATTCTAATCAAGAATTTATTAAAAAATATAATGTTTTTAGAAAATAAAGTGTGGAAAAATAAATTAATTTATCACTTGGTTTGATAATATCCTCCATGGAGTTTTTTTTTTTTTTTTTTAAAAAAAATTAATACTTCTACATGTATTTCTAGAATGAGCATTTTTATAATATATATATATATATATATAATATTTTCGAGTAAATTGGGGTGAATTTAGAGGTTTCAAAATTTTAATTTATTAAAATGAAATGTCTTAAGAAAATAAATGTGAAAAAAAAATGGATTGTCAATAGCTAATCTCAGTAGTTATTTAACTCTATATAATTATAAATATTTATAATTCTTTTTCTATTTTTTATCTTTTTCTTTTCATTTCTTTTAGATTGTTTAGAATGCATTAACTATGCATTAAATACAATATGATTATTTCTAAAAATGAAAGTTTTTGAATTTTAATTTTTCTTATAAATGGCAATAAATAAATATTTTTCAAAGAAAATTAAATTAGTAATTGTATTACCAAATCAAGCTTAATCTGTTTGTTTTTTTTATATTTTAATTTCTTTATTTTTTTTATGGAATTAATGGTAAATTTTAAAAGCATATCAATAGAAATATATTAATGATAACATAACAAAAATTAATAATTTGTCATAATATATATATATATATATTGCTAAAGAGATAGAGAGCTTTTCAATTAATACAAAAAATAATTTTTAATTAACCTATATAATAAATTAAATAATCCTTAAGAAATCTGTTCATCTAAACTGGAATAATAGTGATAGAAATGGAGAGTCTCTGTGCATTAATGATATTGGAGACCTAAGAGCTTCCTTAACGGATTATTATAAATGACAATGATTTAATTAAATCAGATTTATTAACTTTTTAAAAATCAGTTCATCTTGCTTTGTTGTTTTATAATTAGTTTTTTTTTTTTTTTTTTTTTTTTTTTTTTTTTTTTTTGAAAAGAAAAACTACATGTTTATTAAGTTTAAATATGTTTGCATCAAAAATTTTGGTATAAACAATACAATGTTTCACAAACAATTTTTTATATAAAGCCCGTGCAACGCTCGAGTTGGAAAACTAGTTAAAATAATAATAATAATAATAATAATTCAAAACTTACAGTATATTAAACATTTTTATAACTAACATAAATTTGAGAGTTAGAGGAGGGAGGCGTGATTCAAATATTATGTGTTAAAATATTTTATAGATGTTATGGGACTTATCAATGGATTGTAAGCAATATATGTAAATATAATTAGATCTCGTATTGTATGCATAAGTATGAATAGACGCGTACCTTAAAGTCCAGAATCCATGATAGCACGAAAACAATCACCTGAAAATCAAACACAAGAAAACAATGGAAAGTTAATAGGTAGTCTTCTACTCTCTTCTCACCTTACTCAGATTGCCTAATGGGGAGACAGTTCTGTAACACACGTGAGCGAGAGTAGGGACCCCCTATAAATAGTATAACTTACTAGAATCCTAACCCATAAAGGATTCTTAATCCTAATAGGATGGCTAGTCCCAAAAGGAATACTAGGCCCACACATATACAATAGCCCATACCATATCCTACATATAATGTAGTTAAGGTGCACCAAGCCCAACAAATATTGATCGCAACCAAACGGGCTCTATCCGGTCAACTCTTTCTTACTTAAACATTCCAATCAATTCGGTTTTCATAAACTCAAAATATAATGTCATATGTTGCTCATAATTTTATAAAAAATCTTACATTCTCCCACTTGAGCTACATAGACATTATCATTTTATATTTACAAAATTCATTTTAGAAAACGACACTCCGAATTGACAAACAATTATACGTGGCCACAAAAAATGTTTAAGAGAGTAACACCTTCCTTCCCCTTAGTCCAATAGAACCTCAAATATCCAACTACATAGATCATTACATCTTTAATCAACATAAGACCATATGCAATCAAAATATCATTAGTTCTACCTACCCGGGTAAAATGGTATGTATGTGTGGTATGGAAATTACATGCAAATGTGATCATCATGTCTATTTCCATATAGGTCCACCTTCGCATTATGCAAAGGATCTTAAGACGAGCAAACTTAATGTCTTAAGCATCTTACATTCTCTGGCCAAAAGACCATGAGTTAATCCTCCCTTAAGACGGGCAAATCTTTCTGTCTTAAGTAATGTTTACTCATCGGTGAAAACTTTATACCTTATGAGTGAACTGCCCACTCAAAGCCAAAAGCTTTGAGATACCTCCTTAAGACGGGCAAATCCTTCTGTCTTAAGTAACGTTCATTCATCGGTGAAAACTTTATACCTTATGAGTGAACTGCCCACTTAAAGCTAAAAGCTTTAAGATTTCCTGCCATAATCAAACATTCGTATGCATACAATAACAAATATGGCAAATATCTTAACATGCATTGAACAAATGCAGTTAATATAATAAAAGACAACTCCCACTAACCAAATATATCAAAAAATCAATCATCCAATACATGATATAACATGCTCCATAAAACCTCCGGAGTCAAGTATCTTGGTTAGTGTATTAAGAATTATTTTACTTGTGGCTATTATAATCTTGAAACTCTTAAATCTTCTCTCCCACCATAATATTCATATGGTTAAACCTCTAAGATCTCTTAGCATATATAGAGAAGATAGATACAATGAAATCATCACATAATAAGCCACATATTTCCTTATCTATACATACATGTGAGCGTGAAACAATTAACCTCTAAAAATATAATAAAACATTCCATGTCTAATGATACATGCCAAATTGGTTTGAAATTCGCAAAGTATGCTAATGTAATAATAGTATCAATACATATATACTAAGCATACATTAAAACCTCAATTTCAGATATTTACGTGACATTTTCTTATGAGAACGCTCCAATTTACTTTAGAAATTAAAAACTTATGTAAGTTTATCACTTTTATCAATAGATACCTTAAACAAGTAAACTTACTCCCACTGACCCTCAGTTATGTCTAATGGCAAAATAAAACATTTTAACAAAGTCATACAATGCTACTACTTTATTAAACTAAAGACCATTTATACTATATCAATGAAGTTTTAAAGTATGCAACCAAACACCCTATTTCAAGCAAAACCTTCAAGCTATAAATCTGACCACATAACTTTCAACATTTAAGTTGGAAATATTATTACTTTAAAAAACATTTTCAAACAATTAGTTTGCAAAACCTCAACTCCAATGATATCCAAAATTGCAATTCAACAAACATGAAATTTATTCAATATAAATATCACAAGCATACAATTTCTTCCTTGAATGCAAATCTTTGAAATTATACATTCTTAACAACATCACTCTCTCCCCTTAAGAATGTATAATGCATAGATACATTTATTTTTATAAATAGAACATGACAAGTTCTATAAACTATTATTAATAGTTTCTAACCTTTTGCAGTCATATCCTTATATTTTATGAGATCATTTTTAATACAATTATTCAAAAGACTTAAAACCGAGAATTAAAAAAAAATTATCAAAATGCTCTACGAATCAATTATCTTCATTCTACTTTTGGTTAAGTGATTAAAATGATTATATTTAAACTGCAATATAATTTTAAAACCCAAAAGTAAAAATTTATAATACAAGAAGAGTTCGAAGACCCATAAAGATTATTATTTACAAAAAAAATCACCATATAACTCACCATGCGAAAAACATAAGCAAAAATGTATTATCTTGAATAAACTTTAAGATATTACTTCAAATTCTCAATCTTATTATAAAAAGTGTACTATGCATTACATGACCAAAATCGAAAAAAATATCATCCAATAAAACTTTTAGAGGTTAAAGATAATCTAAATATTACCATGAATTCAATTGAATTCTAATAAAACCTCTAAATTATTAGGTCCAAGTTATGGAAAAAATTATAATATATAATGTATCACAAGAAACAACCCACTAAGTGCTTAATTGATAATCAATCAAATATTTCAAAACATAAATCAAGGGGTACCTTTTCTTGCAATAGCAAATTATTTTATGTCCTCAGTATTTTCTTTGACTTGTTATGTTGAATTGTCAAAATGTCCAAACTACTTTTATGGTGTTTGTACCCTGTCACCCTTTATCAAAATAGCAAACAAAAGACATAACTTCATAGAATATATAAATATAAGGTAAAGACCTTAACCAAACTTTCAATAGTGGGTTCACTAAACTTTATTTATCCTTTAATCCTCAATAAGGTAAAAAACCAATTGGAGCGTCTCATTTAATCTATAATAAAAAAAAGTCCATCAACCAATATCTAAAGGCATGCATTTAGAAACAGCAGAGGTATTAAAAAAAAACTAAATCATAGTATGTTCATGCTCACACCGATTTCCATAATCATTATAAATGATAATTTAACCTCCCTGGAAATCCAACACAACATCATGATCTGTCTTTAGGACAAAGACCACAACGCACATGTTAAAAACTTCCTACAAGTGATTAACCTCTTTGGTTAGTCCACTACGTAGAAACATAACCATCCAACTTTACAATAATTTCATAGGTTATACATTTGTAAACCAAAAACTGTAAATCCAATATCATTATATCCAACATAAATTTATATTATTTCTCTTAATCAATCTAACCCGGTCATACATAATTTTTATTTTTAAAAAAAAAATGCAAAATAATGAGAAATAATTAACCTTCTTAAATTCATGTTGAGTAGATATTATTCGAGAGCATATAGAATATGTAGGCATAATAAGTGTTGGGCACTTTCACAATTAAATGAAATATATTAAAGGCAATTTCCAAAATTTCTGACATTTACATCACATTTTATAAATGAATGCCTCAAGATAATGAACCTTCTACGGAGAAGAACATCACCCATCACATGTGTCTAACATTCACAACATATTGTATAAGTGAATACCTTGAGATAATGAACCTCCTACGGAGAAGAACATCATTCGTCACATGCATATAACTCAATCATTGCAGTTCAAATTTAATAATTGATTACCATCGAATTTCTCAAAATCTTAATGATTAGTCACTACGTGAAAGCATAATCATCCAATTCACGAGAATGTTCAATCAATCATTAAAACTTACCAAATTAATAATTGTTAACCGATGAATTTCTCAAAATCTAAATGATTAGTCACTACGTGAAAGCATAATCATCTAATTCACGAGAATATTCAAAACAAATTATTAATTTTAACCTCATCAATAATCGATAACCGACGAATTTCTCAAAATCTTAATGATTAGTCACTACGTGAAAACATAATCATCCAATTCACGAGAATATTCTATCAATTATTGAATCAAAATCATTAATAATTGATAACCGACGAATTTCTCAAAATCTTAATGACTAGTTCACTACGTGAAGACATAGCCATCCGATTCACGAGAATATTCTATCAATTATTAATAATTTTAAACAAACTAATAATTAATATGAAAACTTAATGATTAGTCACTATGTGAAAGCTTAATCATCCGAAATCATAATAATTATTATGAACTGCAATTATTTCCAAAACTGCCCCATGATTTTGCTAAATTACAAATTGGCCTCCGAAGTTTCGGTAATTACAAAACGACCCCAAAATTTTATCAAAATTACAAACTGGCCCAGTAAGTTTTAATAATTATAAATTGACCCCAAAAAGTTTTGTTAAATTATAAATCGGCCCATGAAGTTTCAGTATTTATAAATTGACCACAGAATTTTGTCATAATCAAAAATTGGCCCAAAAATAATTGCAAATCAGTCCCTCAATAATTTCAAATTTTCAACACAAGGGCCTAAGGCAAAAACGCAGGTAGAGACCTGGTTTCCATGCCCAGCTGCTTCAGACCGCCTCCACGGTCACCGGAGGGCAACGCCAAAGTAGCGCACGACCCTCAAACACCGATCGAACGACGGCGATCGATCTCCACGTGGATCGAGACGACCGACAGCGGTAGGAGGGACATGATCAGGACCAGACCGTGGTCGGTGACCGACGGTCGTCCTCCTCGCCGCAGAAGCTCACGGGTTTCGTGCCAAAAGGCAACCGGAAAACCCCTTGACTGAGGTGTTGACCCGATCATGCCCAATACCCATCACCTTCAACATCGGTTTCCAAAACTGATTTGAATTTCCAGAAACTCTTCCTCATGTTCATCAACCAAAACGAATCCAGAAAATAACACAACCAATTTATCACAAGATACGTAACAACTAATAACTCACACGCCAAAACAACCAAGAATTCAATTTAATCAAAAGAAACTCCATAATCCATATTATATTCATCCAATCGAAGAATCCATAACTGATGCAGTGATGCCTTACAAAATAATTTTCGTCATAAATTATTTACTTGTTTATTATCAGTCTAACAGATTCAAAACCACACGTCATAGCACACCAGATTCACACTAACAGATTAGTCAAAAAACAACACAAATAAAACACCTATTTTAATTTTTGTTGTTAACGAATACGAGACTAATCTTTAATATAATAAATTAATAACATGCCATACACAGTATAGAATGCAAACATATATTCATCATGGCAGCAATAATTAATTCAATCTGGTATGTAAAAAAAAAAAAACCAATACGATATCAAAACCATTCAACCTATGCAACAATACGATCGGCTCTGATACCACTGTAAGCAATATATGTAAATATAATTAGATCTCGTATTGTATGCATAAGTATGAATAGACGTGTACCTTAAAGTCCAGAATCCATGATAGCACGAAAACAATCACCTGAAAATCAAACACAAGAAAACAATGGAAAGTTAAGATTTATTCATTGTGCTTAACTTCTTGATTCCTTATCTGTGTTGATTTTTATTCACACCATAGACCAAGGGTGAATGATTATTTGACATGAATTTAGGGTTAAGATTATCTAAGAATTAGGGTTAGAATATAAATCAAACCTAATCTTGATTAACGCTCACTTGAATAAATAAATTTTATCTTTAACAGAGACCAAGCAAAGTATATAATTTGGTTCTTATTTCTTGTGTTTAACAGGTTTCCGATCGTTGTTCAGACCATAGACTAATGGTGAATGATAATTGGGAATACGTGACTCATCCCGCGATCATATGATAATAGTCTTGATTAAGATAAAGAAGGAACCCTTGAATTGATTGAATTTTGTTTACAAGGTTAATTCCATACATTGAGTATTTATAATTGAGAATCATTAATGACCTAGTGTTTTCTCTCATCTAATCACAACATCACATTCTTCTTAGTTGCTTTCTTAGTTTAATTTAATTTAGTTTTAGTTTAATCAAACTCTCAAAAATATTTCGGTAATTTAACTTTAATTAGACTTAGTTTTAGTCAATAAATCACTTTTCCTCGTAGGAACGACCTCTACTTCCTGTTGTACTTATCTCACAATTCTTGCACTTACGAGTTCAATTTTTATAACACGGTTTTACATATCAAGTTTTTGGCACCGTTGCCAGGGAACTAGTAGAAGTTATTGGTTATTTCTAGTTTTAGTTTTAGTTAATAGGTTTAGTCTAGTTTAGGTAGTTGAGTCGTTAATTTTTAGTTTTTGTTTTTAGTTGTTATTTCTTTTACATAGTTTACTGTGTGTTTGTCTTTTTGTTTTAGTTCTTAACTGTGGATGCAAGGTCTTCATGGAGAATTATTACCTTTAAACAACAACATTGATCGCATCAGACAAGTAGAAATGGTAGACGAAAGAAATCACATTATCCAATAGGATATAGCAGGACCAATCGAGCCCATAAGGACCATGGAGGATTATAGTAGGTCAATCGTTGGCAACCATCCCTTGTACATTGTGATAGATGCTGCAGCAAGGAATTATGAACTGAAAATTTTCCACTACAACTTGCTGTCTACCTTCCATGGTCTTGTAGAGAAAAATACACGCGGCTTAAGCGAAAAGGGAGTTTAGTATAGTTTAAAATTTTTCCATAATTTGAACCTTAACCCTCTAATTAATTAACATATAATATTAAAGATATCATACCTTTGTCACGTGATCCAATTGACGTTGCATCGATAGTAATCTGTAAGATCTTCTAATCCAATCACGAATGTGAATCACCTAGGAGCGTGGTCTCCCTTCTCTTTGAATTGTGTACCTGAGGATAGATTAACAAAACCTTTTCTTTTTCGTCAGTCACAAAAAGTTCCAAGAGACAACAAAGAATGTTTCGGTCACTTTTGAATTCACAATCGTTAGATCGAAACTCGCATGAACCTTATTCGAAATTGTGCACAAAACCTTTTGGTGTAAAAGTAATTAGTGCACTATCGAAGTAAGAACAAACTTTTCTCTCTATTCCTCTTGGCCGAAAATCACACTAGTCTAAGAGATGATTTTATTTTTCTCTAGCAAAAGAAAATAACTCTCAAGTCCAAGACCTTAAGGTTTCCAAAAAATATACAAAGAATATATATATCTCACGAATTCTTCTTGCTTAAAAAAGTATTAATCCTGGATGAATTCTTCTTGGAAGAATTATTTATATATATATTGGACTTCTTCTTACCATAAATAAATTATATATATCTCGGCCAAGTCCATATAAATAATATCTTCATGGCTTCATGCCATATATATCTTATATAGTGTGCCTGAATTCTTGCCTATATATTAAAAATATATGCCGCCTGAATTCTTGCCTTATATATTATATATTTGTATTGCAATTCGAATTCAACTTGCCATGTATATAATATTCAAACCTTAATCCAACTCTTTAATGTATTTGTGACTATATAAAAGACTTTCTAATTTGACTAGATAAATAAATCTCTTATTTATCTACTTATCAAATAAAGTCTTTTATATTTAATATACTACTACCAATAGTATAACACTAAGAAACATATTTCATAGTCAGAAAAATATTTTGATTCTTAATTAAATAATTAATCAATCAATTAATTAATTTCCATTTAATCAAATAATAAAATAAAATAATATATTTAGACTATTATATAAGCCTTGCCGCCCATACACTAAGATAGACCCATATATTATTTTTCCATTTTATTAAATCCATTGGACCTTTAATTAAAAGGTCCACATGTGAACTAGACTCATTTTTACTAAAAGAAACAAGTCCACATGCCTTAATACCATTCTAGATGGACCCATAATTAGTTCGGTAGAATATATCAAGTGATACATGCAAGTCCGTGTGGATTGAGGATCTTGGCTGGCCTATCTAAATTTAAGCTCCAATAGACATAACACAACACAATCAACAAATGATTCACTTAGGTTCAATCTATTAATTTTAGTTCATTCCACTAAAAAATTAAAACTGCACTCTTAAATAAAGATGGAATAAGTAAATCATTCTCATTTATATTCTAGACAATCTTATAGGAGATAGTGAATCCTCATGAAGAATATCAGTAATCGTCAAGAGCTCATAGACCGTCTATAGCTCTCCAAGTTACCATATTTACTCATATGACCACACTTTGAACTTGGATATATATTATGACTTGTCCAAAAGTCATCTTTCAATAGTCACTATTGAAAACTCAATGTTAAGATTTAATATCCAAAACCTCAAAACATCCATATGATGATATTCTACTCACATTTAATAAATGGAGCCATGATGTCCATATCTATAAATGAAGTCCTCTATCGATTAGCAAATGAATACCACCAAACTATCGAGGATAGACTATGCTATATAATCGTACTCATTGATAGCTCAAATGATAACACTTATAACCATAAGTCCATCATTTATCTCAGAATTAAGATAGACTCTCTGATTGTCCTAATAATTAAAAGACTTTTATCTACTGACGGTTCTAGATAAAGTATTTCATTGTGATCCAGTTCGATGCACCCAGTGCACTAGATTCTTTTACTCAAAGACCCTTAAATGATTTTAGACTCATCATAACACATTTGATCTCACTCAAATGTTAGCAAAAGAATTCTACAACTTTAACAAGATAAATGTGCCCAACCTTTAACTTAAGTCGTGAACGTTATTCAAGACTAACTAAATAATTGTGTCTACCTCATACATATCCAGATGTACAAACAATTCTTCTTTTCTCATAGTCTTTTGACCTTATGATTATTTACTTTGACAATTATAATTATAAATGCTATAAGATTTTGTTAAAACAGAAATTACTTTATTAATATGGTAAGATTGTTAAAACAATATTACACTATTGCTATTGAGCATAATTCTAACAGGCCTACCTAATGAAGATGTGCTTCAATTCATCCAAGAATTCTACGCAACAATAGAATCTTTTCCAAATACCAAGGTTATAGAAGACCAACTGCGCATGAAGTGTTTTCCACATGCTTTGAAGGAAAAGGTGAAGACATGGCTCATGACTTTACCTCTAGCATCATTAAGAACATGGGATGAAGTTGTAGAAAAGTTCATTGATCAGTACTACTCCCAATAGAAAACCAGTGAGATCATGCCCAAGATTACAAACTTCTTTTAGGGGGACCAAGAGACTTTTCATGAGGTTTGAGAGCACTACCAGATGCTCCTTTATCAATGCCCTCAGTATGGATATAAGGTGCATCAGATATATCAGTGGTTCTATGATGGCTTGAACGTTGTTCCAACAGTCTTGATGAACAATGCTTGTGGTTGATTTACGAATGATAAAACACTGGATGATTTGTACTCCATCTTCGAGAAACTAGCTCAAAATTCTCATCATAAGAGTTCAAGGAGAAGAAAAGGGATTTAAGAAATAGACGCCATTACAGAAAATTCTATTCAAATGAGCAAGCCCATAGAGGCCCTAGCCAACCAGGTTGTACAAATTGGTAAGGTGACATGCATAGGATGCAGACAGCTAAGGCATAATGTGGATATTTTCCAAACAGGAGGTCTTGGACCTAGTGACTTGGAAGAGGTCCAAGCAATGAACAACTTCAATCCACAGCCAAAATATGATCTGTACTTGAATACGTACTATCCGGAATCCTAGAACATTAATTAAAGTTGTTACCGAAGGGAAAAATAGACATTTCTTTGTTTTCACTAAAAGTTAATATTGTTTAACAGTTATTCAACAATTTAAAAAGGTGGCTTGTGTAATTAAATAAAAATAAAATATTGCGTGTCATTTCACCTAAACTTAGGTAAGTTAGTACAATTTGCCCTTCTTTTTTTTAAGAAAAATAAATAAATTTTCAATTAGGTATTTGGTTGTTAACAAGGCTTCATTGAAATTAAATAAATATTGTACTAGAGCATGAATGGTATAAGAGTTAAATGAAGCAATTACTTGTTGGGGAGAACTCTTATACTTGATTGTAATTATCTCCCCATCACTAAAAGTATTGGGAAGGGCATGGTCAAGAATTTATCACATGGAGTAATTAATGTACTCTTGATAAAATATCGTAGAAAGCCAAAAACTATAAAACCTCTCGTAAACTCCATATGGGAAAGGTTAATCCCTTTGCTACTTCTAGGAAGAAGTTTTAATTGCAAAAACAAGTTGAGAGCCCAAGCGCAACTCGAGCCCGATTGAAAGGGTGGGATTGGACATACATTATAGGCCTATGGACCCTAAGGGTTGAGCAAGGCTTATAGTTTAAAGTCTATCAAACCTATTGAAAAATTAACACAAAAATTATATTACATATGTTTTCATTAACAATAAAATTATAATTATAGTAGGATATTAAAATAATTTTCTTCATTTTAAGACCCACATTTCATAATTGCATTAAAAAAAGACACATAATTCTTTTTATTTTACCAACTAAATACAATCACGGTTAAATTGCCTAAACCTAACCTGGGGGGATAGGTTTTTAAGCCTCTTTTCAATCCCTTTGAACAAACAAAAGTTTGTCTCTCTAAATAGCTTGTATCACATCTCAATAAGTATGTACAAGCATATATAGACTATTGAAAAGTATATTCAATTAGAATGGTCAAACATAGTCTATGATTTGCATGAAGAGATTTGTATTAAAACATAAATCAACAAGTACTTGTATTCTTTTATAAATGTATCATATGATCAAGTACAAGTCAAAGAAACAATATATTCAAAGATCTATAAAATATAATTGTCTAGTAATTAATTAGAGCACATATTCACAAATCAAACAGTTGAATCCTAAAATGCTTTAAGTATATAATAAATTGTGCTAATCCTAAATATGTTCAGTTAAAGACACATAGTACATGTAAGGACTATGAATCATTCAAATACACTCAATCAAAGCACAAATAGTCCTAGATAGTAAGCTAATCACAATACAACTCACAAGTATGTGAAAACATAGGTTTTAAGAAAAGCCTAACTCACATTCAAGTTTCTAATTAAGCACAATTAGCTTTCAATTGAAGCTCCATATCCTAATAGCATTTGTTCAAGTAACATACACATATAGATGAAGAATGCCCAAGGTAATTAAAGATCATAAAGCACAAAACTCAAAGGATAAGACAATCACCTTGAACAAAAAGTGCAGCCACGAAATTTGTGTTGGATCAACACAAAACTTGAACAAAAGACCTCAAGGTTGCTTGGAGATGATATAGGACTTCAATACGAAGATTTTCCAACTTGAATCACTCAAATCAAATAAGAGATGAGAGAGATATGGTGTTTGTAAGTTAAGAGAATCACTAAGAAAATTTTATGCACATTCTTTTCTAATTTTGAAAAATGAGAGGAAGAGAGTATTTAAGCCTATGTTTGGTAGGAAGGAAAAGGGAGAGGAAAGAAAGGGGTGGAGGGAAGAGTGGAGGGGAAAGGGAGGAGTGGGTGTTTGGTATGGAGAGAAAAGTGGAGGGAAAGGAAAATTGGAGAGAAAAATGGAGAGAAAAAACCATGTGGGGCCCACCATATTCTTTCCTCCCAAAAGTGGGAGGAAAAGGGAGGGAAAGAAAGAGTAAAAAAAAATTGGGGTCCACCATTATGGTAAATTACAATTTTATCCAAAAAAAATTAATATATAAAATATAATATAAGGGTAAAATAGTAAAATTGATAAAATGATCTTTTCTTTCCTTCCTGTTTACCAAACAACACGAGGGAAAATCATTTTCCTATCTTTCCCTTATATTTTCTATCCCTTTAAATCTTTCCATATCTTTCCATCCTTCCTATTTTCTTTCCTCCCTACCAAACAGAGCCTAAAAGAGAATGGGAGAGAGATGAGGTGGAGAGAAGTGAGACCACAGGCTACCAGATGTGGCACACCACATGGACACCTCGTGGAGGCTCATGGCCACCACGGGGTTAGAGAGCAGCTCTTCCCGTGGTGGCCACGCGCCTCCACAAAAAGGAGCCCTCGTGGCCTCTTTCCACTTCTTTTCTTCCCTTCGCACACCACTCGCGTTCTTCGACCGTTCTCCAGCATCCAAACTCTAAATTTAAATTCATTTTTGGATTACGAACCGTAACTCTCTCACGCACGTGGATGACTATGAAACTTTGAATAAAACCTTAGAAGTTGACTCAATACACAAGGATGAATACCATGCACGTTAAATACACGGAAAGTTTTAAAACTTCCAACTTGGAACTCGAAAACTAATGAAAGAGTAACCAAAATGTTCGAAACTAGGTGATGAACCATATTAGAAAATGTTCAAATCCGATACTAATAAAACATAAACAAATAAACACAAGAACACACAAGTATGCCATTTCCTAGAGATAGTCCTAGAACATGCAATTTTACAATGTTTATCAAATTAAGTCTTATGCATGTGCATACTATAATATGTATGTTAATGTGTTATACTAATTTAGCTCAACGATGCAAGGACACAAACGTATGCAATGTGTGTGTGCGTGCTTAAACGCCTTGCAAGAGGATTTAGGTCTTAATATACCTTTGTAGCGCAATGACACTTGCTTCTCTTGAAGGCTTCACTTTGCTTGAGGAGTTTCCCAACTTCCTTAAAGCTTGATAACCGTGAATCCTAGTCAAGTAAACAATACAAATGAAATATCATTTTAATATAGAATAATGCCAACATGACTCAAAATCCTAACAAATGAGTACGAAGCAAAATATGGTGCCAACAAAAGAACTTAATCAAATGGACTTGTGATTATTATTTGTTAGTAATTGCAAATGATTGACAGTTTTGATGGATGCTAACTTAGTAGGGAAACTACAATGATGAAATTCTCACCATATTTCTAGTTTATACAAGTAATTTATTTATGAATGTATTCTATTTGGTAACTAAAAAAGAATAGCAATTTATTTCTTTTGATAAATTAGAATGTATAATTCTTACCATTTAATTTTAATTAGCTAGTTGGATTCAATCACTCTTTATTCTATATGTGATTTTCTCTTCTTTATTTTTAATTGAAAGATTGTTCCATTCATATATAGTACGTTAAGATTGGAAACAGAAAATAAAATATCAATATATTCCTAAAAAAATTTATTCATTTGACATGATTTTATGCCCTACAAATATATTAGAAGTAATTAATGGGAATCTATATGAGGTTTGTCAATTTACACTCGAAAATAACTTTATCAACAATTGACACTCACCTCTCATACCATTAAAGTTTGACCAAGTTTGATCGTTAACTTTTAAATTTTAAAGTGTGATATAATCTTTTTAAGATTAACCTTTATTTTTAATAAAATCATAAATTAAACATGTAATTCTCCAAAATATCTAGCATCACAGACATCAGCCAGGCCTTGGAAAGAATCTTGGACACCACTTAGAATGCGGAACGTGTGTGTTGGAAAACGGGTTGGCGGCCAGCCCAGTCGAAGAACTTGAGGCAGCAGAGGATATCAGCACTGTTACGATGGACATACTTGAGGACCTTGAAGACGAAGGACTCAGAGAGGCTTAGGTTGATGTGGGAAAGGGCGGTGTTGGAAGCGTTCTTGGTTTCGGTGTCAGCGTCGACGTCGGTGTCATTGTGGGTTTTTAAGATGTTGAAGTTGTGGTCAAAAAGGATGGTGTTGTGGGACTTGAAGCATTGTTTGAAGCAGAGAGCGATTTCTTTGGCGTTCAAGTGGAGATGTCTTTGATGGGGAGCAAACGGGGGTGGAGATTCATCAATGGATCTCCAAGAGACCATCTAGATCGACATCCATCCCAACATATGGGTGGCACCCATAAATTTTTTTTAATTTCTTTTTTATATATAAATCTTCACGGTGGAGATCCCAAAAAAATTAAGATTTTTTGTGAATTTTTTTTTCTTAAATTAGCTCCCTCTTCTTTTTAATTATAGGTGACAAGTGTAGTTTCATATTTTTAGCTTTTTTAAGAAGTCAACTGTTAAATATAACGGTCAACACTAGTGACAGATGAGATGAGTGTCAATTGTTGATAAAGTTTTTTTAAGTGTAAATTGACAAACCTCATGTAGGTTCCCAATAATTATTTCAAAATAATATTCATTTCAAATTATTGGATTTAATTTTTTAATTCTATTTTTTGAGTGGCGATAATAGCACCCCAAAATACAAAACACATCAAAATGAGCAAAGGATCACCTAAGTAAATCTAGGAACCCGCTCTGATACTAATTGAAACAATTTATAGGTGTGATTGGGGGGGGGGGGGGGGGGGGGGGGGTATAATAGATTTTATCTGATTTTACACAATTTTCGTTAATAGTCAATTTTCCGAAAATTCCCCTATCTAGTCAATATAAAATATCAAGTGTAATAAGTACGGAATTATAAATGACACAAGATATTTACGTGGAAACCCTTACGGGAAAAACCACAGGCTAGTAAGTGCGCCACACTCGAACCTCTAATCCACTAATGGTAAGATGAATACAACCTAATCCCGGTATAAGTGGACCCAGTCCAATTGCTTGTGATTTACGAAATCTAATCTCGGAAGCTACACAAGTCTTACTTCTCAAATGAAGAGATAAAATGTCTACGTGAATATATGAAATATCCAAAATGCAATTAAAGCTAGGGAACCCTATATCCTTATCTAGGATGACAATATTGCAATTAAAATAATCCTAAATATCAATAGCTAAATGACATGTCAAAAAACTTAACTAAGCATAGATTATGAAAACATAGATAGCTATCACAATACAACTCTCAAGCAATCAATACACTAATCTCAATCTTGTATCTAGAATATATTCTAATGGCATACAAGTAATAAATAAGATTGCTTGTTAAGAAAGACACAAAATATGTAAGATATTAATAAAAAGCTTACCAAGCAAAATGTGTTGAAAAACCCATGCAAAGATGACACTTAGATGATCAAGGATGATGCTAGATGTTGATTGATGCTCATAGAAAAGTGTTTGAGTAAACAAAGAAGAGTTCTTTAGTGAATTTTTCTCTTGGAAAAATATGCTAAGTAAAATATTTGATTTTGAACTCCTTAAGCTGACCTAAAGGCAAAGAGGCATATATATTGGGTGCCAAAATGAAGTGACATCGTTTTGAAAAGTGACACAACTTTTGCCTTAGGTGTTGTACGGGTCGCTATATGTAGAGTGACTTGTACAACACCTACCTAGAAAAAATGAAGAACATTCTTCATCGGTGCTGTTCGAACAGCGCCTTTGTAGAGCGCTTGAACAGCGCCAAAACTTTGTTTACTCGGGAAACAGAGTGTCACTGTACTATAGCACTTTGTACAGCGACCCAACAACGATCGAATAAAATCAATCAGGTCTGTACAATGCCTAACCCAAGCCTTACCAGGTTTCATGCTGTTCGAACAGCACTTTATACAATGCTTTGAACGGCGCCCATCATAATGAATGCATCCTAAATGCCTAAGTGTGACAAGGCAATTAACAACACAAGATGCAATCATATGAGCAAGCATGAAGAGAGATTAATGAACATTAATGCACCTATAGGATATACACAACATACACAACATACATATATGCATGAGTTGTGTGTGTGTATGCAACTATATCTCTTCAGTTGCAAGTAAGCACTAGAAATTTACCTTTGGAGTGCTTCTTCTCTTGAGGTTGGCTATCACTCAAGTGACACTCGCAATAGGACGAGGTCGGAGAATAGCACAATAGAAAGTAAAGTTCGTTCCCAAGGAATCGAGTGATCGATTACCGAAATTGACTAGCCCATTTGCTATTCAAACAATCAATAATGATGGTTATCAAATTAAACAAAGTAGACTAAATTGATTTAAGAACTAATGCTAAAGCAATGAAGGAAATAATACGAAAGTAAACTTGAATGTGAAAATGGAGAGAAATATGCTAGGACTTGACTACACCCCACTTTATATTGACTTCCGTTCTAGACTCGATTATTCACCCCCAAACGTGCTCATGCAATTCATACACTCATACACCCTAATATTAACCCACAATCTTGGTCAAGTAAAATAGGTCACACCCAAAACATACCCAAGCTTATCTTTCGATTACCCGGAATGTACAAATGAGTTCATTAAGGACATTGGTGTACTAAACGAATCCTATACGCTAGCCTAAGTAGGTCTACTTTTCTAGACATGCATAAGGAGCATTTTATTGAACACGTGGCGTGCGTCTCCGGTTAGTACATAACACACCACAAAAATTCATTCAAAAGGAGATCAATCAATTGAAAGCTTTAAGCACACAAAAATACCCATACAAACTACAATTGCACAAAAGAGATAAGCAAGAGTCAATTCATATAAATATATAGTCAACGGTGGGGTTTCATCAAATCCTAACAATATGGATTTAGCTCATCATATTATAAAGAATAGCCATACAATAGATTGAATCATTGAAATACATGACTATGTAAAAGAAAAGAAAGAGAATAGGGTTTAGAGAAAACTAATGAGATCTTCTCTTCTTCCTTTGCTCCTCTCTTCAATTCTCTTTTTGCTCAAAGGATGAAGTGATGATGGCTTGTACAAAAGAGATGTGATTAGTGTGTGTTTGGTTGTTATGGAGATGTGGGATCTTGGTGGGTTGTGAAGGATGGGGTGGTGTTGTGTGAGGAGATGAGCAAAGGTCAAATCTTTGTGTAATTTTCGAGCTAGGGGGGTCTGTCTGTTTAAAAGACCTAAAAGGGATATTTATATGGGATCCAAAATATGACCAAACTGCCCTTTGGAAGACGAAGAGGCAGACTACCGTGGTTGGCATTTCCGCGGTTGGTCAACCGCGACAGTTCAACTGCGGCAGTCATGAGGGATTTCTATCGCCTCGACCAACTGCGGCACTTCGACTGCGGCAACTTTGAGAGGTTTATGTTGCCTGCTTGCTGCTTGTGCACAACCACGGCGCTTCAACCGTGACACTCTGATCAAAGCCCCCAGACTTTCCATAAACGAGCAAATTGCCCCCAGAACTTCCTTTAGAACCGAAACACCCCTGCTATCAAAATATTCTATAAAAACCTCAAATAAACCATTAAACACCCGGTTTTACCCGAGAATCGTACTCAAAACGATACGGAAAGGGGGCTACACTTTGTGTAGAAATGAAGCAATCAAACACCCCCAAACCTATCTTTTGGTCGTCCTCGAGCAAAACCAAAACAAACAAACAAAAAGAAAAACAAAAGAAAGCAAAAACATAAAGAAATAAAACGCACACGGTAAGTCTTTAAAACCCCTAGGCGATCCCTAGTAGGATGAGTGAAGTCCCGTGAGGGTTTACAGTACGACACCCACAAACGTCTTTCCTGCTAAGCCAACTATAGACAGAGATGCAATGATGGGCAAACCGAATTGAGACACATGCATGATAAGACCCCTAAGAAAAAACTTGGGAAGTGCAAGCTAAGGTGCTACAACAAGAGAGATTGCAATTCCATACTTCTTAGTGAACAAAGCTTCAAAAAGCATCGAACACAAGAGTCTCATGATAGCATTTCGCCTCGACTCTATACCTTTTCGGATCTCTCTCATTTTACCACTCAGAACCTAGGCTCACTCAACAAACATATGCGGTTGGAAATTAAGCACAAGAATTTTCAAATTTTACACGCATATGACAAATTTTGAAAAACTGCTAATGTTTAAACACAAATGGACCACAAGAATGGAATTAGACATTAAGAACAAGAGCAAAACATCATTTGAAACCTTCATCAACAAGCTAAAACTCCTCCTAAAGATCAATTAGGACTTATCTAAAGCTTCAAGTGGGGTTATGGTGAATTGGTGGTGGAGAGGCTAGGTGGGTACGGGATTATGGGCTAGCTACCGATTATGCTTTAAACTTCTATTTTGGTATGCTTATCACAAATAAAGTGTCTAGGCATGAATTGTTCAATTAATCAACTTGTTCTAATCTTTAAGTTGCTTTATATTTAGGCAACTTTTACACTTAGGAGCAAATAAGGCTTTTTTTTTTTTTTTAAACAAGATTTTTATTTGAGCCTTAATCCTTGCACAACTTACACTTCCAGCCTAAGTACATGCTATTTTTACACTTTTGATTTTTCTTGAGCTTCATTTTGATATGATAACAAGCCATAACCATAGCAAATGGGATGGTTTAGTGTTTATATAAGATATGGTGATGTGTATGACATAGGAGGATATAGTGATGGGGTTTAGTGTGTAGGTCAAAATAGATAGGACAATCAAGCACACACACAAGGCACGGGACGTGTTTGGGATATTGTAGTGACTAAACACACATAGCCTACGTCATCTCTATAGGTACGAGTTAAGCAAGCAAACAAAGGTGAAACAAAGGTGATGCTCTTTCAACGACGTTCTTTAAAGTCCAAAGCATGGAGTGAGGTCCTTTTTATTTATTCCTGTTTATCTACAAAAAGAGTGTTTATGATGAAACAATGAAATAAACCACACTCATAAGGATGCTATTTAGGCTCTGGCCTCACGCGGGTAGTCCCTACTAATGATCTAGACATCTTAAGCACGATACCCAATTACTTAGACACTTTCGAGTTTGGTAGGGTGCGTGCAAGCAATGTGGTGTAGCTTTAACTAGCACAACCTTTGCCTAGACTCAGGGGTTCAACACATGCAAAAAAAATAAAAAAATAAAAAAAATAAAAAATTACCTATAAAGGCACAACCCCAAAGCATCTCATTAAGCATGTTAATGCTCCAAAATTTTGGCTCGAAACAGGAGAACGGAAAAAACACACAATCATGCAGAAATTTGAAAAAAATTCACACAAATAAGCACAAACTAAACAATCATGCAAAAAGAATGGTCAAAGAATGGCCGCATCCCCAAACCTAAACAATACTCTGTCCCCAATGTTTGCACATAAGCAGATTGGACAATATAAGCTTAGAAGCGTGATGTGTAAAATCGTGTTATAAAAACCTAACTCGCAAGTGCACGAATTGTGAGATAAGTACAATGACAAGTAGGGATCGTTCCCACGAGGAAAAGTGATTTATCGACTAAAACTAATTCTAATTAAAGCTAAGCAAGTAACAGTAACCAAGAGATTTGAGATTGATTGATTGATTTGATTAAAAACTATATTAAACTAAGAAAGCAATTAACAAGAATATGTGAATGTGATCAAGAGGTGAGAGGACTAGGTCATCAATGATCCCCAACTACGTTTACTCAATGCTTCGAATTGACTTTTACAAAGAATGTTAATCAAGTTAAGGGTTCGTTCTTAAATTATGTATAATTAGTGCTATGTGGTCCTGGAATAAATCAAGTACTCTCTACTGCAATCATTAGCAAAACCTGCATAAAAACTATAACAGAAAATACATCAACCATACACCAAGCGTTCTCAGTTGAGTCAATAGCAAACCCTGCATAGAAACTATAACCTAAAACCCACAAAGCACACAATCAAGTATTCTCAATCACAGTCATTAGCAAAACCTGCATAAAAACTATGATTGAGAACCCATTAAGCACAAGAACAAGAGAACCAAAGATAACGTGCAATATCCTGCTACGATAAATTCATTCATTCAATTGAATATTGGCTAAGACTGGTGAAACCCACACATATCTCAACCTTAACATATAAAACCCTAAATTCAAGACTAGCACTAACCATGTATAGACAAGAAGAAATCACAAATTGAATGAATCGAAACTTGAATTACGAAAACATAGTCAATTCTAACAAAGAGTATTCATAGAGGTTCACATTGAATCCCTAGTATGGATTTAGTTACACATAGTTGAAATAAAAAGAAGAGAGAAGTAATTGATAGAACCCATGGAAATAGTAGACACTCTTCCAATCTCTGATGCTAAAAATCTTCTCCTTCGTCTTCAAATCTTCTATATGTAAGATGAAAGAAAGTTTGTTGAGTGATTTAGGTTATGAATTATGGCTATCAAACTGTCTCCAGACGAACCCCCTATGAATAGAAAAACCCCTCTATTTATATCTGCTCGGGCTTCAGTGGAGAAACCTAATAAAACGCGGAGCTTTGGCCGGACCGCTGCCACTTTGGCAGCGGTTAGGGAGCGCTTTGCACAGCGGTCTCCTCTGTCCGATAAACGTTGCGACGCCTCTCTCTGAAAATAGCAGCGGTGTGAGAGCGCTTTTTGCTCAACTTCCGAAAAGATCCTAGACTTCTTCAAAATGGCACTTTATATATGAAATTCTTCAAATAACTCAATCTGATCCAATAACCTGAAAACACTCAAACACACCCATTAAAACGCTAAAAGGCTCAAGTAGTGAGCAAATGATTGGAGGAATAGGGATAAAAAATATATACAATAAATGACCGATCAAATACCCCCAAACCTATCTTTTGCTAGCCCTCGAGCAAAACATAAAACAAAAACCTAAAAACTAAACCTAAGAAAAACAAAATCAAACTAAGCCACTTTCGTAGGGAACACGATAGCATTGAGCGTATGCTACAAGCCTTTAAACCTTTAGGTGTCCCTAGTAGGAGGAGTTTTGTCTCCTGAGGGTTTACAGCTATGACACCCACAAACATATCCAGCGACATCCTATCATCCAAAATACCACAAAATGTGCCCAAGTTGAGACAACATGCAAAAACCAATAAGTAAAGACTAATACCTAGCCAGAAATCTGAAAACATTGCATACTTTAAATAGAAAAGCCCAAACTCAAACATTTTAGCTTAGAGGACACATCATCAAATGCCATAGATATAATTCGCCTCGACTCTACTTCTCACGTGATGTCACTCATAATTCACACAGATCCTAGGCACAATCACTCATCAAGCATATGCGACTGGAATTATGCACAAGAAATATCAAGAATTATCGCATATGAATATATCAATGAAAGAACGCTTGATTTGTATGCAAAAGATCTCATGAAATGAATCAAACATTATGAACAAGATAAACACATGCTTTATCTCTACTTTCATAATAAGGATAACCAGCAGATCAAAAAGACTTTCATTTAGGTTGTAATAGGGCCATTGGGCGAGGGTTCAAGAAAGAACGGGAAATTGGAATTCAACAACCTAGGATCATATCATGAGAGTCTTCTATTACCTTCTCGGCTTCACGCAGATGTCTTGGTCTCCTTTGCAAGTGGAATGACACCACTTGATGTTGTTCAATTCTTCAGAATTCACCTTTCTCTCTTTCTCAAACTCCTTTTGAGTAAATACAAGCTTTGCAATATAAATTGACTTTATTGCACCCATTAACATTCTTTATTTATTTATTTATTTATTTTTTTGAATGGACTTTGGCTTCGAACTTTTTGGATTGAATGCAGCTCTTCTTCTCCTCAGTCTTTAGCATTGAAATCTGCACATAGTTACGTGTAGAAATAGCACCTTTTCTTCATTATATCAAAATATGATCCCAAGCTATAGGGTTAGGCTTAAGATATCGGCTCATTGGGTTACGGTTGATGTGGTGAAGAAAGAAAAACAAGGCTATAGCGTTTGGCTTCAAACAGGGCTATGGAGCACACACATAAGGTAGGAAATATTTCAGGCCTTTTAAGTAGCTAAAGCACACATAGTCTGTCATCACTTCCACTGGTTCGTCTTACTCGAGATCAAAATATAACATGTGAAATCTTTTATGATGATTGTTCTATAATGCTCAATGTACTACCTATAGAGATCGAATCTAATGCTACGAACCTAGTAAGTGTTTACAGAGTAGAAACAATAGAACCCTCATAGTGTGTCATATATGTACGCTTTTTGGATAAGTGAACTCACAAGGGTAGTCTCCACTATTAATCATGGCAATTCAATTCAACATCCTATCCACTATCATATCAGAGCATGTCATAAGTTTTGAAAACTGCAATATAGTACTCTAAATGGCCAAATGTTAGTGTAAACTCATTGAGAAAAGCATAGTATCTCTAGGGCACACTTCAAAGCACCTTGTCTTGAAAGACACTGGAACGACAGACTCTAAAACAAAACAAAAGGAGTCACACCCCCAAACCTAAATCCAACATTGTCCTCAATGTATGAAAATGAAAACATGACAACATGGATAAAGACAAGGCAGCGCGAATTTAACACAACAAGAGAAGAAAATAAACAAAGCCAATATTAATAAACATAATCCTCAAAAGTAAAAACTGAGAAACACAATATTTGAAAGTTGAAATGAAAGAGAAAAAGAAAAGAAAAGAAAAAGAAAAAGAAAAAAGTGAAAAGAAACATATCAGTCTGTAGACTCAGGTCCGTCTACAGTATCTCTAGCAGTCGTCCCCACGCTGCTGGCTCAAGCCAGGCCCGAAAAAATCACCTCCAGGAGGAGCAGTGAAATAATCTCCAAACGGGGCTGTAGTCTCTGGGAATGCAGCAGCAGCACCTGAAACATGGGAATGAGATGGGTCAGAAGGCTGGGCGGGCCGAACTGTGGCCCGATGGATCTCGTCTATTGAGAGCTGCATGGCTTCAAAGCGCAAGTACATGTTGGTCCTCAAACTGGCGACCTCGGAACGGACATAGTCCTGCATCGTGGAAAGCATGTACTCGACCCACTCAGGCCTCTGCTGTGACGACCCAGCTCCGGTATCCATCTGGTAACCCGGCATAGAATCTCCATATGCCTGTTGAGCTGGGTGCGGACTTTGCTGGTCCTCATCCTGCTGATCCTGCTCCTCCAGAATATCATCCCCCCGACGCCTCTTCCGCACAGCGATCTCTCCAATATGAGGAAGGCCACGTACACTCACCAAAGTGTTCCATGTAAACAGGCAAAGTGGAGTGTCGGGCTCCGTTGTGTCATCCCGAGAGTCGTCATCAACTACCAAACCAGCTGCAGCACACATGGCAGTGATCAGGCAAGGGAAAATAATACTAGTGCTCACCTGTCACCCACAGCCACGAATCTCTTTCTTAATGAACCCGGCAACATCAATGTATCTCCCTATCCTGATGGCATAAAGAATCTGAGAGGCCTCCTTGAAGATCTCCCCTGTGTGGCTCGACGGCTTCAGCGAAGCCGAAATGAAGAGGTTCCAAAAAGCGCTCTCCAAATGCAAGTCACCTCTCAGTAACCTCTGCCCATTCCACCCAGCTGCTCCCTCTCTGCGAAGCGCATATCCAAGGTCATACTTGTTCGCCACGCGGCATCAGCATCCTCTATAGGAGGCAAACCATAATACTCATTGATCAACTCTGCTGTGATCACCACTGGCACCCTCCGAACAATCACCACCCCGTGTGTGGAGAACTGAGCGTCCACCATGTTGGCATAGAACTCACGAGCCAGGGTGATTTTGGCATTACAGGGTCGCTGAACATATCCTGTCCATCCTCTGGCCTCTATGGTGGCAGGGATAGGAGTCTCTCATAGCTCCTCTAGTGCTATCCCCCTCTCCAGAATGAATTTCCTCTCATTCTTCAGTCTGTCCCTATAGTCGGGATGGCCGACATATGATGGCTCAACTGGCCGTTTGTCTCTCCTCCTACTGGGGTCTGCAGGAGCATGGCCTCCTCTGAAGGCAGTCATAACCATACCTGGGTCAAATGAAGCACACAAAGCAAATAAGTTTCCAGAATTAGGCAAGCAGTATAACAAAAATTCAGCAGCACTCCGACAAGCAATTACTATATCACAACTGCCGAAAAGGCCTGTACATTATCCACTTCCTATTCACTAACACAACCAACACACAGTAAAATTTAACAAAGTTAAACATTGAAGCACATAAATAATCCAATCAATTGTTAAATTGTCGTGTTGAGGTCTAGAAGTCGCCTAAATTCATTCCAACTAGTTTATACTCATAAATAGCTGACAATTATAGTTCACAATTAGGCACATTCATCAGAAAAGAACTTTAGACAGGCAAATATCATCCTCTAGGGCCTAGGGGCCGAATTTCATCAGTGAGAAAGAACTGGCAGAGTCTCACATATGATAGCACATGAATGAAGTAAAAATTAAACTAAAAGAGCAGAGTTATCGAACATACCTTGGCTTGTAGCGTGAATGGAGGCAGAAGATAAGGGAAGAAGAAAGAAAAGAAAGAAAACGAAAGAGAAAAACTGGCCCTTCTGTAGCACAAAGCGACCTTATAAAAGGGTGCAAAACCGCTGCGGTACCGCTGCCACTTTGGTAGCAGTGTGGCAGCGGTCTTCACCTATTGGCCAGGGCTACGGTGGCACAAAACGCACCGTTTGACTTAGGACCGCTGCCATAGACACAGCGGTCTGGCAACAGTCCGGCAGTGGTTCACGTCAGGTGTGACCGCTGCCATACCGTTTTGAGGTCCAAACCAAAAATAGAAGCGTTCGGGCAGCGGTTTTGGGGCAGAGAGGACTGCTTCCCAAAACGCTGCCACACCGCTTCGACATGTACAGCGGAGTGCATCAGGAGCCAAATTTTTTTTTTTTTTTTTTAAGAAAATATAAAAGATACCTGGGTGGGTTGCCTCCCACCGAGTGCTTTATTTAACGTCTGGGCAAGACGCACAAGAGCCTTACGGCTCATTGAGGCGGGAAATCTCATCAATCCTTAGCTTGGATGCACACAGGTATGGCTTGAGTCGGTGCCTGCTGACCGACAAGACCTTCAATTTCCACAGCTCCATGCGGGAAAACCTGAGTAACCCTATATGGACCCAGCCAACGTGACTTCAGCTTCCCTGGAAACAACCGTAACCTTGACTGATACAAAAGGACAAGCATCCCCGGGTGGAATTCCTTCCGAAAGATTTTGCTGTCATGCATTTTCTTCGTCCTTTCTTTATATATCTTGGCATTCTCATAAGCATTATCCCGAAGCTCCTCAAGCTCACTCATCTACAATTTTCGTTCCTCTCCTGCCTTATCTAAATCGAAGTTCAACTTCTTCAGTGCCCAATAGGCATTGTGTTCCAACTCCACTGGTAGATGACAAGCTTTTCCATATACTATCCTATAAGGACTCATACCAATTGGGGTTTTGTAGGCAGTTCTGTACGCCCACAATGCATCATTGAGCTTAGTTGACCAATCCTTTCGATTTGGTTGCACTGTCTTCTCCAATATCTGCTTGATCTGCCTATTGCTCACCTCCACTTATCCTGAAGTCTGAGGATGATATGGGGTTGCCACTTTGTGTTTGACACCATATTTCTTCATTAAAGAGGCAAAAACCTTGTTACAAAAATGGCTCCCACCATCACTTATAATCGCACGTGGTGTCCCAAATCTGGCAAATATGTGCTCTTTCACGAATTTTACCACCACGTTGCTATCATTTGTCTTGGTTGCAATTGCTTCAATCCACTTCGAAACATAGTCCACAGCTACTAAGATGAAAGTGAACCCATGTGAAGATGGGAAGGGACCCATAAAGTCAATTCCCCATACGTCAAATATTTCTATCACCAACTGACTTGAAAGGGGCATCTCATCTCTCTTACCAATGTTCCCCGTTCTCTGGCACCTGTCACAAGAAATACAAAAAGTATAAGCATCTTTAAATAAAGAGGTCCAGAAAAAACCTGATTGGAGAACTTTCAGAGCAGTCTTCTTGGCATTAAAGTGCCCTCCACAGCTAAGGTCGTGGCAGAATTTCAGAATATCTTGCTGCTCCTCTTCAGGGACACATCGCCGAATGATCTGATCAGCACCATATTTGAACAGGTATGGCTCATCCCAAAAGTATTGCCTAGTAAGGGAGATGAATCTACGTCTTGCTTGAGAGTTCAGGTCAGCTGGTACGATGCCATTGGCAAGGTAGTTCACTATATCTACGTACCATGGATCTTTGGTTTCCACATTCATAAGCTGTTCATCTGGAAAGGTCTCATTTATTGGTATAAGCTTGGTACTTCCTTCTCCAGTTTCCTCTTCCACTAGTCGAGAAAGGTGGTCAGCTACCACATTCTCGCTGCTTTTCTTATCCCTGATTTCCAAATCAAATTCTTGCAATAAAAGGATCCACCAGAGTAATCTCGGTTTCGCTTCCTTTTTTGTTAGTAAATATTTCAAAGCAGCATGATCAGAATAAACAATTACTTTAGACCCAATCAAATATTGACGAAATTTTTCCAAGGCACTAACAACAGCCAGTAATTCTTTTTCTGTAGTGGAGTAATTCAATTGTGCATCATTCAAAGTGCGACTAGTGTAGTAAATAATATGTGGCAATTTATCTACTCGCTGTCCTAAAACAGCACCTACAGCATAGTTTGATGCATCACACATTAGTTCAAATGGAAGGGACCAATCAGGAGGCATTATAACAGGAGTAGATGTCAGTTTATCTTTCAGAGTTGTAAAAGCAAGCATACATTCATCATTGAAATCAAATGTAGATTCCTTGGTCAACAGATTACACAGGGGACGACTAATTTTTGAAAAATCTTTTATAAAACGCCTGTAAAATCCTGCATGACCAAGAAAACTCCTCACACCCTTTACCGAAGTAGGAGGTGGAAGTTTAGCAATTACCTCAATTTTAGCTCTATCTACTTCTATGTCTTTATCAGATATCACATGTCCTAGCACTATTCTAGATTTCACCATAAAGTGACTTTTCTCCCAACTGAGAGTTAAATGAGTCTCAGTGCATCTTTTCAAAACACTAGATAAATTATCAAGGCATTGGTCAAAAGAATTACCAAAAACAGAAAAACCATCCATAAATACCTCGATATATTTCTCTAGCATGTCGGAAAAAATTGACATCATGCATCTTTGGAAAGTGGCAGGGGCATTGCACAATCCAAACGGCATTCTTCTGTAAGCAAAGGTACCAAAAGGACAAGTGAATGTTGTCTTCTCTTGATCCTCTGGAGCAATGGCAATCTGATTATACCCTGAAAAACCATCCAGGAAACAATAATAAGCATGTCCCGCCAAACGCTCAAGCATCTGATCGATGAACGGCAAAGGAAAGTGATCTTTTTTTGTTGCCGTGTTAAGCTTGCGGTAGTCTATGCACACCCTCCATCCCGTGGTCTTCCTTGTAGGGATCAGTTCATTGTTTTCATTAGCTACCACCGTGATTCTAGATTTCTTTGGCACAACATGAACCGGACTTACCCAGTTGCTGTCAGATATAGGGTATATAATACCCACTTTGAGTAGCTTTAGGACCTCTTCTTTAACCACCTCTTTCAGGTTCGGGTTAAGTCTTCGCTGAGCTTCTCTAGATGGCTTCATACCCTCCTCTAAAAGCATGTGATGCATGCAAATAGTAGGGTTTATTCCCTTAATATCTGCTATGGTCCATCCAATGGCGGCTTTGTGCTCTTGAAGCACCGCCAAGAGTTTCTCTTCTTTTTCTGTCTCCAAATCTGAAGCTACTGGAAGAGTCTCATTCTCTCCTAAAAAGGCATATTTGAGGTTAGAGGGAAGTTGTTTCAGCTCTAATGCAGGGGGAGAACTAATAGATGGGATTAATGATTTGTTGATCTCATCTACCCCTTCAATACATAGTTTCTCCATATCAGAATCCTCTTTTGTAACTCCTATCTGCTGAAGTTCTTCATCATCTTCAAACACATCACAAACCCAATCTAACAATTCCTCAGATATATCTTTTAACAACTCATCTTGTATTGCCGACTTTACCACTTCAATTGCATTACATTCGACCGAGTAACAATCGTCGGCAGCTTCAGGGAACTTTAGGGACTCAAAAACTTTAAACTCCACAGTCTCATCTAACACAGTCATCGTTAGCTTCCCATTCTGGACATCAATAAAAGTCTTTGCAGTTGCCATAAAGGGTCTCCCTAAAAGAATAGGCTTGCAGTTCCTATCTTTGGCACTTTCATCCATATCTAACACCACAAAGTCAGCAGGAATAATAAGATTTTCTACCTGTACTAGCACATCTTCCACATAACCCTTAGGGTACCTTACAGACCCATCAGCCAACAGAAGCGACATGGTTGTCTTTTTCAGATCATTCAAACCCAATTGCTCATAGATAGTTGTCGGCATTAAGTTGATGCTGGCTCCTAAGTCTAGCATAGCCCTCTCCAGAGTTGTACCACCAATAGTAATGTTAATGCAGAAACTACCTGGATCTTGAAGCTTTGGTGGCAATGATTTTTGAAGGACTGCATTAGCACTTCCGGTCATAAATTATTGATGATTCTCCACAAATCTTGTTTTGTAAGTGTGAAGGCTCTTGAAAAACTTAGCATATGCAGGCATCTTTTGAATCATCTCCAACAGGGGCAAGTTGACATTGACCTTTGAAAGGATGTCATATATGTCTTTGTAAGACTTTTCCAACTTGCTCTTTTGCAGTCTCCCTGGGAATGGAATGGGTGGCACATAAGGATTTGCTGACTTGTGTAGGGGTGGTGAATCCTTGGATTTTTCCACCACTATCTCATCCTCCTGGTGCTTGAGCTTTTCTTTTGAAGAACCTGAAACAGTAATAGGTTTATCAGAAAGTTCAGCAGGTTGATTATCAGTTAGCACCTTACCATTTCAGAGAATTGTCATAGCTTTAGCTTGCTTAGTGTAACTTGGAAATTTTCCTTGTTCCATTCTTTGTTGAGCCTCAGCTAGTTGCCCAACTTAAATCTCTATCTTCTTTATTGAAGCACTAATATTCTAAAATTGTACATCATACCTCTGGTTTAATTGTTGGATTTGCTGATGCATTTGTTGCTGCAATTGCTGTGATTGCAGCTGCATGTCTTGTGATTGCTGCTTGATTTGCTGCTGCAATTGCTCCAGTAATTCTTCCATTGAAGGCTTCTTTGGTTGAGATTCGAAGTTTTGCTGAGCACCGATGTTAATCTGTCTCTGATTGCTGTTGTTGTTTCCACATTGGTTACCAGTGTTCTGATTGTTTGACCATGAAAAATTGGGATGATTCCTCCACCCTTGATTATAGGTGTTAGAATATGGGTCATTCCTAGGTCTAGGGTTGAAGTTGTTCATGGCATTAACTTCTTCTTCTTCTTCAGGTCCAGGACCTGCTGCCTGGTGCTCTCCCATAAACACCTTTTGTTTCAATTGACCAATCTCAGTAGCAAAAGAATCTATCTTTTTCATTAACTGTGTCATCTGAATGGAACTCTCTGTGCTAGCATCCACGGTATAGATTCCCTTCTTCCTTCTGGAATTCTTATGACGAGAATTCTGGGCCAACTTCTCAAAGATCTCGTACACCTCATCAAGCTGCTTGTCATACATAGATCCACCACAAGCATTGTTCACTAGAAGTCCTGATACTTCAGTCAAACCATCGTAAAACCATTGACACAACTGATTAGTTAGAAACCCATGCTGAGGACAGTCCCTGGTATATTTCTTGAAACGCTCCCATGCCTCATAAAAAGTCTCGTTGTCTTGCTGAATGAAACTCGAAATTTTGGCTCGAATTTCACTGGTTTTCTGAGGTGCATAATACTGATCAGTAAGCTTTTCTCGCACTTCATCCCATGTTCTCAAAGATGCAGGAGGCAAAGTTAACAGCCAAGCTTTCGCCTCTCCTTTCAGTGCATGCGGGATGCATCTCATACGCAGCTGATCTTCAGTTATCCTGTAGTTAGGTAGGGATTGTATTGCTCCGTAAAACTCTCTGAAGAACAAGAGTATATCTTCATCTGGTAATCCATGGAAACTGGGCAGCTGATTGTAATGGCTACTCATCAGCTCATAATTCCTTGCTGCAGGTTCTAGCACAATGCACAAAGGATCATTGCTCACAACTGGTTTACTGTAATCCTT
The DNA here is from genome assembly GCA_954870605.1 of Acer campestre. NCBI lineage: Eukaryota > Viridiplantae > Streptophyta > Magnoliopsida > Sapindales > Sapindaceae > Acer > Acer campestre. Next base: position 17,168,120 of record OX940804.1, read on the forward strand.
CATAGTTCTGATGGGTTCTGGCTCAAATACTAGATTAGGAACAAGGTTAGGAGCCTGGCGCACCCTTTCTTGATTCTGTCCCTGATTTTGCTCGTCTTCCATTGCTAAATTTCTGATACGATCTATGTTATCGTTCAAAGGTAATAATTCTCCTTGTTGAGATCTTCTACCTTGCATCTGTTGTCGATACCTGCAATGAGACAAACAAATCACTAGTAAACTCTAAAAAAGAAAAGGAGAAAGAATAAATAAAAAGAAAAATCTAAAAAGCTAAAAATTAATGACTTGACTACCTGAACTAATAAATCTATTAACTAGAAATAACCAATAAATTCACTAGTCTGTGGCAGCGGCGCCAAAAACTTGATGTGTAAAATCGTGTTATAAAAACCTAACTCGCAAGTGCACGAATCGTGAGATAAGTACAGTGACAAGTAGGGATCGTTCCCATGAGGAAAAGTGATTTATCGACTAAAACTAATTCTAGTTAAAGCTAAGCAAGTAACAGTAACCAAAAGATTTGAGATTGATTGATTGATTTGATTAAAAACTATATTAAACTAAGAAAGCAGTTAACAAGAATATGTGAATGTGATCAAGAGGTGAGAGGACTAGGTCATCAATGATCCCCAACTACGTTTACTCAATGCTTCGAATTGACTTTTACAAAGAATGTTAATCAAGTTAAGGGTTCGTTCTTAAATTATATATAATTAGTGCTATGTGGTCCTGGAATAAATCAAGTACTCTCTACTGCAATTATTAGCAAAACCTGCATAAAAACTATAACAGAAAATACATCAACCATACACCAAGCGTTCTCAGTTAAGTCAATAGCAAACCCTGCATAGAAACTATAACCTAAAACCCACAAAGCACACAATCAAGTATTCTCAATCACAGTCATTAGCAAAACCTGCATAAAAACTATGATTGAGAACCCATTAAGCACAAGAACAAGAGAACCAAAGATAACGTGCAATATCCTGCTACAATAAATTCATTCATTCAATTGAATATTGGCTAAGACTGGTGAAACCCACACATATCTCAACCTTAACATATAAAACCCTAAATTCAATACTAGCACTAACTATGCATAGACAAGAAGAAATCACAAATTGAATGAATCGAAACTTGAATTACGAAAACATAGTCAATTCTAACAAAGAGTATTCATAGAGGTTCACATTGAATCCCTAATATGGATTTAGTTACACATAGTTGAAATAAAAAGAAAAGAGAAGTAATTGATAGAACCCATGGAAATAGTAGACACTCTTCCAATCTCTGATGTTGAAAATCTTCTCATTTGTCTTCAAATCTTCTATATGTAAGATGAAAGAAAGTTTGTTGAGTGATTTAGGTTATGAATTATGGCTGTCGAACTGTCTCTAGACGAACCCCCTCTGAATAGAAAAACCCCTCTATTTATATCTGCTCGGGCTTCAGTGGAGAAACCTAATAAAAAGCGGAGCTTTGGCTGGACCGCTGCCAGACCGCTGCCACTTTGGCAGCGGTTTGGCAGCGGTTTTCCACAATTTGGGAACGCTGCCACTTTGGCAGCGGTTAGGGAGCGCTTTGCACAGCGGTCTCCTCTGTCCGATAAACGCTGCGACGCCTCTCTCTAAAAATAGCAGCAATGTGAGAGCGCTTTTTGCTCAACTTCCGAAAAGATCCTAGACTTCTTCAAAATGGCACTTTATATATGAAATTCTTCAAATAACTCAATCTGATCCAATAACCTGAAAACACTCAAACACACCCATTAAAACGCTAAAAGGCTCAAGTAGCGAGCAAATGATTGGAGGAATGGGGATCAAAAAAATATACAATAAATGACCGATCAAAGCAGGAGGGAGGCCAAACGCAACCCTATACAAGCACACCGCAAACCTAAGAACTAGGCACAATACAACGCCATACACTTAATCTAAGCACAATAATTAAAAAACTAAAAAGATAACACACGAAATAAAAGCTCAAAAGCATAGATATTCAAAAATTAAAAACAAGCAAAATATCTGAAAAACAAGCAAAAATATCCCAAAATATGCAAAATATCCCAAAATAAGCAAAATACGACTATCAAGTTATTAACTAAAAGAAACTAAACATGATAAATGAAGGGGCGGTGGAATGTGACTATGAGGAACCTGGCAACTTCCCTTTGCCCTTGCTCGACCTCGCCTCTCTATCTGCATGCTCCTTCAGGGATCTCTCCATAGCCATGCGCACCTGAGCCTCCTCTTCTGCAATCACGGGACCACCGGTCGGGCGGGGATGAGCTGGCGGGAAAGGATAGGCTTTCTTCTGTCTGGTGTACTAGGGGACGTGGAGGTCAGTCCTAAGCTCAGTGAAGTCCTGCATAAGTCCATCTTTCACCTCACTGATCAAGGCCCTAGTCCTACCCTCCGAAGCTGCTATCTCTCTCAGGATGTCCTCCTTGGTAGCCCTAATCTCCACAATCTGCTTATCTCGTGCCGTAGTCCGTTCCTTCTTTTCAAGCCTCCTCGTAAGCTTCAGTGCTGACAGCATATGCGACCACCTACTCCTGCTCTCATCATTCTCTGATAGCAACTCACCATCCCCAGCCTCTGGCTCTGGCTCTGGCTCTAGCTCTGGCTCTGGATCCTCAACCTCTAAACCTTCAGCTTCTGACTCAGACTCTTCTGCCTCTGACTCAGCCCCTGAACCTGCATCATCCCTTCGAGCTCTCTTGTGTCTCCCGGGCCTCCTCATTCCCTTACTAGGGTAGAGTGAATACCACTGATTGATCCCTATGTCTACGGGAGCCTCCCTCATCTCTTCTGCCGAAAGGTCAACACCTACCTTTATGCAAAGCTGGGTAATCAAGCTAGAGAATCCCATGGCCTCTTTTTTGCTCTCATCCTTTCCACACTTGTGGATCTTCATCTTGATGAGCACACCAATGTCAATCAGCTAGTCATGGTGCAAACAGTAAAGTAAATGTGCCACCTCATAGGCCATAGTAGTGCGGTGCCCACAAGGTCTCAACGAATAAGAGATGAAGACGTGCTAGAAGGCCAAGTCAATGTGGATCTTCGACTACTTCAACGGGCTGGACCTAGTGTGCCAAAATAACAATGGATAATCTATTAAGGCATTGGCTAGCTCCACATTCATCTTGGTGAAGATGTCGTTTCTCGACAACCCCCGATACATCCTTTCCCGGTCCTCATTTGGCACAGCTGTCCTGAAATACCTGTTGATGTCCAAGGCATTAACCTTGACTTCCTTACCACACACCCATACTGCGCCGCCCAACAAGTAGTTCCTTGGAACCATACCTACATAAAACTCCTCTACTATCCGCCTGCAATACCTGAGGGGTGATGAGCCGTCGTTTTGTGCTCAACAAAATGATATTTTAAATGTGTTCGTTTTGAAAACTGATTATCACCACTTAGATAGAAAATCGGTAAAGTGGTAAGTAAGATTCATTCCACAGGGAATTAGAGTGATTAGTTGAATTAATTAGCTAATCTAAATGCGATAAAATAAATCATAGATAAATGGGTGAGTGTATGGGTTGTCAAGCCATCAAACATACATGTAAAATAAACCTAATAAAACTAATAAAATGAAATGCTCAACAAATCTAGATAAGATACATGGAATAAACAATTAATAGGAATTCTAGGGAAATGATAGAGTAGCTAATGGACAATGAGCAATTCATACATGGCTTCTTTAATGCACAATCTACACAATCAAGGACCGATCTCATTCGAATGTGTTGTTTAGGTCGTCAGCACGAACCCTAAACAACTTCCTACTGCAATGCCTAACCGATTAAGGGTCACGACGGGATCGGTTAGTGACGATCAAATGGTCTAGGCAATCGAGGTTGATCACCCTTCCAAAAGCCTATCATATTCACTATGTGCTCTAATCGATTAAGTGTGTCAATAACTCAACCAATTTTATCACAAATTAATCCTACAACATATTGTAATTAACAAGCGTGTCAATCACTCAATTAATCACATAAGTGCAAGATCTAATTAAAAAGTAAATAAAACTTAAATATGCAAACATAATATTCAAAGCTTTAATAAATACTCATGTCCAAAAAGTCTCTCAAATCATCCCCTAAAATGTGGGTTTCAATTACACATAAATATAAACAAGAAAAGAAAGTAAAATGGAGAGAAATCACCCTTGGGTCTCTCTTGTAAGATTGATCCTTCCTTGAGCTCCCTTGCTTGAATCTTGTGCAAATAGTGGGTGTTGAGGATGTGTCTAGATAGGTGGAGTCATATGAAAAGTGACAAAGGAAATGGGTGGAGAAGATGGAAAGAGAGGAATAATTTAGGGAGAGTAATCTAGATGTTGAGTTTTAGGTAGAAGAGAAATGGAGGGATTAGGAATGGTAGAAAGGAGGTTTCTTGGCTATCAAGAGATATCAAGTGTTTTCAAATTTTAGCATAAAATGGTGTATTTATATGTGATAAAAGCTATGGTATGAGATGGGCATGAAAGGACAAGAATACCCCTAAAAATGGCTTGAAAAACGTCCATTTCACTGCTTCTAGAAAGTGGAGTTCGCCATAGGATCGCCCTGGGGTCGCCGTGGCGACAGGAATGTGCAGCGGTTACTAAAATGGGCATAACTTTCTGTAGAAGACTTGGAATTGCAATCTGTAAAAAGCACTAGAAAGAAGACTTCCGGGGCTTTCTTAATATATGTAAACCAAAATGTGATTCGATCTAAAGAGAGAGATATGCCTCTTTGAATTTGGATGATTTGTACACACTTTTTACAATTTCAGCCCCTTTCGCCACCAAATCCCATGTCTTGCTCGAAATGCACTAAATGCCTGTAATTGACTAGAAACGAGCCATTAGACACCAAAATACACTCGAAAACAAGCTAAAGGATACGAAATTGAGGGCCAAAATCATAACAATTTTGGTTCGATCAGGGGGGTGCTAGACATAGGTTTGCCAGCCTCTCCTCTCTATCATTTGAGGAATCAGCGTCTCTCCCAATTCTGAAACAGTGATCCCCTTTTCTGGGATTATCTTCCTCTTCGCCCATTTAGCAAACTGGATTGGAAAATCCGGATTCTATGCTCACGGGAGAGCTACTATCGCCCATTTCCCGTGCCCCTACTCGGCCTTGAAGATGCACTGGCATCACCTACTGCATCAACCACCGTGGGTTGCTTCGTTCTTGCCATTCGGACACTCAGAAAACTATGCCGCTTCACAATTCTACTCAAATCCGGTAGAACTTTGGCACCCAATCAACCAAACCAATGGTAACCCGATACACCACGGGTACCCTCAAGCCACAAACCACCGCAATTCAAACAATAAACAACAATAAAACACTTTTAACACCTTTATTCACAACAATTCATGCACTAACTCCCCAAATTTTCAGCCAAACCTCGTCAAATCAATCAATTAACTTAATAAACACTCAAATCACTAAGAAAATCATGCCAAGACCATCAAACCACTATCATCACTCGACCTACACGTCAATTTTGAACCATGAAGCATAAACAACCCTTATTTCGCCCAAAATCATCCCAAAATCGCCCAATTCTAACCGTAGGATTCAAGGAGGGGAAAGAAAGGGGATGGGAATAGTGCTAATTAAGAGAGACAAGCGAAAACAGAAAGGGATTACCAGTAGAGCGAGGACGACCGTGGGAGAATGTTACTGCTCATTTGGAAATTTGGGAGAAAATGATTTACCCTAACTGAAGTAACCTTTTTATACCATCAGTGTGTCGCGGTCCTGACTGCCGCGGTTGGTAGACTGCGGCACTTCAACCGCGGCACCAAAACGGCAGCGCTTTGGTCGAAACGACGTCGTCTTCGTAAGTGAGCCTTTGCCGCGGTTGCTCTTCCAAGCAACAAAGATACGGCAGCCACGCGTTCTGTCGCTTGATTGCCGCAGTTGGATTCCTAGTGACACTAACGCTGCAATTACGCGGCAGCCACGCGATAGAGATCCTTAAGGATTTCTATTGTTTGACTGCTGCGGTTGTGCCAACCGCGGCAGGTCCTCCTTGGCCTGCTAAAATTTCACTTGGCACACTACAAAGAACACAACTAGCACACCACATTAAACATACCTAAACTTTCAAAATAAGTGCAAGAAAGGTGAAGAAACAAAAATAAAACTAAGAATCGAAATAAAACAAGTAAAGAAAATTTTGAAAGAAAAACTAAAGCTAATATGTACAAAATATGGTACCTCCCTTTGATTTCTTGCTTAGGGTGGTTCTTGGAAACGGACCACCTCCTTGAGCTTTTGATCTTCAAGCTCCTAAAAGATCTTTAGCCACTGGCCATTCACTTTGAACCTTTCCATCTTATCATTTTCTATCTCCACCGCTCCATGAGGAAAAATTTCGGTGATGGTGTACGAACCCATCCATCGGCTTTTGAGCTTGCCCGGGAATAGCTTCAACCTAGAGTTGAAAAGAAGCACCTTTTGACCCACTCTTAATTCCTTAGCTTCTATCCTCTTGTCATGCCACCGTTTGGTCTTCTCTTTGAAGATCCTTGAGTTCTCGAATGACTCAAGCCGAAGTTCCTCTAGCTCACTCAATTGAAGGCACCTCTTTTCACCGGCCTCTTTCATGTTCATGTTGAGGAGCTTAATCGCCCACCATGCTTCGTGCTCAATCTCAAAAGGCAAATGACAAGCTTTTCTATACACTAGCCGGAAAGAAGACATGCCAATAGGAGTTTTGTAGGCCGTTCGATAAGCCCACAAGGCATCTGCTAGCTTCTTGGCTCAATCCTTCCTCCTAATCCCTACGGTTTTCTCCAAGATACTCTTGATTTCTCTATTCGAAACTTCGGCTTGACCGTTAGCTTGTGGATGATATGGGGTAGTGACCTTGTGATTCACCCCGTATTTCTTCAATAATGCCTCAAACTTCTTGTTGCAAAAGTGATAACCTCCATCACTCACTATTGCTTGAGGTGTGCCGAAACGGGTGAAGATGTTCCCTTTCAAGAACCTTGTCACTTCCTTCCCTTCACATGTTGGAGTGGCTATTGCTTCAATCCATTTAGATACATAGTCTACAGCAACTAAAATGTACTTCTTCCCAAAGGATGTAGGGAATGGTCCCATGAATTCTATGCCCCAAACATCAAAAAGTTCCACCTCTAACATGACATTCATCGGTATCTCGTCTCTCTTAGTTATGTTTCCGGTTCTTTAACAACGGTCACATGCCTCTACAAAGCTCCTTGAGTCCTTAAATAGAGATGGCCACCAAAGGCCCGATTGAAGGACTTTCCTAGCCGTTCGTGAAGCACCAAAATGACCTCTACACTTCTTAGAGTGGCAATGCCCCAAAATCTCTAGCATCTCTTCTTCGGGAACGCACTTACGAACTACTCCATCTCCACATGTTCTGAATAAGAGCGGCTCATCCCAAAAGTAGTATTTTAACTCGACAAAGAATTTTCTCCTTTGGTGCACATTTAGTTTTGGGGGCACTATATCACTAGCTAGGTAGTTCACCACATTCGCGAACCATGGAATTAGCAAGCTTTGCAACTCAAAAAGTTGCTCATCCGGGAACTCTTCCTTAATGGGCTTCTCTATTGTCCCACTATCATCCCTCTCAAGCCTTGAAAGGTGGTCTACAACCACGTTTTCGGTCCCCTTCTTGTCTCTAATTTCAAGGTTGAACTCTTGGAGGAGTAGCACCCATCGTATGAGCCTTGGCTTTGCATCCTTCTTTGCTATGAGGTACTTTATGGCTGAATGGTCCGTGTAGACAACTACCTTTGATCCCACCAAGTATGACCTGAACTTGTCAAAAATGAACACGATGACCAACAATTCTTTTTCAGTTGTTGCATAGTTGACATGTGCCTCACTTAGTGTATGACTTGCATAATAGATAACATGTTGGCGCTTCTCTTCTCTTTGACCCAAAACGGCACCCACCACATAGTCACTAGCGTCACACATCAACTCAAAGGCGAGGTCCCAATTCGGGGCCCTCATGATTGGAGCCGAAATAAGCTCCTTCTTTAAAAGTTCGAAAGCCTTCAAGCATGATTTGTCAAACACAAATGGCACATCTTTCATCAAAAGGGAGCACAACGGCTTTGTAATCTTCGAAAAGTCCTTGATAAATCTTCTATAGAACCCGGCGTGTCCCAAAAAACTCCGGATACCCTTCACTGAGGTTGGTGGTGGCAACTTTTCTATCACCTCAATTTTTGCTTTGTCCACTTCAATCCCTTCAGAGGAGATCCTATGTCCCAACACGATCCCTTCCCTTACCATAAAATGGCACTTCTCCCAATTGAGTATGAGGTTGGTCTCTTCACACCTTTCTAGCACCTTCCCTGAGTTCTCTAGGCACCCATCAAATGATGACCTGAAAAAGGAGAAATCATCCATGAAGATCTCAATGTACCTCTCCACCATGTCAGAGAAAATGACCATCATACATCTTTGGAATGTCGCCGAAGCGTTACAAAGTCCAAAAGGCATTCTTCGGTAGGCAAACGTCACATATGCACATGTGAACGTTGTCTTTTCTTGATCTTCGGGGTCTATTGGAATTTGGTTATAACCAGAGTATCTGTCTAAGAAACAATAGTACTCGTGCCCCGCTAGCCTTTCCAACATTTGGTCTATAAAGGGTAAAGGGAAGTGATCTTTCCGTGTAGCCGTGTTGAGTTTTTTGTAATCAATACACACTCTCCAACCTGTGATGATCCGTGTCGGGATGAGTTTGTTATGCTTGTTAGGTACCACTATGATGCCTCCCTTCTTAGGCACTACCTGCACTGGACTAACCCATGGACTGTCGGATATTGGGTATATGATACCTGTATCTAGAAGCTTTAGGATCTCGGCTCTAACTACCTATTGCATGTTAGGATTCAATCTTCTTTGGTGCTCCACTGTTGGTTTAAACTCTTCCTCCATCAAAATTTTGTGCATGCAACTTGAAGGGCTCAACCCCTTAATATCGGAGATAGACCAACCAATGGCTTTCTTGTGGCTTCTTAGCACCCTTAAAAGTTTCTCTTCTTCAATTGTTGATAAGGAGGCCGAAATGATCACCGGAAGTGATAATGACTCACCAAGGAAAGCATACCTCAAGTGCTCTGGTAATTGCTTCAACTCAAGCTTTGGAGGATTTTCAATAGATAGGGGTAGTCTAGGCTTCCTTTCTTCTAACTCCTCGAACCTCCTCCTTTCTAGAAACTTCTTCAATGGTTGGGAATTTAAATGTAGAGCATATTCCGCAACATCCTCATCTTCATCCTTCTCATTGGCACCATGAACTAAACAAGCCTCCAAGGGTTCCTTGGGAATTTCTTTTCTAACAAAGACTTCAACCAATGGCTCAACAATCTCAATTATCAAACACCTATCTACTCTCATCGGTCTCTGGGCCACCTTTTTCATGTCAAACACCACGTTTTCATCTCCAACCCTTAAAGTCATCTTATCTTCCTTCATATCTATCAAAGCCCCAGCCGTCTTCAAGAAAGGCCTACCTAAAAGCAAAGGTATTTCCACATTTTCCTCCATCTCTAGTATCACAAAGTCTACCGAGAAGTATAAATTCTCTACTTTCACCAAGACATCTTCCATGACTCCCCTTAGGTATTTGATTGACCTATCAGCTAGTTGTAGGGTGACATGAGTAGGCTTCACTTCCCCCACTCCTAACTTCTGAAAAACAGAGTATGGCATCAAATTTATACTTGCCCCAAAGTCGATCAATGCCTTTCCAAATTCCGTTTGGCCAATGGTGCATGGAATGGTGAATTTTCTGGGATCTTTTAGCTTAGGTGGGAGCTTGTTTTATAGGATGGCATTACATTCTTCCGTTAATGCGACCGTCTTAAATTCTTCTAATTTCCTTTTGTTAGAGAGCAACTCCTTAAGGAATCTCACATAAGTAGACATTTGGGCAAGTGCTTTGGCAAAGGGAATATTGATGTGAAGCTTATTAAACACCTCCAAAAACTTACTAAAATTGTGAGCATCCTTGTGTTGTTTCAATCTTTGTGGATATGGTATGGGATGGACATAGGCTTTGACTTGGGGTTTTGGAGGGGGATCATTTGATGTGATGGGTATGTCATCATGGCTAGGACTCTTCTTTTCCCCTACAACCTCTTCTTCAACAACTCCTTCTTCTTTAACAACAAATTCTTTTCCCTTTCCAAAGTTATCCGGTAGTTCAACCTCTCTACCACTCCTCAATGCAATGGCTTTGCATTGCTCTTTGGGGTTTACGACTGTGTCGCTTGGTAGAGAGCCTTGTTGTCTTTCTTATTGTTCCCTAGCTAGTTGACTGACTTGTATCTTCAAGTTTTGGATTAAGGCTTGTGAATGTTGAGCGAGTTAGTCAATCTTTGTATCAAGCTTTCTCAAGGCTAAGTCTTGGGTCTCCACCCTTGTGTCTAACTTGCCCATGTATCTAGAGAATATCTCTTCTAGGTTAGCTTTTCTCTCCACTTGATTGTTAGGGGGTGGGTTCGGGTAGTTTTGTTGGTGAGGTTGTGGGAATCCAGGTGGGTTGTCTTTGGTTGAGGTTTTATAGATGTTGGGGTTGGTGGAGTTGGTTGTCCTTCCATGCCATGTTTTGGTTGTTTCTCCATGGTGGGTTATACGTGTTTAAGTAGGGATTGTTTTGGGTATTTTGGTTGGCATGTTGTTGTTGGGGTTGGTTTTGGTAATTCCGGTTGTAGTTCACAAAGGATACTTGTTCGGACGAGCTTGAACCAAACGGGCTTCCAACTTGGCAATCCATGCTAGAGTGTGGCTCCAAACACCACTCACATTGGGCTACTTGCACATTGCTAGGTCCTGCACACAACTGTTAGGATTATGCTCAATAGCAAGAGTGTAATAGTGTAATTAACAATCTTTTTCATATTAATAAAGTGATTTCTGTTTTAAACAAATCTTATAGCATTTATAGTTTAATAATTGTTAAAGTAAATAATCATAAGGTCTAAAGACTATGAGAAAAGAAGAATTGTTCATACATCTGGATATGTATGTGGTAGACACAATTCTTTAGTTAGTCTTGAATATCGTTCACAACTTAAGTTAAAGGTTGGGCACCTTTATCTTGTTAAAGTTGTAGAATTCTTTTGCTAGCATTTGAGTGGGATCAAATGAGATATGATGAGTCTAAAATCATCGGAGTGTCTTCGAGCAAAAGAATCTAGTGCACTGGGTGCATTGAACAGGATCACAATGAAATACTTTATCTATAACCGTCAGTAGATAAAAGTAATTTCATTATCAGGACAATCGGAGAGTCTGTCTCAATCCTGAGATAAATGATGGACTTATGGTTGCAGGTGATATCATTTGAGCTATCAATGAATACGATTATATCGCATAGTCTATCCTCGATAGTTTGGTGATATTCATTTGTTAATCGATAGAGGACTTCATTTATAGATATGGACATCGTGGCTCCATTTATTAAATGAAAGTATAATATCATCATATGGATGTTTTGAGGTAATTGGATATTAAATCTCAACGTTGAGTTTTCAATAGTGTCTATTGAAAACATGGCTTCTGGACAAGTCAAAATATCCAAGTTCAAAACGTGGTCATATGAGTAAATATGGTAACTTGGAGAGTTATAGGCGGTCTATGAACTCTTGGCGATTACTGATATTAATCACGAGGATACACTATCTCCAATATGATTGTCTAGGGTATGAATGAGGAAGCATCTTCCTTTTCTGTCTTTATTTAAGAGTTCAATTTTAGCTCTTTAGTGGAATGAGTTAAAATTAATGGATCGGACCTAAGTGAATCATTTGTTGATTGTGATTAGGTTATGTCTATTGGAGCTTAAATTTAGATAGCCCGCCAAGATCCTCAATCCACACGGACTTGCATGGATCACTTGTTATATTCTACCGGACCAATTTAGGGTCCATCTAGAATTGCAATTTAATGTATTAAGAATATAATTTGCACATTATTTATATAATGGGCTGCACAATTATATTTATATATTAATGGATGACATGTGGGCTTGTTTCTTTTAGTAAGAATGAGTCTAGTTCACATGTGGGTTTTTTATTTAAAGTCCTATGGATTTAATGAAATAAGAAAAATAATATTTGGCCCAATGTATATATGTGGGGCGGCAACATGCTATAATGGCATTTAATATTATTTTGTTTCATTATTTAATTAAATAAGAATTAATTAATTTATTAATTAATTGTTTAATTAAAGTAACAAATCTTTTCTAAATAGGAAATATGATTCCTATTTGTATACTATTGGTAGTAGTATAATTAAATAGAAAGACTTGTTTGACAAGGAAAATAAATAATTAATTTTATTTATTTAATCAAATAGGAAGTCTTTTTATTTTAGTCAAATAAGGAATAAAAGATTTATGAGTTTGATTAGGTTTTGGAAATCTTTTCTAAATAGGAATTAGGGTGCAATTCAAACTAATTAATTTTGTTTGGAAATTGCGGCAACCCTAATTATTTTAGGAAGAGAATTCGGCCAACCCTAGAGAAGGAAGAAGAGAAATTTCGGCCACATATATATGTACACATATAGATTTCAGCCACCATTCTAAGAACTAGGGTTTTTGGTGCAGAATTTTTCTTCTTCTTCTTCTTCTAAACTCATAGTTAGAAATCTATTATTCTACTGAAAACAAAAAGAACATAGATTATTCTTTGATTGTATTCTAGTTGCTTATTCATCAATAAGCTTGTGAATACTATATCGATCAAGGTTCACGCGAGTTTCGATCATTAGATTGAGAACTCAAAAGTGACCGGAATAATCTTAGGTTCTTTTAGATTGTTTTTGGGACTAACGAATCAAGAAAAGTTTGTTAATCCAATCACAGGTTTGCAATTCAAAGAAAGGGAGACCACGCTCCTAGGTGATCCACGTTCGTGCTAGGATTGAATATCTTGCGGATTACCATCGACGCAAGTCAATCGGATCACGCTACAAGAGGTATTAATCTTTTGTTTATTTTTATATATCTTTAATTAATCAAAAGGGTTTAAGGTTCATAAAATTAGAAAAATTTTAAAAGCTACTCAAACTATTTTTTTAGTCTCGCTTCCGCTGCGGGTACAATTTTTCCCTACAACAACTTGTTCATTTGATTTTGAAGTGCCGTCATTTGAGCCTTTACATTTGTCAACTCATCCACTGGCTATTGTTGAGTGTCATTTCTTCTAGGAGATCATGAGCCGCATCCAAGGACTTGTTCATTAGAGAACCTCCCGCAGCCGCATCCACCAAATTCCTTGTTGACATCGTGATCCCTTGGTAGAAAGCTTGCAAAGTTTGCCACTTTGCGAGACCATTGTAAGGACATCTCCTTTGAAGCTCCTTGAACCTCTCCCAAGCCTCGTAGATACTCTCATTCTCAAATTGTTGAAAAGAAAGGATTTCATTTCTAAGGTGGGCCGCCTTCCCAGGTGAAAAAAATCTATTCAGAAAAGCTTGGGCCAACTGATCAAAGAAAATGATCGAGTTTGGTGGTTAGGAGTTCAACCATATCCTTGCGTCATTCCCCAAAGAGAATGGGAACAACTTCAACTTGATAAAATCATCGAGAATCCCATTGTACTTGAAAGTGTCACAAATCTCGTTGAAGTTCTGAAGATGCAAGTTTAGATCATCATTTGACAAACCATTGAACATACATGTTGTGGCAATCATCTGAATCACCGAAGGCTTGATCTCAAAGGAATTTGCTGCAATCGTTGGTCGGCGAATAGATGACATGTTATGCTCGACTTTAGGCATTGTGTAATCCCGTAAGGTACGCTCATCTCCAACATGAGGCAAACCCTTTTGAACTGGAATGGCCACATGAGGCAAACCTATGTGTCCTAACTGTGCATTCCGATCACCCATCTCTACTCTTCTCAACCTTGCCTCACGTCTATTCCTTCGACTTATCCTTTCAATCTCCAGATCAAAATTCAAGAAGTGAATATTTTAGCTCCTTGTACGTGGGTGCATACAAGAGCAACGGTACCTATGAAAAGAAACACAAAAACTAAATTAAAAGGTTCAAATTAGCAATAAACTAACTAGTATCGATATCAATCATTCCACTCAATCCCCGGCAGCGACACCAAAAATTTGGCTATCACTCAAGTGACACCCGCAATAGGACGAGGTCGGAGAGTAGCACAATAGAAAGTAAAGTTCGTTCCCAAGGAATCGAGTGATCGATTACCGAAATTGACTAGCCCATTTGCTATTGAAACAATCAATAATGATGGTTATCAAATTAAACAAAGTAGACTAAATTGATTTAAGAACTAATGCTAAAGCAATGAAAGAAATAATACGAAAGTAAACTTGAATTTGAAAATGGAGAGAAATATGCTAGGACTTGACTACACCCCACTCTATATTGACTTTCTTTCTAGACTCGATTATTCACCCCCAAACATGCTCATGCAATTCATACACTCATATACCCTAATATTAATCCACAATCTTGGTGAAGTAGAATAGGTCACATCTAAAACTTACCCAAGCTTATCTTTTGATTACCCGGAATGTACGAATGAGTTCATTAAGGACATTGGTGTACTAAACGAATCCTATACGCTAGCCTAATTAGGTCTACTTTTCTAGACATGCATAAGGAGCATTTTATCGAACTCGTGGCTTGCGTCTGCGGTTAGTACATAACACACCACAAAAATTCATTCAAAAGGAGATCAATCAATTGAAAGCTTTAAGCATACAAAAATACCTATACAAACTATAATTGCACAAAAGAGATAAACAAGAGTCAATTCATATAAATATATAGTCAAGGGTAGGGTTTCATCAAATCCTAACAATATGGATTTAGCCCATCATATTACAAAGAATAGCCATACAATAGATTGAATCATTGAAATACATGACTATGTAAAAGAAAAAGAAAAAGAATAGGGTTTAGAGAAAACTAATGAGATCTTCTCTTCTTCCTTTGCTCCTCTCTTCAATTCTCTTTTTGCTCAAAGATGAAGTGATGATGGCTTGTGGAAAAGAGATGTGATTAGTGTGTGTTTGGATGTTAGGGAGATGTGGGATCTTGGTGGGTTGTTAAGGATGGGGTGGTGTTGTATGAGGAGATGAGCAAAGGTCAAATCTTTGTGTAATTTTCGAGCTAGGGGGGTCTGTCTATTTAAAAGACCTAAAAGGGATATTTATATGGGACCCAAAATATGACCAAATTGCTCTTTGGAAGACGAAGAGGCGGATTGCCGTGGTTGGCATTTCCGTGGTTGGTCAACTGCGGCAGCCATGAGGGATTTTTGTTGCGACCGCAGCAACTTTGAGGGGTTTCTGTCGCCTGCTTGCCGCTTGTGCACAACCGCAGCGCTTCAACCGCGACACTCTGATCAAAGCCCTCAGACTTTCCATAAACGCGTAAATTGCCCCTAGAACTTCCTTTAGAACCGAAACACCCCTGCTATCAAAATATTCTGCAAAAACCTTAAATAAACCATTAAATACCCGGTTTGACCCGAGAATCGTACTCAAAACAATACAAAAAGGGGACTACATTTTGTGTAGAAATGAAGCAATCAGAGGTCTAGAGAGCCTAAGCTACCTTTACATCAAAACCCCAATATGTGGTTTGTCTACGAAATAAGTCAATCAATAAATGAGACCTTACATGTGCAACTAAATCTCTTCGATGAAAAGTAAGCACAAGAGATATACTTTTGGAGTGTTTATCCTCTTAAGGTCTTAAGAGGGCTTTTGAGCTTGATCACCAATCACCTAAGCTACCCTTACATTTCAAACCCCAATTTTGGTTTGTCACCGAAATAAGTCAATCAAACTTTGAGGAACTTATAGGAATCATCATAGAGCGAGGGAGTTGTTTGTCTAGAAGACTAAATCAGAGTAGGCGAGGCGGTGGCCAATGACCGGTGGCAGCGTTGATGAGAAATGTTAAGTCGAAGATGGTGATAGTGGAATAGTGGAGAGAGAAAATGAATTGGGTGATGGAGAGAGGTAGAGATGGTTATGGGAGTGAAATGTCTTATCTGACATCCATTGAACTGTTTCTAGTTTCTTAGTTCATAAATGAATATGTTCTTTTCAACAATTTGAAATTGGTAACTTTTAATGGTTAGCCAAGAGATGCATCTACCAAATTTCAATCTCTCTTTGATGTGATTGAAGCAAACCTTTCAACAAGGTCCTGCCTTGGCTTAAAAACCTTGACAATTTCTTCAATTTGGTTCCTCACAAAGAGTCTCATGGCATTGAAACTATGTGAATTTACAGGCTTCATCGATAATTAAAATTGGTCGAATATAAAACCAATTAATAAAAAAAAAATAATATCAATTAATAATTATTGGCGGGTGTACTTACAAACTATTTAATCATTTAAATAATTTTTCTTAAGGGTAATATTGGATTTTTAAAAAATACTACATTTGGGTGTACATACCGTTTTTGAGGAATGCAAATATCGCCATGAGTGGTGACAATGGCACTCCTCAAAAACTGTATCTATATCCCTTTTGTAATTACACCCATCAAATTTTAAAAAAAAAATCTCTAATTTGTAAATAAATCCCACTTAATGCCAAAAATGCCCTTTTTTTAATTATACTGTATTGTATTTTTTTAAGTACACACCACCTATGACTATTATTATGTTATTTAATCAACTTTATTATTATTTTAAAAAATAAAAAAAAATCGTTACCTTTAATTCTCTCACTATTCTTTCTCTTCCCTACTTCTTTTCTTTTCTTGGTTTTTTTCAAAATCAAACTCCATTTTTTTTGGTTTACACCATCCGGTTTTCGGGTGGGGCGGATCCACCATACGGTGCAATCAGCCCAAACCACACCCCGACTAATCCGGGCTCGCACCGGGTCGGCCCACTAAGGGGTAAAGTGCTCCCAATATGTGTAGCTCCGTTCACAAGGGGAGTTGAACCCACGACCTTGCTTAAGAGATGAGAGTGCCGAACCACTCACACCAACACATTATTGGTAAACTCCATTTTCGTTCAAAATCCATTTTAAGATTTTATTATTATTATTATTATTGGTGAACCATTTTCTATTTGAGAGTATTGTAGAAATGCAAGATTTGTATCATGTCCTAATTGATGTGGAAGTAGATAAGTATTAAATGATATTTCAAAAACAATAAAATAATAAGTGATAGGTGTTCGATGAAATTGAAGAATATCTAAATTTTTTTTAACAAGAAAGAACATATAATATTGATAAATAAATAAAAAGTCTAAAGTGTGATTGAAAAAAATGAAAAAAAAAAATATAGATAATAAAATTAATTTAAAAGTCTGTTTACATATATAATGATTTTGTTCTTCTAATAAAAATTAATTTAAAACTTTACTTTTTCACACCAAATTTATCTCATGATTTTGATTCATTTTTCAAACTTAGCAATCAATTTGTATTTCCTTAAAAGTAATTGAAAATATATTTAAAAGAGAATCTAAGGTTTATTAAAATGGAAAGCGCTTTTATGATATATGTTAATAACATCAAACTATTAATAGGAAAAAAAATATATAAAAGATTAAAATAGGAAACTAATTAATAATTATTGGTGGGTGTACTAACAAACAATTAGTCTTCTTAGTAATTTTACTCGAGGGTATTACTGGATTTTTAAAAACATAATAATTTAAGGTGTATATACAGTGCAAATATCGTTACCATTCATATTTTTTTTGTAGGCCGGGCCGCAAGGCCCAAATAGTGCCGAGTTTCAAACGAGTTGGGCCATAATCAAAGCATGGCTCATAATTTACTTTGTGGGTCGGGTCTAAAGCCCTGCCCTTGATGATAAGAGTCGGGCTTCACCAGCCCGCAAACCCTCACGAACATTGTTTATATGGGCTAGGTGGCTCATGCCCGTTTGACACCTCTTGAAACAACTTGGACCTTCTCTTAGTTCTTATCTACGCACACTTCTAATTTGTGCCCCTATAAATGCACATTTGGGGAATGAGATGGTTATAGGTTTCCCCATTTCCATCTCCACGTCCCAGCCTCTAGGAAATTTTGAGGGGAAATTTTTCCCGTTTTCCTGTTCTCTCATTTCCCCATTTGACTAAAAATTACAAATTAATCTAAAAAAATAAACATACCATTACAAATCTTGAAAGGAGATTTTAGATTTAGGTTTAGGTTTTGTCTTTTAAAAAAGTAAATGAGTATATATAGTTAGAGTTTTCAAAGAATAAAAAAAATTAAAAATATATATACATATTATAATTATATTTATATATGTTTGGGGGAAATACCCTCATTTCAATTAGGATGAAAATCATCCCCAACATCCCCCCACCCACGCGCAAACACACATACATACATAAAAATCCCCTTAAAATGGAAATGGGGATGGGGACGGGGACGGGGACGTGGGGATTTAGGGATTTAGGGGAAAATGTGCATTTTTAGTGCACCCCTCTAAAACCGTATGTACACTCCAAAATTTATATATTTTCAAAATTATAGTATTACCCTTAAAATAAATTATTAATATTTTAATTCAATAATATAATAATAATAATAATAAATTACCGGAAGTATTAAAAAATCAAACTATTTTACCTTTTCCAATTATTAACTAAAAAAATAAAATTAATACAAAAACTCAAATCATAAATGTCAGTAATCTTCTAAAAAATATGGAGGCATTGGGAGGAGTGTGACTCTTCCCAAATTCAAAATATACCATTGTTAAAAAAATTCAGATTTTTTTTTTAGCACAGAAACAGTGCTAAAAAACTGGACACCATTTTTTCTCTCCCAAGCTCATCGAGAGTTCATCTTGGAATTACCGGAATAAAGAGTGTTTGGTAACCAGTGTGAATAAAAGCGCCATTAATGACCATAAATCTTTCAAAAGGAACAACATAAAAAAGACGATGCTGATGAACCAGATGGGGAGAGAGAGAGAGGGCTTGAAACCTTGATCTAACGAGGGTCTGAAATTGATCAACATAAAGGATCTAGGAAATATCAATATATATTAATTATTTATTTTATAATTGTTTTATTTACAATACTTTTTAAAAATTTAAAGAAGGGCATATTCGGTAATACAAGGGGTATGCTTACAAGATATCATCTTTTACAATTTTATAATGAGGAAATAGGGGTATATAGCAATTTTTACATTTTGACTTGTACAATTGTCACACTTTAATAACTCTCGTTTTAATAACACAAAAAATGGAATTTGGACAAAAATACCCCCCAGCTTCTTTTCTTTTCTCTTGTGTGTCCTTCACCTTCTTCTTCCTTTTTCCCAAACCTCCATTGATGGAGCTTCAATGGAGGTGCCACCGCCGACCGATGAGTTGACCGGCAAAACCACCGGGAAAACGTTCGTCGAGTGCCAATCATTATAACCAAAGTGTTCGTTTTCATTTTCAAGTTGTGTAGAGAGAGAAACGAAGCAAAACCCAAACCGTCGCGAATCTTCATCGTCCAATCTATGACGATATGTCATGAATCTGATGAAATCGATGGCGCTAACGAACTCGGCATCATTCAATCTTCCAGATCCAACTATCTCCGGAGTCAACTAGCGCCGTCGTCGGATCGTCACTGTCACCATTGATGGAGGTCGACAGAATAAGTCCCGAACAAACTTGAATTAAGTCTCGAAACGCATGAATAAGTCTCGAAAACGCATGAATAAGTCTCGAAAAAATCATAAATAAGTCTCGAAACTGTAAATAAGTCTCGAATTTTCAAGAAAAAAATAAAAAGGAAAAGAGTAAGTGGGGGTATTTTGGTCTCATCACCTATTTTAGTGCTATTAAAACAAGACTTATTAATGTGGTGCTATTTGCACAAGCCCAACCTCAAAAAGTGCTATTTAATTTTTGATACCTTTTTATAATTGGGTGTACATACAAAAAAGGTGCACATACAATTTGTTAGGGGTGCAAATATCGCCACTCTTTATGCAAATGTCAAAAGATTGAAATACAGATGGCACGAGAAATGGTTAAATAGGTCCAAAATTTTATAAGTTATCAGCTGCAGATTTAAAATCTAAATTATTTTTTAATAAAAAAATATAAATTATTTTTATAATAAGAGATATTTTATATTTGTTTAGCATTATAACTATTGTTTGTCCAATACTTTGAATATGAAGCATTCGAAGAAGTTGGATATAAGGAAAAAAATAATTTCACTGTTTTAATTTTTTTTTTTTTTTTTTTTTTGAATTTTATTTAGAAGTATATTTCGTTAACAAAAAATCTCCTTAAAAATCATCGAGGTTCCCACGGATCTTAATGTACTAATATACTACACACATAAGAAAACAATCCAATTAAAATACCTGAACTTCAGTTTAATTCAATTTCGAATAGATTGAGATTTCATTTAACCCAATTGAATTCAGCCAGATTGATTAAATTAATTGAACCATCTCTGTGCAGCTGTGCTACATAAAATAGGCTGAATTCATCTATTTACCAAGTAGAATTATAAACGTTTTTCTTTTTCCTACCACTAATTTGTAATATTTTTAAATAAATACCGCTTAGTGGCCTATGCACTGAATTTTTTTTCTCATAGAATAAGATACGACGTGTTTTTGTTTTTAGTGTTTGTTCAAAACAAAAGCATGCATATGGGGTCAAAATGTCAAATGGGGGGTTTGCTTTATATTCAAGTATGGTGTACCATGTTTATGCAAATATACCTAATTAAAGTAAAAGTTGACCGTGTAGCTTAGGCAATGACTTTTTTAAAATAAATCGGAGGCAAACGTTAGGCAAACGTCCCAATATTCATGCTACTATTTTCTTTTCTTATTTGTTTTCTAAGTTATGTACACATGCGAGATATAGCACCAAGTTAGGGAGAAAGGGCAATATATGAATCGACAAAAAAGCTCCTCGCTATTATTACTCAATTTTAGAGTACTCATATTTAAGGAAAATTATTATTTCCCCCTCTATAATATGTACTATTCTCTTTTCCCCCTTTTCTCCCATTGTTTCAATATTGGTCAAAATCCCCCCTATAAATTGCTTTTGAGTGGTGCTATTAGCAACCCTCACTACTGAACTATTTATGCCTCACTTTTTAAAATTTTGATTTAATTATATAAAATTAAATGGTTTTATTAATTTTTTTGACTTATTTCCAACACTACCCTTTTACTTATTTTTCAAACTTAATACACCTACATCTATAATCTTTATATACAGTTTTCTCACATCCACATCCATTCCCAAGACTTGTTTTTTCTTCTTATTTCATGGAGAAACCATCCTTATTAGATGTGATTTTTTTTTTCTTTTGTAGTCGATTGAATTGTTGGTGGTAGATTATGAGTGCGATATTGATCATCTAATGCTTTTTTTGAGGGATTGAGTTAGATTTTTGGTGTGGTTTCATTTCGCCAGAGATTAGGTTTTCTTAGTTGCGATTCTTGGTGTGATTTTGTTGTTTATTTTTATTTTTTTTGGTAAATAACATTAAACTAACTTTACAAGATCCGGAATAAAATCTACAAAAGAATTAATACAAATCATATTATGCTTGGAGGATCTAAAAGAAAATAAACTGTGATTAAAAAAAATAGCAAACATGGATCTGGAATTTGAAAAGAAAAACAAAACAAATATGCAAAACAATAAAATCAATAAATACTAAATATGAAAGACATGAGATCGAGATCTAAAAGAAAAGATAAACAAAAATAGTAAACATTGCAATTTGAAATAATCTATATCATTAGGGTTTTGAAATAAGGAAAGTGGGGTTTTATTAGTTTTACTTTGTGCAGGATTTTTTTTTTAATACAAATTGTAGGTCTCTTTAATTAATTTGATAATGGATAAAAAAAATACTAAATAATTTTTAAAAATGGGGTAAATAGTTAGTGGGTGTGCCAATAACACCACTAATTGATTTTATCTTCATTCTCTCTCTTGCTGATAAAAAAAAAGGCCCAAAATACTCCTACTAATTGGAATTCTCTTAAAAACACAAGTATAAATTGGTTTAAAAAAAAAACTTAAATCAACAAATATTAAAATTTTTAAAAAAATCATATTTTAATATAAAAAAATTAAAATATTCCTTGCATCTCTCCCTCTCTTCCCCCTTCTTTTTCTTTACATTTCTCTTATCCCTCTTCTCTCCCTTGATAAAGGGGGGCCAGAGCTGTGAAGTGAGGGTATAGGTGTTCGCGACAGCCACACTCACTCTCTCTCTCTCTCTCTCTCTCTCTCTCTCTCTCTCTCTCTCTCTCTCTCTCTCTCTAGCGGCCAATCTCTTCATTGGGTGGTTGCTGACAAGGAGAGACAAAGAGACCGTGATTTTTGGGTTTGGGTTTGGATTTGGAGTAGCTACCGACAAGGGGATCGAGCGCCAATCTAGTCCTATGTGATGGTTGGATTTGACTCTGATGTGTCAGTGGTCCGGTTTTGGTGATTAAAATTTGTTTTCTTTTTTCGATTTTGGTTTTGGGGAGTTGGGTGATTTTAGTTTAAGGGTTTCAGTTTCTTAGTTGGTTGTTTTTTTTTTTTTTTTTTTTAAATATTTTCCATTTTAGTTTTGGTGATGATAATGATATATTCAATATTAGTTTGGTGATGATGATTTTTCAGGTTTTAGTTTTAGTGATTATGATGAAAAAGTTTGATCGTGGTGAATGGAAAAAAAAAATGAAAAAGTTTTGATTATGGGTTTTAATGGAAAAAGTTTTGATCTTAGGTTTTAATTATGGAAAGTGGTTGGTTTTTGGTTTTTTATTTATTATTATTTTGTTATCAATAACCTCCAAACCTAAATGCATATCAATCTTTTATCCCTATGTAGAGATGCACATTTTCCCCGGGGCCCCAATTTTCCTCGTCCCCATCCCCATTTGGGGATTTTTTTTTTTTGGGAAAAATGGGAAAAGGGGGGGGGGGGGGGGGATGGGGAAGAAAATCATCCCCAAATTGAAATGGGGATGGGGGTACCCCTCCCCATCCCCATTTCCCCATTTCCCCCAATTATATATAATAATATAAATATAATTATAATATATATAGTTTATATTTTTTTTATTCTTTGAAAACCTAACTCCCTAACCCTAAGTATATATACAATTTTACTCATTTTAACTTCAAGACCTAAAACCTAAAGTTGCTCTCATTTTCTCAACAATTAGTTGTTATTGTAATGAACTTGTGAATTTTAAAACACTTTATTTTGTATTTGTAATGCACTAATGAATTTTATTTTATATTTGCAATGGAATGTTTGATTTTTCAGTTTAATTTGTAATTTTTATTCAAATGAGGAAATGGGGGAACGGGGGAAACAGGGGAACGGGGAACGGGGAAATGGGGAAAAACGGGGAAAAATGGGAAAAATGGGGAATTGGGGATGGGGATGGATATAGGTCCCCCCAAAATCCTCCATCCCCATTTCCCCAAATGGGGAAATGGGGAGGGATGGGGGAAGGGTCTAGGTAGTGGGGATGGGGATGGGGGGACCTATATTCATCCTCATTCCCCAAACGTGCATCTCTATCCTTATGAAAAGTGTCAAATATCACCTTTGTAGCGGAAAAGGTGATGGTAGGGGGAGAATTAAGATTAAATGAATTTATAGTGGGGATTTTTTCTAATATTGAAACAAGAGGGGAAATAATGCATTTTCTAGGATGAAAATAATTATTTCTTCCCCGTATTTAATTCCATTAACATAACATGTGACTCAGATTTAATTGCTCGACTGTCCATAATATCTGCTTAAACTAAGGACCCATGTCACCTTTTTCACCAAAGGACAAAATAGTACATTCACAACCATAATAAGTTCATGCTTTTTCCCACTCACCTATGCTTTTTCCACCACCACCATCATCACCATCACCTTCCTTGAAGGGCTGAAAAGTCAAATGTGTAGTCTCACTCTCACGAAACTCACCAACTTTTAGCGTTTTATCCAAGAAAATTCTCTATTTTATTACATATCTATCTAATAACTCTAGATTCAAAACCCAAAATCATCAAGCCAGACAACTCTCTCTAACAACAACAATGAAGAGCTCCAAGCCGGATCGGCGTCGTTTTATCATCCCATCTTTCTTCTTCATGATCTTGTTCCTTTGTGTCTTGGCTTCCATCAACGAAGTTCGATTCGACAACTTACTAAGATTTGGTAGATGTGCTTTTGCCAACACAACTACTAACACCGCCTCTCACTCAATGTCCAATGAAGTCGTTATTGATCAGGCAGCAAATTCTTCTTCATCGGAAGACATTCGGATTCTCATCGGAATCTTGACACTTCCCGACCAATACCACCGCCGGCATTTCTTACGTATGATCTACGGTACGCAGTCTCCGGTGGGTGCTCAAGTGGACGTAAAGTTCGTCTTCTGCAACCTTACCAAAGAAGATCAGAAGGTTCTGGTAGCTCTAGAGATAATGCGTTACGATGACATAATAATACTGAATTGTAAAGAGAACATGAACAAAGGTAAGACTTACACTTACTTTTCAAGCTTGCCGGAAATGTTCAACTCATTGGACGGTCTGTATCCGCCTTATCATTACGTGATGAAAACCGACGATGATACCTATTTTCGACTCGAAAATTTGGTAGCTTCATTGAAACCCTTGTCTAGAGATGACTTGTACTACGGTTATGTTATTCCATGCCCTAGTATGGACCCTTTCGTACACTACATGTCTGGTATGGGCTATTTAATTTCTTGGGACATCGTGGAGTGGATTAAAGATTCCGATATACCGAAAAATCATCTCGAGGGACCAGAGGATAAGGTGTTTGGCGATTGGATCCGGGAAGGTCACCGGGCGAAAAATAGGTATAACGCTAAGTGGTCCATGTACAATTTTCCGGAGCCTCCTACTAGGTGTACACATGAGCTTTGGCCGGACACGGTTGCTGTGCATTTATTGAAGAATCAGGAGAAATGGATTCGGACGTTGAAGTATTTTAATGTCACTGATAATTTGAAGCCGTCCAAGTTATATCATATACCTTAATTAGATAATTTAATTATATTATATAATAATTTAATTACCATTTTGTTTATTCTTTTGATCATATATATATATAGAGAGGGAGAGAGATTGATTTCAATGTGATAGATTGATTCAATCTAATTTTGGATTTGATCGGTTGATTGTTGTAATTGCACTCTCTTTTACATTTTGTTGTAATTGATCTCTTGGAAGAAAAAAAAAATCAGATTTTACGCGAGTTGTTTAATTGTAAGATGTGCATTTGCATTAGTGTGTGTAGAAGAGATTGAATTACATCCTTTGATTTGAAGTTACGTGAGAATCATATGATAGTGTTTTTTTTTTTCAGCTAAGTGAAAAATGGTTTAAGTTGGGACAGAGTTCTTCCTTCTAATTTCTCTTTGTCTAACAAAGAATAATAATAATAATAAAAAAGATTAGATAAATTCATTAACAGTAGAGATCAGATATAAAAATGAATGTAAGGAAGTATTTATTTTCTATTCATAAATTGTGGGTCCAACTACTATACAGTATACAGTATATAGTATGTATAGTTGCTCTAGTCAATGGATTGAAATCCAATGATTTATAAAAATTAAATATTTATAAAATAATATCAATAAAAAAAAATAAAAAAATAAAAAAACGTAAAAACGTTTTATAATTCTAAAAAATAGTTTCTTATCATTAGAAGATTCAAAATTGTTTGACTCACCGGTTCTTAAAATTTATTTCAAGAAAAATGTTCTCGAAGTCGAAAAACACATTTATTTGAAATATTTAAAAGCTAATAGAAGGGGAAATGGAACTCTATAAGTTGGTGGATGTTGGCCCGTTATAGTCCAGCCCAACCGAAGTCTAAAAAAGGTAGAATTTTACATAAGTCCCATTTTTTTTGACGAATTGTCACTTTTATAAATGTATTTCCATATTTATTACTTTAGTCCTTATTTGTTCCAAAAATCATCACTTTAATCTATTTAACTAAATATTTGAAAGTTAATTATTTTAAAACCTGTAAAAATATACATTTTCCCTTATTATTATTTAATTTAACTAAAATGATTATCTTAGCTTTAAATTAAAATGAAAAACAATAAAATTCTCAATAATAAAATCTTAAATAAATAGATTACAAAAAAAATCTTAAATAAATAATAAAAAAAATCCATTATTTTTTTCTTATTTTGTATTTTTTTTTCATAATTAATTTTTATTTAGCCAAAATGATTATCTTAACTTTAAATTAAAATTCTCAACAATAAAATCTTAAATAAATATATTACAAAACAAATTATGAAAAATAATCATTTAAAGCTAAGATAATCATTTTAACTAAATAAATATCCATTATGAAAAAAAAAATACAAAATAAGAAAAAATTAATGGATTTTTTTTATTATTATTTATTTAAGATTTTTTTTTTTTTTTTGGTAATCTATTTATTTCAGATTTCATTATTGAGAATTTAATTGTTTTTCATTTTAATTTAAAGTTAAGATAATCTTTTTAGCTAAATTAAATAGTAATAAAGGCAAAAATGTACTTTCACAAGTTTTAAAATTGTTGTTAGGTTTTTAGTTTATCTTGGCATATATTCCATATCAAAACGATATTTTTCATGTATTTGATTAATGGTCATAGGTTGATGATTTGAAGCTTTAAAGAAGGATGTGGCCAAAAGATTAAGCAAGAATGTGTCTTTGAAGAGGAATGGACTACATTGCACAATTAAGGTAATATATACCTCATTTTTTTTCAAGGCAATAGGCACACACACAAATTATTTATATGTGTCCCTGCATCATTGTGCAACATTTATATAGCACATTCACATGTTTTTACATACTCATGCATTGAACTTAAATTCTTATACATTGTAGAATTGCATGTTTTAAGACTATGTTTAGGAAACAGCATACATGTGTGACATTATGCTTATATGTTTACGTTTTATTGTTTTTTGACTTCAACATGATCTCTTATGATTCCTTATTGAGTCTCGATCATTTCGGTTTCTCATACATTTGATTTCGAGTTCAAACGATGTAGCTACACTACTTTTCGTTCTCATTCATTGAGTTGTGTTCGTCTTCATTTTCCGAGATGAATTCTCAACCTTTTGTCAAAGTTTCGTAGTCATCGTTGTGCGTAAGGGAGTCATGATTTGTAATCCGAAAACGGATTTGAAATCGGAGTTTGAAGGCCTGGATACGGCCGAAGAACACGTACGGAGCGTGAGAGGAGCTTGCATGGCCAAAGGCCATGCTTGGGAGGCCACTTGTGAGCCACGTGTGCCACACTGGTAGAACACCTCTCTGTCCATGTGTGGCACACGCGCCCCACACATGGAGGCTGATGTGGCTGCACATCATTGGTCGGTTCCTTCCCTCTCTCTCTCTTCCTTTTAAATAATCTCATTACCTCCCATTCATTTCAAACAAGAAGAAAAAGATAGAACTCACCAGAATTTTTCTCACATTTCAAACACCATAACTTTCTCATACGAAGTCGGATTTAGTTGATTCAAATTGGAGATTGTTTGTAATTGAGTCCTCTACCTTTTCCAAGTGATCATGCAGTCATTTGATTGAATTTTCAAGGGGTTCTACCCAGAAAAACATGACAGCTCGTGAATTGGAGGTATTGGTCTTATCTTTGTGATTTCTTCTTTTATAACCTTCAATTTACTTGGGGTTTATTCTTCTATATGTATATATATATATATATATGTTTAGTGAATTCTATTAAGAAAGATAGTTTCATAATCAATCTTAATCAAAAGTCTAATTAGAGACAAATGTGAACTAAAATTTTTGATTTTAAGATTTTCACATGTTTGAGAGTTGTATTGTGATTAGATTGACATCTAGGATTATTTGAGACTTGATTGAATCATTTTATGATTGATAATCCTTGAAATGTGTTTTGATCCTTTGATTGATAAAATCTAGGATTAAAGCTCTTGTATGTGTTTTTAGAGACATCTAGGATTTAATTGATTTATCAATATATCCATGTTCTATATCTTTGGTTAGAATATTCATTGAATGCATTCTATATTTCTAGCATTTATTTGTATGTTTATAGCATTTTGAATCCGTGCTTCATGATTATGATATATTCAAGTGTTATTTGTGTAAATGGAACTATGAGCTTTTTGTGTTAGGTGTTTTCACATGCTTTAGGTTTAATTCATGTTTTTGCATCTAGACTTTAAGTCTTATGTTCTCACATGTTTAGGTCTAGTTGTTCTATAGAATGTATTGATCACATGTTCTATGTTGTGTTGATTATGATTTGCATCATTTGCATCACTTAGATTATTTGCCTTGAGGAAAGGTTTAAGTCTCTTTCAAAGTGAGTGAAGCTTTGTATTGAGCAAGAAGATTTGGCTAGGAATGAGTTCCGGATAGCCAAGCGAAAGTCTTAGTAAGGAGTTGTGTACTCCGGATAGTTGAGCTAGGGTAGCTTGACTAAGATCCTAGTGATCTAGATTGCTAAGTAAGGGAATCTTCCTAGAGGCTTGAGAGCCTTGGATATGAAGTTGCTTCCTAGTGGTGTAGGACACACTTTGGATAGGGAGTAGGCTTAGTGATTCACTAGCCTGAGGGTAGATTAGGATTTGGTAGCTTGAGGTGGATATCATAGAGTTGATAGCCTTGAGTGTGTATGTTCTTTTCATATATTGGATTTGCTTTGCCAGTGGTTGTGGATTCAACCCATGTATGTTTCCTCTTTGGAGGTTTACCACGTAAAAATCTTGTTTCCATTGTCCCTTTTTTCATCTCTTTTATTTTGTATATGTGTATGTGTTAATTTGTTGAATATCATTCACTTGTGGTGTATATTTGATCAAGTACTTGTAAAGAGTGATTTGTAGAACAATCTTCTTTAGATCAATTTTGTATTTGTAATCTTTCATATTGTGTTATCTTTGTATATAGATATATTTGTTCACTCTTGTAATACATTGAATAATATTGATATACAAAATATTCTTTTGATATTGTATTTTAGTGATATTATACCTCATACAACAACTTGTTATATGTAGACATTGCCTAAATGATGATATGCATATCTTGTCTATGTATGAATGTTCCGTTTATATGTTGTATGTAAAACTACCTTGAGGGACAAACGTAAGTTTGTTCAAGGGATTGAAAATAGGCTAAAAACCTATTCACCCCCCTAGGTACGCTTTAAGCAATATAACCTTGTTTGTATACTTTCAGTTGACTTTCAAATATTTGGTCAAATGGACTAAAATGAAGAGTTTTGAAAAAAAAAAAGGATTAAAGTGATGAATATGGAAAGACATTTATAAAGGTGACAAATCGTCAAAAAAGTGGGACTTAAGTAAAATTCTAACCCTAAAAAATTAGGGCCTCCCCGGTTTTTCTTTTTCATTTTTTTTCTTTCTTTCATGGGGAAATTGCATTAACCTATCTCGATATTTATCATAAATACACTAAGAATGTCAGTTTATAGTTAATTACATATAGGTACCCTTGACCTTGTTGACCACTATTAATTTAACATTATTCTTAATGGCTCAAGGGTTGAATGGTCATTTCACACGTGAAAAATAATAATAATCGAAAACCCTCTTTCTAAAAAATATTAAATGAAAAAAAAAACATTAAATAAATGGAAAAAGTATTAAGAAATATGGAAAAGTAAATATATATTTATATATATGGGACATCGCAGTAGATTTCCATTACAAACCAAGGAGGAGATCCCAAATCTCCTCATGGAACCCTAAACCATGGCCACAAACCTCCATTTTCCTCTCAGTCATCTCCCTCCATATCTAGTTGTCTCCTATATCATCCTTTTGTCCCTGTCGATCAACTTTACTCACCGTTTTAATGTATTTTTTCTTAATTTTCTTTATTGATTTTGTTGTGTTAGGTTTTTGTTGCATGATTTTTGGGATGGAGTTGAAGATGGGTACGATTTGTTGATATGTTGGAGAAAGGGATGGATTTGTTCATTGTATTGGAAACAAGGATGAAGTTGTTGATGGAGATGAAGATGGATGTAGTTTTATTTTTATTATATTTTTTGAAAAAATTATTAAAAGTTATTACATTAATTATTTAAGACATGGGTATTTAAGTCATTTCACTTGTAAATACAGGTCAAACCGTTAACTTTAACGGAGTCAACTAATGGCGGAGAATTTTTGTGTAATCGACACTAAACTGGCATTTTTCGTGTATTTATAACAAATGTCGGGTATGTTATCTCAATTTTCCCTTCTTTCTTTTATTGTTATTAGGGTAAATTGCAATGACATACCCCACATTTTCCTATACCACTGTTAGATCAAACTTTTGTTTTAATTATGAGAAGATACCCCTTGACTACTTTGACCACAGTTAGATTTAACTATGGACTTAACGATGTGAGGACAAAATGGACTTTTCCAAGCAAGTATAGCAAACAAAAAATATATTTAATTATAAAAAATTGAAAAAATTTATAATATATAAATATATATAGATAAATTGAGGGACTGGCTACTATACCCAAAAATCCAAGTGTTTTCCAATTTTAACTATGAGTGGTTCCCAGGTTTTGGTGCTATCATTCCCATGTAGGTATAGTAGCCAAACCCATAAATTGAATGGAGTTAAAGATGAAGAGGGTGATAGTGTGGTTGAGTGTGTCAGTGATGGTGATGGTGTGGGTGATTAGTGAATGTGTTGGTGATGGTAGAGTGTTGAACATCCGCCGAAAACTGGTGTGGCTAGGTGTTGTGGATCTTGAAGGATTATTAATGGTTGGGTGTTGGAGATCTAGTATCTTTGTAAAATCTATGATTTTTTTTTTCATTTTTTTAATAAAAAATTCTTATTTATTTATTTATTTTCGTTTGAAATTGTATTTATTTTGATTTTCTATTTGTTAATTTGGCTAAATTTTGTATTGTTACTTTATTTTTATTTTTTATTGTTATTTTTTTATCAATTATTAAATTAATTTATAATTAATGAAGGATATTTGGACATTTTCATATCTAGGTTAATAGTTAAAGCCAACGGATTGACCACTGATCAAGGGTATCTTTCCGTAATTAAGACAAAAGTTTGATCTGGTAGTGATATAAGCAAACGTGGGGGTATGTCATTGCAATTTACCATTATTATTATTATTATCAATATTATTTTAATTTTTTTTTTTTTTTTTTAACAACCTACCTCATCTGTGTATATTAAAAGTTTAAAACTCAAACCCATTGGAACATGATTTGAACTTGATAAGACCATCTATGAATTGGTTTTCATTTTAATTATTGTATATTTAGAGCTTGAGTTGGATCAGTTCGGTTTTCCACCAAAACCCTACATAACTCACATATACTCGGTTTTCATTTTTTGAATCAGGTTAACTTACAAAATTAGGTTGACTTGAATATGTTTGTTCTGGTTAGACTCAGTTTAATACATTTTTGGGCATTTTTGGGCATTTTTGGGACTAATGAACATTTTACATTTGTTTTAAACTGTATATGTTTTTTGGACCATAAATCCGTGTCCCTTTTGATAAACTATTTTAATTTTATAACCTGTTTATATATAATTCAACAATTCTAAGTGCTAAGAAAAAAATTACTTAATAATATAAACGGGAGTCCAAACAATCTATAATACAATGTTGGACCCAAATGTGTAACATTCAGAAGACATAATTAATAGAATATACTCACACAAATAACATAACACACAATGATGCGTACACCGCACATACGTGCAAAGCACGTATAAACTCTATAAATAATCTCTTTTATAACAAAGCAAGGGAGGTGAACTAATTCAGAATGGCTGGGCGGGTGGGTGGCCAATAAGCTCTGAAGAGCTTCATTTGACTCATTTTTAGTCACAACATTAGGCGCTAGAAGGAGGGGCTCCAGAACTAAACTTCGGGGTACCCTAAGTGAACCAGTCACAGCTCACCAACGAGCAGCAGAAGAGCCGCCCCGACCGCCACCAGCCGATCACCGGAAAGGCGACAAACCGGCCGCCGGAAAGCTTGGAGAACAGCCGTCCGGTCAACTGCGAACTGGGGGTACGCCGCCATCACCATCTGAACCGGAATTTTCCGATCTATAACTTTCTCTTCTTGGCCGACGACCGTTGACCACCGGAAAGCAGTCAAAATCGCCGGAGAAAAATGGATGAATAGTAGCCGTCCGGTCAAACGGAGAGTGGACCAACACCTCCACCACCATCTGAACCAGAATTTTCCGATCTACAACTTTCTCTTCTTGGACGATGACCGTTGACCACCGAAAAGCAGTCAAAATCGCCGGAGAAAAATGGATGAATAGTAGCCGTCCGGTCAAACGGAGAGTGGACCAACACCTCCACCACCATCTGAACCAGAATTTTCCAATCTACAACTTTCTCTTCTTGGCCGACGACCGTTGACCACCGGAAAGCAGTCAAAATCGCCGGAGAAGAATGGATGAATAGTATCCGTCCGGTCAAACGGAGAGTGGACCGACACCTCCACCACCATCTGGAGCGGAATCACCAGATCTACAACTTTCTCTTCTTGGCCGACGACAGTTGATCACCGGAAAGCAGTCAAAATCGCCGGAGATGATTGATGAATAGTAGCCATCCGGTCAACCGGAGAGTGGACCGACACCTCCACCACCATCTGAACTGGAATTTACCGATCTACAACTTTTCCTTCTTGGCAGATGTCATCCGAACATCTGAAAAGGTATTATCGCCAACTTTCTTGATTATTGAATATATATATATGCATTTATAGTATTTTATCCAAGAAGTTCTACGGAACTGGAAATCAGAGGGACTCGGTCCCCCGAAGTTCTACGGAACTGGAAATCAGAGAGGCTCGGTCCCTAGAAGTTCTACGGAACTGGAAATCAGAGGGACAAAGTCCCCAGAAGTTCTACGGAACTGAAAATCAGAGGGACTAAGCTCCCCAGAAGTTTTACGGAACTGGAAATCAGAGGGACAAAGTCCCCAGAAGTTCTACGAAACTGGAAATCAGAGGGGCTAAGTCCCCAGAAGTTCTACGGAACTGGAAATTAGAGGGACGCGATCCTTAGAATTTCTACCCAGTAACCAAAATATGTTACTTGCCAATATATGTTATTAGTTAAATGTTTGCCTAATCTCATGTTAAAATATCTAGTAAATAGTGTTTTGTTATTTTTTATTATTTTGTAATATCTTGTAAGACTCCAAAATTGGAGCACGAAGACTCCTAAAATGGAGAAAAAGACTCCAAATTGGAGCACGAAGACTCCAAAATTGGAGCACGAAGACTCCTAAAATGGAGAAAAAGACTCTAAAATTGGAGCACGAAGACTCCGAAAGTGGAGAAAAAGACTCTAAAATTGGAGCACGAAGACTCCGAAAGTGGAGAAAAAGACTCCGAAAGTGGAGCACGAAGACTCCGAAAGCGGAGAAAAAAGACTCATTTACTATTAAATGCATACATTTGTAATATTTACTTTATTATTTTATAACACATTTGTAATATTTCATTTACCGTTGAGCATATATTTGCAATATTTGTGCACCTTGAGTGCAAAAGTCTCTCCAAGGGGAGTGTAAAGACTCCGAAGAGGAGCACATCACCATGAGTGCAAAAGTCTCTCTAAGGGGAGCAGAAAGACTCCGAAGAGGAGCACCGCACCATGAGTGCAAAAGTCTCTCCAAGGGGAGCGTAAAGACTCCGAAGAGGAGCACAACACCATGAGTGCAAAAGTCTCTCCAAGGGGAGCGTAAAGACTCCAAAGAGGAGCACAGCACCATGAGTGCAAAAGTCTCTCTAAAGGGAGCAGAAAGACTCCGAAGAGGAGCACAGCACCATGAGTGCAAAAGTCTCTCCAAGCAGGGAGCGTAAAGACTCCGAAGAGGAGCACAACACCATGAGTGTAAAAGTCTCTCCAAGGGGAGCGTAAAGACTCCGAAGAGGAGCACAGCACCATGAGTGCAAAAGTCTCTCTAAGGGGAGCAAAAAGACTCTGAAGAGAAGCACCGCACCATGAGTACAAAAGTCTCTCTAAGGGGAGCAGAAAGACTCCGAAGAGGAGCACCGCACCATGAGTGTAAAAGTCTCTCCAAGGGGAGCGTAAAGACTCCGAAGAGGAGCAGAACACCATGAGTGTAAAAGTCTCTCCAAGGGGAGCGTAAAGACTCCGAAGAGGAGCACAGCACCATGAGTGCAAAAGTCTCTCTAAGGGGAGCAAAAAGACTCCGAAGAGGAGCACCGCACCATGAGTGCAAAAGTCTCTCTAAGGGGAGCAGAAAGACTCCGAAGAGGAGCACCGCACCATGAGTGTAAAAGTCTCTCCAAGGGGAGCGTAAAGACTCCGAAGAGGAGCACAACACCATGAGTGCAAAAGTCTCTCCAAGCAGGGAGCGTAAAGACTCCGAAGAGGAGCACAGCACCATGAGTGCACAAGTCTCTCCAAGGGGAGCGTAAAGACTCCGAAGAGGAGCACAGCACCATGAGTGCAAAAGTCTCTCTAAGGGGAGCAGAAAGACTCCGAAGAGGAGCACCGCACCATGAGGGCAAAAGTCTCTCCAAAGGGAGCGTAAAGACTTCGAAGAGGAGCACAGCACCATGAGTGCAAAAGTCTCTCCAAGTAGGGAGCGTAAAGACTCTGAAGAGGAGCACCGCACCATGAGTGCAAGAGTCTCTCCAAGCAGGGAGCGCAAAGACTCCGAAGAGGAGCACCGCACCCAGAGTGCAAGAGTCTCTCCAAGCATGGAGCGTAAAGACTCTGAAGAGGAGCACCGCACCCAGAGTGCGAGAGTCTCTCCAAGCAGGGAGCATAAAGACTCCGAAGAGGAGCACCGCACCCTGAGTGCAAGAGTCTCTTCAAGCAGGGAGCGTAAAGACTCTGAAAGTGGAGAAGAAAATCTCTACCCCTATGGGAGCAAATACATACATTTATTTTATTATTTAACACATTCGTAATATTTGATACACACAACACAATCTATCATAAAAGAAAGTCCCCGAAAGCGTCACAAAAGTGGAAGCGTCACAGAACCGAAGAATCAGAGGGGCTCAATCCTAGGAAGCGTCACAGAAGCAGAAGCGGAAGCGTCACAGAAGCGGAAGCATCACAGAAGCAGAAGCGTCATAGAACCGAAGAATCAGAGGGGCTCAGTCTCCGGAAGCGTCACAGAATTAAAGAAATAGAGGGGCCGGGTCCCCAAAAGCGTCACGGAATTGAAGCGAAGCACCGCACCTTGAGTGCTAAAGACTCTCCACGGGGAGCACAAAAGTCTCTGCCATCGGAGCACAAATATCTCCAGGGGGTTCAAACCCCGAGAAAGCACCTTGAGTGCCAAAGACTCTCCACGGAGAGCACAAAAGTCTCCGCCATCGGAGCACAAATATCTCCAGGGGGTTCAAACCCCGAGAAAGCACTTTGAGTGCCAAAGACTCTCCACGGAGAGCACAAAAGTCTCTACCATCGGAGCACAAATATCTACAGGGGGTTCAAACCTCGAGAAAGCACCTTGAGTGCCAAAGACTCTCCACGGAGAGCACAAAAGTCTCCACCATCGGAGCACAAATATCTCCAGAGGGTTCAAACCCCGAGAAAGCACCTTGAGTGCCAAAGACTCTCGACGGAGAGCACAAAAGTCTCCGCCATCGGAGCACAAATATCTCCAGGGGGTTCAAACCCCGAGAAAGCACCTTGAGTGCCAAAGACTCTCCACGGAGAGCACAAAAGTCTCCGCCATCGGAGCACAAATATCTCCAGGGGGTTCAAACCCCGAGAAAGCACCTTGAGTGCCAAAGACTCTCCAGGGAGAGCACAAAAGTCTCCACCATCGGAGCACAAATATCTCCAGAGGGTTCAAACCCCGAGAAAGCACCTTGAGTGCCAAAGACTGTCGACGGAGAGCACAAAAGTCTCCGCCATCGGAGCACAAATATCTCCAGAGGGTTTAAACCCCGAGGAAGCACCTTGAGTGCCAAAGACTCTCCACGGGGAGCACAAAAGTCTCCGCTATCGGAGCACAAATATCTCCAGAGGGTTCAAACCCCGAGAAAGCACCTTGAGTGCTAAAGACTCTCCACGGGGAGCACAAAAGTCTCCGCCATCGGAGCACAAATATCTCCAGAGGGTTCAAACCCCGATCGGAGCACAAATATCTCCAGAGGGTTCAAACCCCGAGAAAGCACTTTGAGTGCCAAAGACTCTCCACGGGGAGCACAAAAGTCTCCGCCATCGGAGCACAAATATCTCCAGAGGGTTCAAACCCCGAGAAAGCACCTTGAGTGCCAAAGACTCTCCACGGGGAGCAAAAAAGTCTCCGCCATCAGAGCACAAATATCTCCAGAGGGTTCAAACCCCGAGGAAGCACCTTGAGTGCCAAAGACTCTCCACGGGGAGCACAAAAGTCTCCGCCATCGGAGTACAAATATCTCCAGGGGGTTCAAACCCCGAGAAAGCACCTTGAGTGCCAAAGACTCTCCACGGGGAGCACAAAAGTCTCCGCCATCGGAGTACAAATATCTCCAGAGGGTTCAAACCCCGAGAAAGCACCTTGAGTGCCAAAGACTCTCCAAAAGGAGCAGAAAAGTCTCCACCTAACGGAGCAAACAAATCGGAGCATACGAAGCCCGAAACTAAATGCATGGTTATTAACTAAATTCGGTAATCAATGACAGTGATTTGAAATATAACACACGACAACCGAAGATCATAACCTGACAAAATTTAACATACAAAATAATAAAGCCTCCAAAATGGAGCACCGAAGCATGTCCAATGCAAAACCAAAGCCTTCAATACGAAACACCAAAGCACACCCAGTGCAACTATTAATAATAAAATAAATAAATAACATAATAAAGACTCCATGAAATGGAGTACCCATAAATCCGAAAGTATTAACCATTGATGAATCCATCACACAACCCCGACTATAAATGGGCGACGCTCAATAATGAAAAGAAATGATATATGGCAACCAAGCCACTGAACCTATAATAAGCTCAAATAAAATTGATATTCATTTCACCGTCGAAGGTGATTACAAGATGTGGGGACAAACCCCGAATCGAAAGATTTAGTAAATAATAATATAACAATAGAATTAATGGTAGTATTCGATTAAGGTTTTCATATTCCATAAGTTTTACGGAATCAAATTATCTCTGAAAAGAACATTCGAAGGGACTAAGTCCCTAAAAGTTCTACGGTACCAAATTGCCTCTGAGAGGAATCTCTGAATGAAAACCTTTCGAATAAACATGCTGAGGCCATAATACGGCTACAACAATTGAAGCAATCATATTCAGTACCGATCCAAATTTATTTTGAATTACATAAAGCTATTCAAGTCCCCACCTCTATTACCAAAAACTCCAGAGCTGAGAACTTGAAGGGGTAATGTTGGACCCAAATGTGTAACATTCAGGAGACATAATTAATAGAATATACTCACACAAATAACATAACACACAATGATGCGTACACCGCACATACGTGCAAAGCACGTATAAACTCTATAAATAACCTCTTTTATAACAAAGCAAGGGAGGTGAACTAATTCAGAATGGCTGGGCGGACGGGTGGCCAATAAGCTCCGAAGAGCTCCATTTGACTCATTTTTAGTCACAACACATATAATAATAACAATCATAATCAAATAATAACATAGTCCAGATTGAAGTTCATTTTTGTTTACATATATATATATATATATAGAAAATTTTAAGTCAGTGCATCCTGAAATAACTTCATGAGGATATTGAATGTGAGCTACTAGTTTTACATGCTTTGACTCAAGTGTGTATGCACTTGTCAAAGCTTCTCCATAATGAGTGGCTCACATTGAATATCCTGATAAAGTTATATCAAGACGTTCTGACCAGATCGGGACCATATATATGACACAATCTATAGAAAACTAGTGTAATGTGCATTAGAAATATTGTTTGTGATCGTACGTGAGTAGCATGTGATTGAATGTATACAATTTTATTGCATATAGGTTACATGCGATCACAACAAATGAAATTCCTTTAAAGCAATAGTGTTTTATACCGGGGGGGGGGGGGGGGGGGTGTGAATAGATATAATCCCAAATTCTTTCAATATTCAAAAATGCAGAATATAAGAATGAAATGAATACTTGATATGATATAACAAATATATAATATGAATCAATACATGTAAGCATCAATTATACAAAAGAATCAATACAAGTGAACATATGGAAGATAAAGAAATATAAAGCGAAAATAAGACACAATATTTTTACGTGATAAAACCTCAAAGAGGAAACATATATCCACGGGTTGATACCACAACTACTAGCAAAGTAAATCCACTATACGAAAAGGACTTACACACTCAAAGCTATCAACACTATGATATCCACTTCAAGCTATCACCTCCTAATCAACCCTCGAGCTAGTGATTCATTAAGCCTACTCTCTATCCAGGATGTGTCCTACACCTCTAAAGAGCAACTCCCTATCCAAGGCTAACAAGCCTCTAGGAAGATTTTCTTTGCTTAGCAATCTAGATCAAAGAGATCCTAGTTAAGCTTCCTAGCTCAACTATCCGGAGTATGAAAACTCCTTGCCAAGACTTTTGCTTGGCTATCTGGAACTCATTCTTAGCCAAGACTTCTTGCTCAATACAAAGCTTCACTCACTTTGCAAGAGACTTCAACCTATCACAAGGCAATGATCTAAGTGATGCAAATGATGCAAATCATAAACAAATAAAGCAAGATGATCAATCAAGCTCTATGAACATGCTTAGAGAGATTATAGAATATGCCATCAACACACAATCACAAAATCTATCTAGAAATCAAAGCATGTGAATCAAATAAGAACTAGACTATAGAATATCACAATCAAAGTATTCTAGATTTTAGAACACGTAACTAAACCTAGAAATCAACAATCAAGCTCAAAATCACAATGTATTTCTAGAATCAATTTCATGTCATTCAAGTTTATCAAAAATATGTTTATATGAAATCACAAAAGATAAACTCAAAAATCAATCAATCATATAACCCTAACATGTGAATTAACATCATTCATATTACTTTTCATCAATCAAATAAGAAGATTAAAGAGATGATCAACAGTGAAAGTAAGAAGAAGATAAATCACTTACAAACATAAATCTCGGACTGAGATTGGAGCACAACAGAAAATCATGAAATCAAATGGCAATGAAAATACTTGGGATTTGTAGTTCTCATCAAGACCAACAATTTTGGCTTTTGAATCAAGTGATTCGGAGTTGAGATGAGAAAGACATGATTGAATCAAGATACTAAAAACATGGAGAAAATTTATGCACACTCTTTTATTTTCAATTTTTCCAAGTTATGTTTGGAGGGAAGGAAAATTGTATTTTAAAAAAGAGAGAGAGAGAGAGAGAAAGCAACCAACAAATGAAGGCTGGCCATGTCACCTCCACGTGTGGGGCGCGTGTGCCACACGTGGGCAGAGAGAAGTTCTGCCCGTGTGGCACACTTGGCTCACACATGGCCCCCAATGGTTGGCTTTCGGCCAACCTCGCTCCTCTCGCGTTCTTTGACTATATTCGGGTCTCCGAACTTCGATTTCGAATCCCTTTTTGGATTACAAATTGTGACTCCCTCACATGCAACAAAGACTGTGAAACTTTGACAAAAGATTGAGAATTCATCTCGAAAAATAACGATGAAGACAACTTAACGAATGAGAATGCAATCAACGAATGAGAATGCAAAGTAGCATAACTATATCGTATGGACTCGAAACTTAATGAATGAATAACCAAAATGACCAGAACTCAATAAGGAATCAAATAAGATCATGTTCAAGTCCAAAACACAAGAAACACAAACAAATAAATACTATGAAACACAAGCATGCCATATCTAAGCGATAGTGAGAAAAAAATGCAATTATACAAGATTGTCAACAATCAGATAAATGCATGTGTATACTAAATGTGTGTGAAAGTTTTATACCAAATGTTTGAACTACAATACAGGGACACACATTTATGAATTATGTGTGTGTGTGTACTAACGCCTTGTAAGAGGAAGAAGAATCTTGATACCTTAGCATCCAAGTATGCGGTGTACCCCTTGAAGACGAAATTTACACAAAATGTTGCTTCTTCACCTTTGTGGCTTCTTTCTTCCAAGAATCATCTAAGCAACAACTAATACAAATATAGAGAGTTTTGTAATGGAATCAAGCCAATACAAATAAAGGATCTTACAACAAAACAAGACTTAAATTTTAATGTGGTCGCATGTGATCACATATGAAAAGATGTGATCACGCCAAAAAAATCGTGATCACATATAAATTTTTAAAGGTGTATGGTACAAATTGACTATATGTGTGTGTGTGTGTGCGCGCACGCGTGCTTTTTAACACACAGGCATGTTTTTGCAAGTGGACGTGCTTTTTGGCCTATAGACAAGCTTTTTAGCCCGAGGGTGTGCTTTTTGCACGTGAGCGTTAAGGATGACAATATACAATACTTTTGCTTGAATTACGTGCATATGTGCATGTGTGTGTGCAATGGGTTGGGTTTCAGATTAATTGGGAGTATTTCGTGAGATCGAAGAATTGTCATAGTCATTTAGAGAAATCAAAAGAAGAAAAAAAACAAACACGAAATTGGAGCTGTTGAAAAAAAGAAAGAAAGAGAAATGTTTACTCTTATAAGAAAAATATGATAGATACAAAGGGGGTAAAACTAAAGATGACAATATTCCACGCCCCATGTAATGTAGAAATATATTATTGTTTGTGTTACTATTTGTAGTTATTAGACTGTGTATGTGGCCCACGTGCTTGGCGAACGTGGTCACCGTAGATAAAGCATGCGGACTAGCTACACTATCCCATAAGAATTTTTACTAGTAATTTTTTGAAATATTTACTCTTATAAGAAAAATATGATAGAGACCAAAGGGTAAAACTAAGGATGACAATATGCAATACTTTTGTTTGAATTACATGCATGTGTGCAACGGGTTTGGGTTTCAAACTGTCATAGTCATTGAGAGAAATTAAAAAAAGAAAAAAAAATTAAACACGAAATCGGAGCTTCTAAAAAATTGTACATGCATTAGATTTAAATTGACAAATTTTGTAAAATGCATGTTCTAGGACTATGCCTAGGAAATGGCATACTTGTGCGTTCATGTGTTTGTTTGTTTGTGTTTTTGTGATATCAAGCTTGAATATGTTCTCAAATTATTCATTATTGAGTTCCGATCATTTCGTTTACTCATTCATTAATTTTCGAGTTCCGAGTTGGAAGTTACGAAACTTTCCGTACATTTATCGTACATGTTTTTCGTCATTGTGTATCGAGTTGATTTCCATATTTTTCATGAAAGTTTTAGTGACGTCCATGTCCGTAAGAGAGTCCCGGTTTGTAATATGAAAATGGATTCGAATTCGGAGTTCGTAGGCCGGAGAACGGTTGAAGAACATGAGAGGTTCGCGAAAGGGAGCAAAGGGGAAGAGAGATGGCAAATTGCCATTTGTACCCCTTGGCCTTGAGGGCGCATGGGCACCATGCCGAATATACTTCTCTGTTAGCTCACGCCAAATTCACATTTCATGATTTAATGGGTTTTTGTTACGTACATAGCATGCACATGGTTTTTGGAGTGCCATGCTCAATCAAATGCATGTGTTGACTTGGCATGTCTTCCTATTGGGCATATGAGTGTTTTCTTGTGTGAGCTTACCACACCTGATAACTCTCTCTCTCTCTCTCTTTATATTCCCTCTCTCACCGAAAATTCAAAATTGAAGAACAAGATGTAGTGCAGATTTTTCTTAGATTTTTCTCTCAACTTTGAATCACCATATCTCTCTCATTTTTTTATCCGATTTGAGTGATTCAAGTTGGAGAATCTTCATATTGAAGTCCTTCATCATCTCTAATGACCTTAAAGTCTTTTATTCAAGATTTGTGGCGGTTCCACGCAGATTTCATGGTTGCACTCAAGTTGTCAAGGTATTTGAACATCTTTTATGTTTTTGCTCTTTAAAATGATCAAATACTTTGGGTCTTCTTCCTATTTTAGTGTATATGACTTGAAAAAATGTTGATAGATGATATTGTTAGCGAACAAACCTTTTCACTATACGCGTGGAAGCGTTGCCGGATAGAACATAGACAAACACAATAACAAAGAAAAGATAGATGAAGAGAATTAATCAAATCCAAGCACACACACACAAGAATTTACGTGGAAACCCAAATCAGGGAAAAAACCACGGCTGTCAGGACGACAAGAGAAAGTTCCAATATGTAGTAAATTGTTACAACCACACACTCAGGATCACTCTCTTTGTAATACCCCAAACCCAATTACAACCAATGCTCACTTTGAGATCTCTCTAGTATTTGCTATTTTGCTCCACTACAAATAACCTAGTTATTATGGTCTATTTATATGTATTACAGGGAGTTTAAACTAACAAAGAAATCTATCTCCTAGTCATACAAGATTTACTTGTTCCACATAAATACTATTTCCTATTTATGACAAGTCTTTACTTCAAGGAGAAATCCTTTTCCCAATAGAACTCTAGAAACAACATATTTCCTCTTCCATGCATATTTCCTGATTCAACGCGTGCTTGTGATTAACTACAATTCAAGTTGCAGTTGGCCACTTGCTTCCTAAACTGTGTTGAATTTGACCACTCAGAAGACCGTGATCCACGGGCCAAACCTTGTCGAACCGCTGTCGGACCGCTGTGAAAGCCACAGCGCTTTCCACAGCGTGAAACAATGGAATTGGAACCGCTGTTGATGCGCTGCTGATTTCAGCAGCGGTGTCAAACCGCTGCGGACAGCTGCCAGACAGCTGCAGTACAGCTGCCAGACAGCTGCCACTACCGCTGCCTAAATGGTAGCAAACAGCTGCCGGACAGCTGCTGAACAGCTACCACTACCGCTGCCAAAGTGGTGGCTGCGCGGCAGCAGTTTGAGCTGTCCGTCGCTTTGTTCTTCATATCTTTTCCAAGCCTCCCTTAAACATAACCTCATACTCCCAAACGCTCTCACGTCTCCAGGAAGTCTCCGCATTGATAAATCGTGTTTGATAACCATTGGAAATACGAGCCATATCCAACAGATATATCTTCAATTATAAGCTAGTTGTGCTTAATTAGAAACTTGAATGTGAGTTAGGTTTTACTAAGACCTATGTTTTCACATGATTGTGAGTTGTAATGTGCTAGCTTTTTATCTAAGGCCATTTGTGCTTTGATTGATCTTATTTTCGTGATTGATAGCCTTATCATGTTCTAGGACTCATTAGTTGAATAAATCTAGGATTAACACATTTGATTTTGTATTTAGAGTTAATTAGGATTTAATTGATTATTTTGTGAATACATGCTCTAAATATTTGCTAGAATAATCATTGATTATATCTTGTGAATCTAGCATGTTTTTGTGTGACACTAAAATCTTGAATATGTGCTTAATGTATATGATTGTTTTAGTTGCATGAATAAATCTAGGAATTGAATGTGTTTTGGTGTTTCAGATGTTATAGATTTCTATTCATGTATAGTAACTAGATAACTTTAATTTGTGAACTCACATGCTTATGTCTAGTTCCCATAGAATGTTTTGATCTCATATTCTATGTTGAGTGATTGTTTGCATTTTGCATTCATTGATCTCACTTGGGAAGTCCTTGTAGATTGCATGAAGTCTTGGTTAGGACAAGTGATCCGGATAGCCAAGCAAGAAGTTTTGACTAGGATCAGGGAGATCCGGATAGTTAAGCAAGAAGTCATGGCTAGGATCAAGGAGACCCGGATAGCTATGCAAAGGAGGCTTTCTAGAGGCATGAGTTGCCTTGGATAGAAAGTTAACTATGTTATTGGTAGGCTCGGGATATTAAGTAAGCATAGAGTTCAATAGAGAGTGTTTCATGAGTTGATCACTCTTAAAGAATTTCTAATTTTTTAATGGTGTTGAGTAGACATAAAGTCCAATAGAGAGTGTTTCACACTTTTGAGGATTTCTAATCTATCAATAGGGTTGGGTAGACATAGAGTCCAATAGGGAGTGTATCATGAGTTGGTCACTTTTGAGGAATTTCTAATCTATCATCCAATAAATATAGTACCCAATGGCTGTAGATTCAACCCGTGGATGTTTCCTTTTTGGAGGTTTTACTACGTTAAAAAATCTATTGTGTTAATTCTTCCTATCTCTACCTTTTATATTTGTTTATGTGTGGTTGAATCTTGTTTCATAATCATCACTTCTAGATATCTTTGTAAACAAGATTTTATAAAGTGTGGGATGCAAGCAATAAATTGATCAAAGTTGTATTTGCCTATTGTATCTTTGTAATGTGTGAACATTGAATCTTGTGAGATCTTATATCAAGTTATAAAGTTTTACTTAGTAAATT
This sequence comes from Acer campestre, assembly GCA_954870605.1. Classification (NCBI taxonomy): domain Eukaryota; kingdom Viridiplantae; phylum Streptophyta; class Magnoliopsida; order Sapindales; family Sapindaceae; genus Acer; species Acer campestre. Next base: position 17,212,626 of record OX940804.1, read on the forward strand.
TATATTGTAATATTCAAAATACAACTTATGGAATTTGATTTACATTGAACATATTTGTTTATAAGATGCATTGTCTTATGTTATATATTTATTAAAGGTTAATTTGTATGCTTATCAAGAGTTTGACAAAAGTCTCGAAAAAGTTTTAAAAAAGTGCTGAAATTAGTTACAATGACTAAAATAGACATAATTTTATAACCTAATTTTATTTTTTTTTCATTAATTATATATTTTAAATCAATATTTAAGTAGAATATTTAAATTATAAAAAAATCCATAAGAATAATAAAAATATTTTTAAAAAGTTTTACAAATCAAATCGATATTTAATTAGAATCTTAAATTTTAAGATGAAATAAAGTATATAAATGATTTTAATTTGATTTCATAAGGATAATTATGATATTTTAAAAGATTCATTAAATGCTGAAATAGATTATTTCATAATCACTTTCAAAAAGTAACTCCCCATCTACTTCTCAAAATCACTGTTAAAACTTGCCAGATTATGAATTAATCACTTTTGTAAGTTTTACCAAACATCATTTTATGTAGAAATTATAAAATAAGCTGATTTTAACTTCTCAAAAGCAATACCAAACTGGCCCTTAACTCCAATTCCAAACTCGACTGCTTTTTGTTCCTGCTTCACCAAAATGAATCTAATTAAAATAAAACTAATATAAAATTGAATATTAAATCTATTTTTAGGGGGAATAAATAAATATATATATATGTATAATATGATCATCAAAAGAAGGCGGAGGTGCATTTGAGAGCCATATAAATTGAGAAAATAAGAGTTTTGGAAGGGTGGCGTGACTGGAAGAAAATCAGAGGGGAGAACAACTTTTGTGAGCAGCTGTGAAGAACTGGAATAAATTGGTGTGTGTGCGACTTGAAGAATGAATAGAAGGAGCAGACTTTGGTGATTCGTCGGCTTGGATTCAGACCATCGATTACCATCGTAATCTTGTCGTCATATCAGGTTCCAATTTAATCTTTGTTTTTACTTTTGCCATGAGTTTCTAATTTGTTTATTGAGGTGTAGGATGAAATCTTATTGACAATGCAATTGTTTTGCTATTCTCAATGTAATTCCCAATTTGGTTTTAATGTTTATAATTCTTGTTTTTTTGATTGATATTAATTAAATTGTTTCACCCTTAATATCAAGTATTTTGGGTAGTTATGATTGATTTTATTAATCGGGCTTTGTGTTTTAACGTTTAAATTTAAAAACCTTGATTATATGTTTTTCAAATATTGGATACATACAATGCTTGGGTCTTATACATTAAGTCTTTGAAATAAGAATTTTACAAAAGAATAATTTTTATGCAATTAATTGATAAATATTAAGAAAGCATTGGATTGATTCCTAAATTGCTACTCAAAATTTTGAGAATTAATAATTCAAACAGTAAAACGTTGTAGTGTTGATAACGGTGGATTCCGAACCTCAGACTTTTCTTCCATTGAGTAAAGTTTGCAAGCTTAATTCTTTAGTATAGTTTTGATTTTAGTTGCATAATAACTTAGGGGCTGTCCTGCAGCATGTTTTCAGTCTGTTTTCGTTTTTGTTTTCCAAAAATGATTTCGAATTCGCGTTCTGTAGACCGTTTTTCATTTTATTTTCAAAATACAAAAACAAAAGCAGTGTTAAAAGTGGAAATTTTGAAAAACAAAAAAAAAAAGTTGTTTTTGTTTTTGTTTTTGTTTTTCCAAAAAATTTACAGTAATTTTTTTTTCTTTTTTCTCTTCATTGTGCATCATCTTCTTTCTTCCTCATCTTCTCTCTTCCCATCTTCATCTTCTCTCTTCCCGATCTGGTCTTCTTCTTCAGCTCGTCGCCGCCGATGATCAGCTCCCGGTCGCCGTCGTCGATCTGGTCTTCTTCACCGTCGCTGATCAGCTGGTCGCCGTCGTCTTTTTCGCCAGCTGGTCATCGTCGTCTTCTTCAGCTGGTCGCCGTCGTCTTCTTCGACATTTTTTTAGGAGATCAACTGAATTTTGGTCCATGTTGGGGTCTGCTTTGCCTGACCCTCCCAATCCACAAAAAACCCACAATGACAAATCCAATTGAATGAGCACCTGCAGAAAAATTCAAAATCAATCTAGAAAATCTATAATCAATTTAATCAATCTAGCAATACATTTTGTTTATTGGTTAATTATTTAATCAATTTGTTTATAATTTTTATCATATTAAACAAAATGTAAAAATTGAAATTTCAATTTTCAAAAGTTTTCGGTTATCCTACCGGACGCGTTTTTTCCGTTTTTATTTTCAAAATACGGAATCCAGTAAATGCTACCAGACGCGTATTCGGAATTCAAAAATGAAACCAAAAACACTGTTTTCATTTTCATTTTTATTTTCGAAAAACAAAAACAAAAAACGGCTTACAGGACGGGCCCTTAATCTTTAGTTTTAATTGATTCAAACTTCACCTTTCGTTAACTAGATTAGAATTAGATTAAATTTAGATTCAATTAGTTTTTCAACAATCCTCGTGGGATCGATCTCGAACTCCACATAAACTATTTTACAATAGACTCTTGCGATTGCGAGTAAATATTTTCAAAATTTATCACAACAAAAACGCTTATATTTGTTGGAAACAAAATGTCCACCGCTCATCAAGACAGTAGAATTTATGTGTGGAAGGTGTTGAAATATATATATATATATATATAAACACAATCTATAGAACACCAATGTATGGTGCACTAGAAATATTGTTGCATGTGATTGTACATGAGTAGCATGTGATTGCATGTATATAACCAAAACCGAACCGAATCGATCTACGTACTTTCAATTGTCAGGCATGTTAGAGTTTCGAGAGAGATTATGTTTGAAAGCCTTGGTTTCACCAACTCCTTAAACTCTTATAATTTGGAGTTTTTTGAAGATCCTAATTTTAAGATTATTTTCAATCATAATGCTCTGATGGAGTACTGTTAAATGAAATGAGTTTTGGTGTATGTGGTCCATTTGAAAGTTATTTAAGTGTTGAAGATAATTTGACTCTTAACAGTAGGATACTTAGAACTCGCCCTTATCAACCAACGTCATATAAAACATAACAAGTTCATTAGATTATATCCTCTTTCGATAAACAAGATATTGCCCTCGTTAAGGATAGATATCAAGCTCATTTAAATGTTAAATTAAGGATTTCTTATTTATGGGAAATATCTAGTTGTCCAAAAGATGGGAAGTTGCAGTTTTAGGGGGGTGTATTGGATTGGGATTTTAAAAGACAATTTTTAGGTGGTAGGATTTTATAGATTTTATGGATTTTAAAGACAATTAGGATTATATGGACTAGACTTTTAGGATTTTAGAATTTTTTTTAAAAAGAGTCTATGGACTTTATTTATAGACTATTAGGATTATCTAAACTTTATTTATAGACTATTATGATTATCTAGACTTTATTTATAGACTATTATGATTATTTAGACTTTATTTAAAGATTTTTTAGACTTTTAAAAAATATATATATATATATATATGGGCCTATAAATTTGCTAGCTAACACACATACCCAAGTTGAGAAACTCAAACTAAGTAGTGTACATAAACAAATACAAAGGAGCCGGCATAGGTGATTGTTCTTCTGAGTTTAATAAATAAGAAGTTAAACTCTAAAAAACAAATACCACAATAATGTTATTATGTTAGACTTCAACTTTTTCTGGGCGATGAAGTTTTTTTTTTCTTTTTTTTACCATTCATCTTGACTGTTTTGTTTTTATATTATAAATTATTTTGCTTAAATAACTAAATATTATTCAAAAATATATAATCACAGACTTTTATTTGAACGACTTCTATTGGTATACATATATATATATTCAAAAGTCTGATTTTAATTGAAAAGAATTTGTAAGAAATATATATATATATATATATATTTGAACGGCTTCTATTGGTGTTAGCAGTTCAAGCAGAAGCAAGAATTTGAACGTATTAGCAACGGCAAAACACGAAAATCAACATACAAAGCAGAAGCAAACCAGCTACGTACACGGGCACACGAGAAAAAGGTTACCTGAACCTGGTCTGTTGTTAGGGTTTCTTCACAACCTTGTTGCTATTTTCTAAAAAGTCTTGAGCGAGTATAAAAAGTCTGATGTGAAAAGGCAAGACAATTTTGGGGTCTTGGTATTTATATTTATCACTAAAAAGTCTAGATAATCTATATTGTCATGAAATCCTACAAATCTGAATCTCAATCCAATACCACTAGACAATTTGCTACCTCTTAAAAGTCTGGATCCAATACCACAAAATATTATGGACTTTTTAAAAAAATCTTAAAAGTCTGGATCCAATACCACAAGATATTATAGACTTTTTTTAAAAATCTTAATAGTCTGGATCCAATACCACAAGATATTATGGACTTTTTAAGAAAATCTTAAAAGTCATAATCGAATACCACCAGACTTATCTAACTTATTAAAAAGTCTCAATCCAATACCACCAGACTTTTATTTCCTAAAATTGTCTATTAAAATCTCAATCCAATACACCCCCCTTAGAATGTTGGCTTATATTTCCATTGCCATAATATCTTAGACATTTAAATTCATGTTTGAATTTGGCACTTTATCAATTGAACCCAAATTTATGGAAGGCGATTTTGGGAACATTTGTTCTTCATCATTCTAAAAGTTTGCCTCATCCAACGTTTGAAGAATTCAAGTTCTTGTATCAAATAAAAAGTTCAGCCAAAAGGTGCGGTTGGTACTATGTGAGGGCTTGGGATTAGGAGAATATGTTGGTAGTTAGCAATCCTTCTACTAATAAAGGTTGGAAGGATATGTGGTTCTTGTTGGTAGTCAATAAGAATACTCATCTTATGGAATTATATATAGTACCTACACACTTTCAAACTCTTGGCAAGCAGTTAGTTTTCAAGTTTATTGTTTTTCTAACTAATTCTTAGTTTCTTTATGCTAACATACATATATTGTGTTTATTTTTGTTTGTTTTTTTAGATCACTGAAAGAAACCAATTGAAGTTTCGATCAAGTTAGGCGACAATGTAAACCATGTTCATGAGATTGATATAGCCAATAAAACTACTAACAAAAGCTACTGATTCTGTTAACTTGATTAAGGCAAGCTTGCTTAAAGGTCTCATAACTGGGGATGACTTAATCTGTACTGATTATTTGAGGATTTTGTTATAGTCTTCAATTTTTAAGATAATTCAGAGTATTACATTTTATTTTTGTTTTGGCTACGTCAATAGATATGAGTGGAATTGTTTTCTTGAAACTTGTTTCTCATAAATGAATTTGTTTAAATTACTAATTACCTGAGATATTGTTTTAATTTTTGGTGTAATATTTTATAGGTACATGTTAAAATCATAAAAATTACTTTTATAGGAAAGTCAAACACTGTATTTATTAAAATCATATTTAACACTACACATGTTTTATTGAATGTTGAGTACTAGCAGTTTTCTCTTTTCTAAAATCATAACGGTCATATTAAATGCACACCTATTGTTTCCGGTATGTATTATACTTTTTCTGTTGTTCATTTTTTTTTTATTATTATTATTGTAATGATACTTGAAATTCCCTTTAAAGCAATAGTGCTTTATACCTGGGGGGTATAGTTCCAAATTCTTCCAATATTAAAATATGCGAAATATAGGAATGAAATGATATAGCAATTGTATAGAAAGAATCAATACATGTGAATCATCAATATACAAGAGAATCGATACAAGTAAAATATGGAAGATAAACAAAAATTTAAAACGAAAAAGAGACACAATATTTTTATGCGGTAAAACCTCAAAGAGGAAACATCCACGGGTTGATACCACAACCACTGGCAAAACAATCCACTAAATGAAAAGGTCTTACACACTCAAGGCTATCAACACGAGATATCCACCCTAAGCTATCAACACTTAATCTACCCTCAAGGCCAAGTGAACTACCTATCCTACTCTCTATCCAAGGTGTGTCCTACACCTCTAGAGAGCAACTCCCTATCCAAGGCTAACAAGCCTCTAGGAAGATTTCTTTGCTTAGCAATCTAGATCAAGGTGATCCTAGTTAAGTTTCCTAGCTCAACTATCCAGAGTACGAAAACTCCTTGCTAAGACTTTTGCTTGGATATCTGGAACTCATTCCTAGCCAAGTTTTCTTGCTCAATACAAAGCTTCACTCACTTTGAAAGAGACTTCAACCTATTACAAGGCAATGATCTAAGTGATGCAAATGATGCAAATCACAATCAAATAAAACTAGATGATCAATCAAGCTCTATGAACATGCATAGAGATATTCTAAGATATGCTTTCAACAAACAATCACAAATGAACCTAGAAATCAAAGCAAGTGAATCAAACAAGAACTAGACAATAGAATATCACAATCAAAGTATTCTAGCTCTTAGAACATGTAACTAAACCTAGAAATCAACAATCAAGCTTAAGATCACAATGTATTTATGGAATCAAGTTCATGTTATTCAAGTTTATCAAATATATGTTTATATGAAATCACAAAAGATAAACTCAAAAATCAATCAATCATATAACCCTAGCATGTGAATTAACATCATTCATATTACTTTTCATCAACAATGAAAGTAAGAAGAAGATGGATCACTTACAAACATAAATCTTGGATTGAGATTTGATCACAGAAGAAAATCATGAAGTCAAATGGCTGTGAAAATACTTGGGGTTTGTAGCTCTCATCAAGACCAATATTTTTGGCTTTTGAATCAAGTGATTTGGAGTTGAAATGAGAAAGATATGATTAAATCAAGATACTAAAAATATAGAGAAAATTCTGCACTATCTCTTTTTTTCTCAATTTTTTCAAGTTATGTTTGGAGGGAAGGAAAATTGTATTTAAAAGAGAGAGAGAGGGAAAGCAATCGACCAATCAAGGCTATGGGGTGCGTGTGCCACACATGGGCAGAGAGGTGCCCTGGCCATGTGGCACACGTGGCTCACACGTGGCCTCCCAAGCGTGGCCTTTGGCCATGCAAGCTCCTCTCGCGCTCCATACGCGTTCTTCTGCCGTATCCGGGCCTCAGAACTCCAATTTTGAATCCATTTTTGAATTAAGAATCATGACTCCCTCACACACAACAATGACTATGAAACCTTGACAAAATGTTGAGAATTCATCTCGGAAAACGACGATGAATACAACTCAATGAATGAGAATGCAAAGTAGCATAACTACGTCGTATGGACTCGAAACTTAATGAATGAGTAACCGAAATGACTAGGACTCAATAAGGAATCAATTAAGATCATGTTCAAGTCAAAAATAAAAGAAACACAAATAAATAAACACTATGCAACATAAGCATGCCATATCTAAGCTATAGTGAGAAAACATGCAATTCTATAAGATTGTCAACAATAAGATAAATGCATGTGCATACTAAATGTGTGTGAAATTGTTATACCAAATGTTTGAACTACGATGCAGGGACACATGTATGAATTGTGTGTGTGTGTGTGTGTGCTCTTACGCCTTGCAAGAGGAAGAAGAATCTTGATACCTTAGCATCCAAGTACGCGATGTTCCCCTTGAAGATAAAATTTGCACAAGATGTTGCTTATTCACCTTTGAAGCTTCTTTCTTCCAAGAATCACCTAAGCAACAACTAATACAAATATAAAGAGCTTTGCAATGGAATCAAGCCAATACAAATAAACGATCTTACAATACTATATATATATTTATAAGTATAGATATATAATGGCAAATAGTATTTATGATTATTTTTGTGATATAGATGTTGTATGAACTCATAATGTATATATGCATATATTGTTTAAATATCGATTCCTTTCATTTACTTTATCATGATTGTAATTGTTCCATTTTTATTATTTAGCCAAACCAATAACTTTAGGAAGGAAAAAGGGAAGAGAACATACAATCTCAAGAGATGTTCAAGGTTCTAATGATTATATACAAAAGATGATCTAAACAATTCATCATTCACATTGTAGTAGTCTTGACTTGGAAAATAATTTAAATTATGTATAAATGGCTCCTCATATCTCTTTTAGCTCCAGTTTGCTCCTTACTCATCATAATTTTGTAAGGATTCATTGATTTCAAACTTTACAGTTTAGATCTTTTCTGAAGGAAGAAAACATAACCATTTTTTGAAGCTAATAAAAGGTTGAATGTTAATATGTTGAGAGTGAAAACTAATGATGTTCAGCTTCATAGAAATTAGAAAATTAAATTCAATGTTGTTGAGAAATAGAATAATGAACTGAGCCAAGTTCTTGATAGTGAGAAAGCTTTGAGTTAATAATTAATGATTGAACTTGCTACAATTAAAGAAAAACTTCTTGTGAAATAAATATAAACGAGTCATAAAATAATCTAGGGGGGGTAAATCGATTTTTACCAATTTTCGATATTAGTTAAGTGTAAAATTGCGGAAAGTAAATGACACATGATTTTTATATAAAAACCCACGCGGAAAAAAACCACGGGCTGTTATGTGCACCACACAAGAACCTCAAATCACTAATTGTAATAGTGATTACAACCTAGGTTGACCACATCAAACCCTATACGGCTACTAATCCACCACTGCTACCCGCAGACCTTCAAGAGTGAATCTATTCCCTTGCTTGCAAACTACCAAAAGGAAAATACAAGACTTGTCTCTCAAAAAGAAGAGATAAACAACCTAATGTGAATATATGCAATATTCAAGATTCTAAAATGCAAGGTTAGACATTTAAGCTTATCTAGGCATGAATGAATATGTTAGAGACATTCTTAGATATCATGTGGCTATATGGCATGCATACAATTTAGCTATATGTGCAAATCAAACCCTATAGGTAATAGCTATCACAAACAACTCACAAAACATAATAAAAAAAAATACAATCTTGAAACTAGTTAAGTCATAAAAGAGCAATATTAAAAAGCAAGAACATGTGAAAGATGAATATGATGTTCTAGCTACAAGTCATGTGAGACATAATGAAAAACCCAAAATCATACCTAGAAGATGCTAGATGAAGAATGAACCTTGAGTGGAAGATGGGTTTTTGTGTTTTGAATGATAAAAATCAATTCTTTCTCTCCTATTGCAAGTCACTCTTTTTGCTTTCAAAGACACAAGTTATCAAATCTTGAATGTCAAAGAAGACAAGGCAACATATTTAAATAGAGATGCAATCAAAATAGTATCGTTTTTGGACAAAAGTTAGATGTCGCCATTTGTCTCAAGGCGACACCAAATTTTCTTCTCTGTCACCATGGCAACACAAATGGTGACACCATACCTAATTGAATTTCAGGAAAGAAATTTTTCTGTCGCCGTGGCGACACCATCAAGTGGCAACACCATCAAAGGGAGACAATGCCATGTTTTCCCACATTGTGTGGTGAAACCAAAGGAGAAGCCAAAAGCATCTCCAAAGGCAATCCTCACGCTAAACCAAGCACACCATTGTGTAAGCGCAGACGTTTCCAAACAAAACTCAGGAAACGAATTACTAGACACACTAACACACCACAAAATATAATAACAAGGTGCAAGTGTGAAATGTGACATGTGAAGAGAATGCACACAAAAGCAAAGCATATATATGCAACCATTAAAAGTGTGTGTGTGCAATCTAAATCTCTTCAAATTAAGAGTCAAGACAAATAAGTTACCTTCCTTAAAGCTCTTGATGCCCACAATGAAGTCCATTGACGTTTGATGAGGATTTTTTCAATCCTAAGCTACCTTTACAAGTTTGAACACCATTGTGGTTATGTCAACGAAATATGTCAATCAAAAGTGAGGCACTTATAATCTCCCTCTTTGGCTATTTCGTGACAAAACCAATACTTCACAAAGCAACCTCACAAAAATAAAAAACAATGGTTGGTCAGCAACAATTTTTCTACATTACTATAAAGCCCTAGTCTAAGTCTTGAACATCTTCAAGTCAATTCCAAGCTTGTAGAAAGAAAAAAAAAAATCAACCTACACACAATCAACAAGAAAGGTACCTTCCAAGAGTAAGTGTGTGAGAGGTGCTTATAACAAGAGTAATTGCAATTGCCAAAGAAAATAAATACAATAAAAAAAATTTAATCATGCAATGCAATGAAACTCCCCCTAAATGCAACAACTCCAAACATGAGTTACTCTCTCTCATGCAGTGCAATGTAACTCCCCCTAAATGCAATGCTAAGAATGGCACTATATCTCCGTAACCTTAGAATGGCACTATATCTCCCCAACCTTACTCCCCTTTTTGTCATGAGATAGGCAAAATCAGTCTCCCCTAATAGGTAAGCATTAGCAAGGAGAGCTTGTAGCACAAATACATATGCATAATCATATAAACAATTTTATGCAACTTAATTAAGTAAGAGAGATTCAAGGAGTTTTATTTTAAGAAAAAAATGTGTGACAAAGAGCTTTGCATGTAAGACATGTTGCATTCAAGTTCAAAAGCAATGGTATTTGGCAAAGCAAATAACAAAAGTTTCTAATAAAATTCAAACCAATTTCACCATTTGTCATGGAAAAAGCAAGGATATAGAGTTTAGACATTTCAAATTTAAAGAGCAAGTATATCCGACGTTACAAGCAAAACAAGACATGAGCGACTTTGCACCCTGTTAGATTTTTCCAATTGACATTCTCGTATGATAGTAACCTTGTTCTACGAATAAAGAAGGAAAGACTTTGGATTTTAAAATCCTTATTGATTTGAGTCTTAACACTTGCTTTTGCACACATATTTGCATTTAAGATTTAGCAATCAAGCATTTCATATTTTTCACTTTAAGCATATCAATAAAAAGAATCATCATGTCATGGAGATCAATTCAAGGTCATTCAAAAAGTACTCCCAAGGTACATCTCCTATTCCAAAAATGCATGTTTAAGCATAAATATGACATGGATTGCAAGCAAGACAATGTAGCACACTTAATAAGAAAACTACATATAAGAAAGTACAACCAATCATCTGAAAAGACTTTTATCTATTGACGGTTCTAGAAAAAGTATTTCATTGTGATCTGGTTCAATGCACCCAGTGCACTAAATTCTTTTACTCGAAGATCCTTAGATGATTTTAGTCTCATCACAACACATTTGATCCCACTCAAATGTTAGTAAAAGATTTCTACAACTTTAACAAGATAAAGGTGTCCAACCTTTAACTTAAGTTGTGAACGTTATTCAACACTAACTAAAGAATTGTGTCTACCTCATACATATCCAGATGTACGAACAATTCTTCTTTTCTTATAGTCTTTTGAACTTATGATTATTTACTTTGACAATTATAATAATAAATGCTATATAAGATTTTGTTAACTAACAGAAATCACTTTATTAATATGAAAAGATTGTCAAGTACTACATTACACTCTTGCTATTGAGCATAACCCTAACAGCATAATCATGCAACTTTGCTCTCTTTGTTTGAGCTCCCCATATAGGGTTAAGACATACCATTCAACCCAAGTGACAAATCCCAATAGACTTGCTAAGGTTCTCAAATCTAAGAGTGTCTAAGGGTTTTGTAAACAAATCCGTTAGTTGGTCATTTGTTCCCACATGTTCCAATGCAATGGTTTTGCTCTCAACTAGCTCTCTAATAAAATGGTGTCTAATGTCAGTGTGCTTTGTCCTAGAATATTGGACGGGATTTTTAGAAATGTTAATGGCATTCATGTTATCATAAAATAAAGTAAGAGTACCTTGCTGCAAGCCATAGTCGGCTAGCATTTGTTTCATCCAAATCAATTGAGTGCAAGCACTACTGGCAGTAATGTATTCTGCCTCAGCCTTGGATAGAGAAATTGAGTTTTGTTTCTTACAAAATCAAGAAACTAAATTGTTCCCAAGGAAAAAATAACCGCCCGATGTGCTTTTCCTATCATCACAATTTCTCGTCCAATCGACATCATTATATCTAACAAGACTTGGATTAGTGTCAAAGGAGTACTAAATCCCATGGTTTAAGGTACCATTCACAAACCGAATGATTCTCTTTACCGTAACAAGGTGAGATTCCTTGCGATTAGCTTGGTACCTAGCACAAACACCCACACTAAATGCTATATCGGGCCTACTTGCTGTCAAGTAAAGCAAGCTACCTATCATGCCACGATATAGGCTTTGCTCCACATCCTTTCCACTAGCATCTTTGTTTAGTTTCAAGGTGGTGCTCATGGGTGTGTCCCAATGTTTGGCATTCTCAAGGCCAAACTTTTTCACTAGGCTCTTGTCATATTTAGCTTGGGATATGAAGATCCTATCATGCATTTGCTTAATTTGCAAGCCTAGGAAGAAATTTAGTTCACCAACTATGCTCATCTCAAACTCATGAGACATGACATCAATAAATTGTTGAACTTTCAAGTTGTTGGTAGAACCAAACATAATGTCATCAACATAAATTTGAGCTATGAATAACTCATCTTTAGTGCACTTGATGAACAATGTCTTGTCAACACTACTTATAGAGTAGTCATTGTCAACAAGATAGAGAGTAAGGCACTCATACCAAGCCCTCGGTGCTTGTTTCAACTAATATAAAGCCTTCTTAAGGCGATAGACATGAGAGGGGTGGTGTGGATCCACAAACCCCTTGGGTTATTCAACAAACACTTCCTCATGCAAGAAGCCATTGAAGAAGGCACTCTTGACATCCATTTGGTGTAATTTAAACTTGAACATGTAAGAAATGGACAAGAGAAGCCTAATGGACTCTAAACGGGCAACGAGAGCAAATGTCTCCTCAAAGTCGATACCCTAAATTTGAGAGTACCCTTGTGCAACAAGCCTTGCCTTGTTTCGCACAATGTTGTTATCCTCATCGGATTTATTCATAAATACCCATTTAGTGCTTATGACATTGGTGTTTTTAAGTCTAGGAACAAGAGTCCAAACCTCATTTTTCTCAAATTAGTTTAGCTCTTCTTGCATGGCAAGAACCCAAAACTCATCATTCAAGGAGGCCTCATCCACCTTTTTGGGTTCTATTTGAAAGGTGTAAGAAGTATAGCTAATTTGATTAGCTATTTAACGTCTAGTCCTAACACCCTCTCCAACATCTCCAATGATTTTATCCTTATCATAGAGTTTCCTAACCCAAGGAACGGGTTTATTAGAGTCCAAAGGAGGAACTCTATTAAAAGGTAAATTATCATTTTCATCTTGGTTTGACTTCACACCACTTGAAGTCTTACCACACTCCTTCAAAGGAAGGTCATAATCTCATTAACATTCTCCTTATGGTCATCATGTTTAGGCCTACAATCGTCAAATACAACATTTGATGATTCCATCATACTTCGAGTCTTTAGATTAAAAACTCTATAGGCCTTGCTATTAAGTGCATATCAAATAAAAATACCCTCGTCACTCTTGACATCAAACTTGCCAAGTTGATCACGGTCATTAAGTATATAGAACTTGCTTCCAAAGATATGGAAATAGCTAACATTGAGTTTTCTATCATTCCATAACTCATAGGATGTTTGTTTAGTCCCGGGCCTAAGGAATACTCTATTCCCTATGTAACAATCTGCATTGATGGCTTCGGCCCAAAGGTTACTAGGGACTTTGTTGCTAAGCAACATAACTCGGGTCATCTCTTGGAGGACTTTATTCTTCCTCTTAACCACACCATTTTGTTGAGAAGTCCTAGGGGTCGAAAATTTATGGGAAATGCCTAAGCTATTACAAAAATTTTCAAAGCTAGCATTTTCAAATTCTTTCCCATGATCACTTATAATTTTCTTAATGCTTTTTTATGTGAGAAGTTTTCTCATTTTGAATTTTGACACAAAACATTTTAAATTTCTCAAATGTTTCAAACTTTTCTCCAAGGAAGTAAGTTCATGTGAACTAGAGAAGTCATCAACAACCACAAAAATATACCTTCTACCACCTAAGCTTTCGGTTTGAATAGGACCCATAAGGTCCATATGAAAAAGCTCTAATGGCTCTTTGGTGGAAAGGTATTTGCCTTTCTTCTGCACACTCTTGGTTTGCTTGCCTTGTTGGCAAGGTCCACAAATACCCTAAACCTTTTTTCCAAGCTTCGGAAGGCCTCTAACAACATTCAATCTATCAAGGACTTTCAAGTCCCTATAATTTATATGGCCAAATCTTTGGTTCCACACTTCAACATGCTCACTAGTGGCCAAGTTACAAGAGATGAGATTAGACTCAAAATAATAACAATTGTCACTTAATCTCTTGCCTTTCAACAAAACTTGCCCATTTTCATTAAGAATAAAGCAATCAACCTTGCCAAACATACCCGAAAGCCGTTCATCACTCAAGTGTGATATGCTAATAAGATTGGCTTGCAAGCCATCTACATAAAGAGCATTATGTAAGAAAGGCAAACCAGGAATAGATATATTACCTTTCCCTATGACCTTTTTCTTTGACCTATCACCAAAGGTGACGAATCCACCATCATCCATTACAAGAGTTTTAAAGAAACTCTTGTTTCTAGTCTTGTGCTTAGAACACCCACTATCAAGGTACCAAGTGTTAGAGGCATTTGGCTTTCAAGGCAACTTGGGCCACATAGCAATAATATTCATCATTTCTATCATCCTAGGTGAAACATAGTCATTCCTAGGAGCCATTGGTCCATTATCTCTAAATTTCCTAGGTGCATGCATTGTGGCTCTTCTAAGAATATTTTTCTCAATCATGCTTTCTCTTCTACACAATTTAATATACTTAAAACAATTAGGCATAATGTGGCCTTCAATTCCACAAAAATGGCAACTAGGAGTAAAATAGGAGTTCATACCATAGCTTTGTGCAAGCATTTGTGGCCTCTTTCTATTTTGAGTTGCTTTTGGGTGTTGAGACAACTCTCTCTTTTGTGGTTGAGCGAAGTTGGCATGTCTTTTAGGTTGAGCATGAAAGACCCAATGTTGAGCTTGTGAGATCCTTAGTTGTGGAGGTCTTGGTTGAGGAGCTCTAGCTTGTGGTGGTGGAGCTCTTGTTGGAATCCTTGCTTGTGCTTGCTTTGAGGATTCACCAACTTCGACCCTCTTAGTTGATTGTTGAGGGGTTTGAGCAATTTTAACCTCTTTGCTCTTGACAAAGGTTATCTTCTTCAAGGAAGTAGTCTCCATTTCTTCCACATATCCTAACCCGTTTTTGTCACTAGGACTATTCCCTCAAGATAGCATCTTGTCAAGTTTCTCAGTTCCGGAAGTCATCTTAGTAATCAACCCTTTTGCTTCCATGAGCTCTTTCCTCAAGCTTTCTTCATTTTTCTTGGCCAAGACTAGCTCCATCTTCAAACCTTCTTCCATCTCTTTTGCTTTACTCATTTCCTTACTCAAATGAGTAACCTTGGAAGTTAATTCAAGCTTCTCCCCTTTCAATTTTTGTATCTCCTTTTTCTTCTTCAATCTAGAGTTCTCAAAGTGAAAGTATATAAACAAGGTTAAATTGCTTAAAGCGTACCTAGAAGGGGGGAGGGGGTGAATAGGTTTTTACCTATTTTCAATCCCTTAAACAAATTTACGTTTGTCCCTCAAGGTAGCTTTACATACAACATATAAGCGGAACATTCATACATAGACAAGATATGCATATCGTCATTTAGGCAATGTCTACATATAACAAGTGGTTGTATGAATGTTCCGTTTTATCATAGAGTTGATAGGACACACACTTCTAATGGTTGCATATGTATGCTTTGCTTTTGTGTGCATTCTCTTCACATGTCACATTTCACACTTGCACCTTGTTATTGTATTTTGTGGTGTGTTAGTGTGCCTAGTAATTCTAAAAGTATACAAATAAGGTTAAATTGCTTAAAGCGTACCAAGAGGGGGGTGAATAGGTTTTTCACCTATTTTCAATCCCTTGAACAAACTTACGTTTGTCCCTCAAGGTAACTTTACATACAACATATAAACGGAACATTCATACATAAACAAGATATGCATATCATCATTTAGGCATTAACTACATATAACAAGTTGTTGTATGAAGTATAATATCACTAAAATACAATATCAAAGAATACTTTGTATATCAATATTGTTCAATGTATTACAAGAGTGAACAAATATATCTAAACACAAAGATAACACAATATGAAAGATTACAAATACAAAATTGATCTAAAGAGGATTGTTCTACAAATCACTCTTTACAAGTACTTGTTCAAATATACACCACAAGTGAATGATGTTCAACAAATTAACACATACATATATACAAAATAAAAGAGATAAAGAAAGAGACAATGGACACAAGATTTTTACGTGGTAAACCTTCGAAGGGGAAATATCCACGGGTTGAATCCACAACCACCAGCAAAGCAAATCTACTATATGAAAAGGACATACACACTCAAGGCTATCAACTCTATGATATCCACCTCAAGCTTTCAAATCCTAGTCTACCCTCGGGCTAGTAAATCACTAAGCCTACTCCTTATCCAAGGTGTGTCCTACACCTCTAAGAAACAATTTCATATCCAAGGCTCTCAAGCCTATAGAAAGATTCTCTTGCTTAGCAATCTAGATCACTAGGATCCTAGTCAAGCTACCCTAGCTCAACTATCCGGGGTACACAACTCCCTGCTAAGACTTTCGCTTGGCTATCCAGAAATCACTCCTAGCCAAGTCTTCTTTCTCAATACAAAGCTTCACTCACTTTGAAAGAGACTTTAACCTTTCCTCAAGGCAAATTATCTAAGTGATGCAAATGATGCAAATCATAATCAATACAACATAGAACATGTGATCAATACATTCTATGGAACAACTAGACATAAACATGTGAAAACACAAGAATAAAAGTCTAGATGCAAAAACATGAATTAAACTTAGAGCATGTGAAAACACCTAACACAAAAGCTTATAGTTCCATTCATACAAATAACACTTGAATATATTATAATCATGAAGCACAAATTCAAGATGCTATAAACATACAAATAAATGCTAGAAACATATAATTTATTCAATGAATATTCTAGCCAAAGATATAGAGCATGAATATATTGATAAATCAATTAAATCATAGATGTCTCTAAAAACACATATAAGAGCTTTAATACATTTCATCAATCAAAGGATCAAAATACATTTCAAGAATTATAAATCATAAAATGATTCAATCAAGTCTCAAATAATCCTAGATGTTAATCTAATCACAATACAACTCTCAAACATGTGAAAATCATAGAATCAAAAATTCTAGTTCACATATGTCTCTAATTAGACTTTTGATTAAGATTGATTATGAAGCTATCTTTCTCAATAGCATTCACCAAACATATACATACATATAAAAGAAGAAACCCCAAGCAAATTGAAGGTTATAAAAGAAGAAATCTCAAAGATATGAACTCTACCTTGCAATCACGAGTTGGTTCGTTTTTGACAGTGAAACCACCACAAAAGTCGATCAAACAGCTGCAAGACCACTTGGAAAAGGTAGAGGACTTGATTATGAACACTCTTCAATTTGAATCAACTAAATCTAACTTCGTATGAGAAAGTTATGGTGTTTGGAAGGTGAGAAAAATTGTAGAGAAAATTCTAGTGAGATTTCTATCTTTTTCTTCTTGTTTGAATGAATGAGAGGGAATGAGAAATATTTAAAATGAAGAGAAAGAGGGAAGGAACCGACCAACCATAGCCTGCCACATAAGCCCCACGTGTGGCATGTGTGGGCAGAGGGCTTCCAGTCCGTGTGTCACACGTGGCTCACACGTGGACAAATAGCTTGGTCATTTGGCCTTGCTTGCTCCTCCCGTGCTCCGCTCGCGTTCTTCAGCCGTATCCAGGCCTCTGAACTTTAATTTTGAATCTGTCTTCGGATTATGAATCATTATTCCCTCACGCACAACGATGATTATGAAACTTTAACAAAGGTTGAGAATTTATCTCAAAAAACGAAGACGAAATCTCAATGAATGAGAATGAAAAGTAGAGTAGCTACATCGTTTGGACTCGATATCAAATGTATGAATAACCAAAATGACTGGGACTTAAAAAGAAATCATAAGATATCATGATCAAGTCTAAAAACAATAAAACATAAATATATAGGCACAATGTCACACATGTATGCCATTTCCTGGCATAGTCTTAGAATATGCAATTCTACAATGTATGAGAATTTGAGTTCAATGCATGAGTATGTAAAAACATGTGAATGTGCTATATAAATGTTGCACAATGATGCAGGGACACATATAAATGATTTGTGTGTGTGTGTGCCTATTGCCTTGAAGAAGAATGAGGTTACCTTAATTGTGCAATGTAGTCTATTCCGCTTCAAAGGCTCCTTCTTGCTTGATCTTTTGGCCATATCTTTCTTTGAAGCTTCAAATCATCAACCTATGACCATTAATCAAATACAAGAAAAAGATCATTTTGATATAGAATATATGCCAAGACAAACTAAAAACCTAACATAAAGAATCTCATGAAGTCATCATAGTCCATCTCTTCATCAAATTCAAAATTGGAGTTTGAAGAGTTGCCCTCACCATTTGAGTCAATTTCTTCTTTTTTGTCCTCTTCCTTTTTTTTTTTTTTTTGTCACTCATAACTTCATTGCTATTGTGAGAGGATGAGAAGGCAGTGAAGTTAGCAACTTGGTTTTCACTATCATCTGAAGACTTATCTTCCTTTTCTAGGTCATCACTATCACTTCAAGTCACTGTCATGACTTTTCCTCTCTTCTTCTTCAAATTCACACACTCGAGAGCAATGTGTCCAAAGCCACTACACTCATAGCATTGGACACCCTTCTTGTGGTCTTTCTCTTGAGTTTGTTCCACTTTCTTGAAAAGAGCATTCTTCTTCATAAACTTTCCCTTAAAGCCAAACCTTTTCTTCTCAAACCTCATAAATTGCTTGAACTTCTTTGCCGTCAAAGCAATTTCTTCATCAGAGTCTTCTTCATCCTTCTCTACCTTGATGCTCTTCAAGGCTAGACTCTTTTGCTTCTTTGAAGGTGTGGATGTAGGACCTTTCCTAGATTCATAGGCTAAGAGCCTTCCAATTACTTCACTTGGCTTCATCTTTGAGTAGTTACTATTTTCTTCCAACGCCGTCACTTTGGATTCAAACCTCTCGGGAAGCGATCTTATAATCTTTTGCTTGATTCTTCTATCCGAGTAGGGATCACCAAGTTGGTGACTTTGATTCACTATATCCATAAGCTTCACTTGGAAGTCATTAAAGCACTTATCCTCCTCCATCCTTATGGTCTCAAATTGTGTTTGGAGGACTTGGAGCTTGGAGTCTTTAACCATCTCAGTTCCTTCATAAGCCGTCTCTAATATGTTCCAAGCTTTATTTGCTATCCTTGTAGTTTGAATGAGTTTGTATTGGTCGTCATCCATGGCACATAGGATTGCGTGCATGGCTTTGTTGTTCCATTTTGAAGCTTCAAACTCTTGGGGAGTCCATTGTACCTTCGGCTTGGGAACTTCCTCTCCACCTCCCGTAAGAGTCATCATAGGAGGTGTGTACTCATCTTCAATCGCCATCCATGCCCAGTCATGAATTTGGCACACATATGATTCCATTTTGCCCTTCCATGATGCATAATTAACCCCGGTGAGCAAGGGAGGTCTTGTGCTAGAGTCACCCTCGCCTCCAATTCTATTTCCACTCATTGTGTTTGGGTGAGAATGATATGAATGCACACAAACAAGCTAAACACACAAAATGCACAAAAAAATGCAAACAAATGCAAAAGACTCTAACAAGAGCAAAAGATCTCCTAATTATGTTAAGGAACCCGCTCTGATACCAATTGAAAATAAATATAAATGAGTCCTAAAATAATCTAGAGCGGGGTGAATAGATTTTAATCGATTTTTACTAATTTTCGATATTAGTCAATATTACAAAATTAACCCCAACTAGTCAAAAACTAAAATTAAGTGTAAAACTGGAGAAAGTAAATGACACTTGAGTTTTACGTGGAAACCCACACGGGGAAAAACCACGGGCTGTTATGTGTACTACACAAGAACCTCAATCCACTAATTGTAATGGTGATTACAACCTAGGTTGACCACATCAAACCCTATACGGTTAATAATCCACCACTACTACCCGCAGGCCTTCAAAAGTGAATCTAGTCCCTTGCTTGCAAACTACCAAAAGACAATTACAAGACTTGTCTCTCAAAGAGAAGAGATAAACAACCTAATGTGAATATATGCAATATTCAAGATGCTAAAATGCAAGGTTAGACATTTAAGTTTATCTAGGCATAGATGAACATGTTAGAGACATTCCTAGATATCATGTGGTTATATGGCATGCATACAACTTAGCTATATGTGCAAATCAAACCCTATAGGCAATAACTATCACAAACAACTCACAAAACATAATAAAAAATGTAATCTTGAAACTAGTCAAATCATAAATGAGCTATCTTGAAACTAGTCAAGTCATAAAAGAGCAATTTTGAAAAGCAAGAACATGTGAAAGATGAATATGATGTTCTAGCTACAATTCATGTGAGACATAATGAAAAACCCATGAGAAATTATGCCTAGAATATGCTAGATGATGAATGAACCTTGAGTGGAAGATGGATTTTTGTGTTTTGAATGATAAAAATCAATTTTTTCTCTCCTCTTGTGCAAGTCACTCTTTTTGTTTTCAAAAACACAAGTTATCAGCTCTTGAATGTCAAAGAAGACAAGGCAACATATTTAAATAGAAATGCAATCAAAATGATGTCGTTTTTGGACAAAAATCAGATGTCGCCATTTGTCACAGGGCGACATCATAGCGACACCAAATTTTCTTCTCTGTCACCATGGCGACACAAATGGCGACACCATATCTAATTGAATTTTTGGAAAGAAATTTCTCTATCGCCATGGTGACACCATTAAAGGGCGACAATGCCCTGTTTTCCCACATTGTGTGATGAAACCAAAGGAGAAGCCAAGGGCAACTCTAAAGGCTATCCTTGCGCTAAACCAAGCACACCATCGTGCAAGCACGAACATTTATAAAACTTGGGAAACGAATTACTAGACACACTAACACACCACAAAACATAATAACAAGGTGCAAGTGTGAAATGTGACATGTGAAGAGAATGCACACAAAAGCAAAGCATACATATGCAACCATTAAAAGTGTGTGTGCGCAACCTAAATATCTTCAAATTAAGAGTCAAGACAAGTAATCTACCTTATTTGAAGCTCTTGATGCCCACAATAAAGTCCATTGACGTTTGATGAGGATTTCTTCAATCTTAAGCTACCCTTACAAGTTTGAACCCCATTGTGGTTTTGTCAACGAAATATGCCAATCAAAAGCGAGGCACTTACATGTTGCTGCTAAGAAGGTTGCCATTGATGAATATTTGCAATCTAATGAATACCATAGTGAGCTTGATAAGGTGTATAACCTTGAATTTTTAAAGGGCTTAGTTTATGGTTTTTAAGCAACACTTATAGATGTTAAAAATCATTGCCCCATATGAAACCGTTTGATTATATGAACACTTTTTCAACCGTTCATTCTATCCTAACACTCAAAGTAATGTCATTACTAAAGTCTTCAATTTGACTTGTTTTTGTCATAAAACAATCAACATAGTCTTTTAGTGATTCAATGCTACGTTGTTTTATGGACAACATGACATTTAATGTTTTCTTCTAGTGTCGTGCTATGGCGAATTGAGTTATAAAGTCTCAACTCAATTGAGAAAAAGAATTTAAACTTATTGATTTTATTCGCCTAAACCATTCATGTGCTCGTCCATCAAGTGTTAGTGGAAATACTCTACTAAAACAGGCTTTTGACGCTCATTGGACTGCCATGATAGCTTTATATGATTCTAAGTGATCGAAATCAATTTTCCCATTATAAAGCTCCATTTGTTGTAATTTTAATTTCGTCATATGATCTACTCAGGTGTTGTCTTTAGTAGCTTGTAAAGCATTTGATTATGGAGGTTTCATATAGTACTACACTACAAATCTTTGATATGCTTTTGCATGCTTTTTATCTGATAAAAAAAGATTTGCTTTTGTAGCCTCCACATCAGTTTGTGCTTTACGTTGAGCTTATAATTTGCATCTCAAATTGGTATATGAAATTCTTTTATATTAGACTCCTAACCAGATTTCTCTATTGCTAGAATTTCCTCCAAGATGTGGGGATTGAACTTTATGAATCGAGATAACTTTTTGCTTCATGAAATCTTTGTGATTGGTTATGGATGGCTTCTCTCATTTCTTACGTGAAAGTATTAAATTTGTGGCTTACTCCTTTCAATTACGTTTCTATATCATATATTCTCACATGTTGTGGTGATTTTTTTCTTTGTTTCACTCCTAGTTGAGTAATTTTCCTGAATTTCAGGTGGAAGATCATTTTGACCGCTTATTTAAGCTTTTTGACATGATCTCCATAGTGATGTCAAATTGTTGATGTAAAAAATTGAGTGTGCTAAATGCACTATGAGATAAGCTTTTTATTGACTTGAGCTCAAGCTTAGGTAAACACTTGGCTTTAATGATGCAATTTTAGGGTTTTGTACACGAGCTTGGAAAATTACTGACTTGAGCTTAGACATAATCTTTTGCTTAGATCGAGTTGATCTCATGGTTTGGAAAAAAACTCATTGGGTGCTCTCTTAACTACCCTCATAATTATTGTTAAATCTCTCGTTATTTTTCTCATATCCTTACCTTTGATTTATCTTCTCCTATTTATATTGTTTACATAAAGTTGCATCAGACATGTTTGACTCAATTTTTGAGCCATATGGAGATAGATAGGAGCCATATGTTCTTCATCTGTAGTTTGGTCTTGATGACTCATCATTCATTTTTAGCATCTCAGTTTGGTGTTTTTCCTCTTAGCGTGACACTTGGCTTTGTGTTTTATTTCAGCTATTGACACATGTTTCAACAATTCAAATTGGATTTATGCGTATTTGATTTATTTTTTATTTTCTAATTTTTCTTTGTCAAACGGCACTTATTGTCTTTTAGACTTAACACATGTATTTTCAGTTCAGGTTGATCTTTTGTGTATTTGACCTCTTCTTTTCCTTATCTTATTTCTTTGCTTAGTAGCACTTATTGTCTTTTAGACTCGACACATGTATTATCAGCTCAAATCAGTCTTTTATGTATCTGACCTCTCCTTTTCCTTCTTTTATGATATGTGTTTAAGTTAGTTTGACTTTTAGCCAACCCGATCTATTGGATATGTCCTATTGATCTCAAATTTTCATGCCTAACACTATTCATATGCAAAAACAACTATTCTGAAAATTGACAAAGACATTCCTTGCCATTAGTGTTTGACTATTAACTTCTAATAGTATGTTGACCGTTTCAATAGGATAAAATGACTTTAAATACCTCTAATATCTTTATTATAAAAAAGAACATTTAAAAAAAATATGGATCTCTACTGTCCTTATCTAAGATATATGATAGAGATAAAAAAAAAATAAAAAAAAAATGAATCACCATAATTCAAATTCATTTCAGAGATTAATAATTGAGATAAAAAATTAATATCATAATTTAATTTTTAAAACAAAATATTTGAAAAAGAAATGGATGCGTGGAGATCTAGAAGCACTACAACAAATTAGGCCATCAACTGCAAATATGGCATACAAAACGCACCGTTAATATGTTTTAAAGAACGCGGTAAATGACTATTTACGGCGTTCAACAGTATGTCGTGAATTCCTTCAAATGCAGCCACCCACAGATGCCCACACTCACCCGCCCACGCCCATGCCCATGCCCACCAGCTCATCACATATAAATCACAATTAATTGGTATTCTCATAGTGTATTGAACCTGGCACTCATGAGTGATCATCAGCCAAGCCTTATTCACCTTACTGCTGCTTTGAATGTGCTAATAAAAGCATAATTTTTATATATAACCTCTACTTGTTATAAAATTTTTATTGATTTTTTTCAATCAAAATTTTATTTGTAGATCGATTCCACTAATTTAAATTTTATTTTTATATGATAAACAAATTGATACTTAAAAAACATTTATTATAACATTTAATTAAACTATTTGTTAAAATCATATATTGTCAGATCAAAGGGTCAATCATTAATCGTACTCGGAATTAGATATGACCCAGGTTTCGATTCTCGTTTCAGAAACAACGGTTTCGATTTTCGATTTGGAACCAATGGTTTTGGTTTTCAATTCAGAACCAATGGTTTCGGTTCCGGTTCTGGTTCCGGTTCCAACAGTTCGGTTCTTTTTTAAAAATAATAAAAAAACCTCTCAAGACTAATAGTTATTGATTCTTATGAAGAACTTATTGGGAAAAAAAAAACAAAATTCATCATGATAGAGAACCACTTTGGACGAATAAAATGATCCATATAGTGCATCATTTTAGGAAAGACACGGAATAAGCGCGCCGTAAATAATCTCTTTTTTACGGCGTTCTTCAAATGCACGCCGTAAATAATTTCTTTTTTACGGCGTTCATCAAATGTGCGTCGTCTTTGAGAAATTATATATCACTATTATGACTTGCACTTAATGCCGTAAATAGTCATTCACTTTTTACGGTGTTTCTCATATGCACGCCGTAAATAATCTCTTGGTGTTCCTCATATGCGCACTGTAAATAATCTATTTTTTATGGCGTTCCTCATATGCGCACCATAAATAATCCATAAATAATCTCTTTTTTACGGCATTCTTCAAATGCACGCCGTCTTTGAGAAATTATGCATCACAATTACGACATGCAATAAACATAAGTCATGAATGATAACATTTACGACGCGCTATTTATGTGCGCCGTAAACCTCAAGCCGTAAAAGACCCAATCTGTTGTAGTGAAGGGATTAAATTTGAATCTCTAGGGGGAAGGAGAGGTTGGAGCTTTCCGATCATGACAAGCTTTGTCATGAACAAATGGAGGCTTGTGCCTCCCCTCTCTTGGAGATCTATGTCCAAATCTCCATTTAATCATTTTATTTTTAAAACTGTTATTATTATTATTATTATTATTATTATTATTATTATTATTATTTTATCTCCACTGCTACATGACTCCACCATTCATCTATCCATATCTAAAATGGATGGGAGAGATCTATTTTTTTAAGAAAAATAATTTATATAACTTTTTTTGTAATTCATGTCCTTAAGAATAAAATATTCAAAATGATGAAATCATGAAAATACATTTTGATCAAGTTTGATTAACATTAGGGGTGAATGTTTTTGAAAAAATATATATATATATATATATTCTCATAAATAGGCATAGCTCATGCAAATTACTAGATTGGGTGTAATTTCTTCTTTCGTAAAATTTAAAAGAAAGTTTCTCAACAATATATTTTTTAATATTTCTCTTTATAAATTTTAATTAAAAAGTGCGTTTGTTATATGGGATTGGACTAATCTCAGTCCAATCCCATGTTTGTGACCTAAACGGGATTTGATTTTTCTCCAATCTCGTGTAGAACAGTTATCCCAATGTGGCGGGACTAAATAGGCATAGCTGATGTTGATTTTACTAGATTGGGTGTAATTTCTTCTTTTGTAAAATTTAAAAGAAAGTTTCTCATCAATTTTTTTTTTTTAATATTTCTCTTTATAACTTTTTAATTATGGGGTGCGTTTGTTATATGGGATTGGACTAATCTCAGTCCAATCCCATGTTTGTGGTCTACACAAGATTTGATTTTTCTCTAATCTTGTGTAGACCAGTTATCCTAATGTGGAACGACTAGATAGACATAGCTCATGTAGATTTTACTAGATTGGTGTTATTTCTTCTTTTGTAAAATTTAAAAGAAAGTTTCTCAATAAATTTTTTTTTTGGGCAATTACCAATTAGGTTATGTACTTTTTTAAAAATTTCAAGTTGTTTGCGACTTTTATAAAAGTGACCAAATTGATCCTCACATTTTCTCTAAGTGCCAAATTAGTCCCTCTAACCAAATTCCGTTAGTCAACTTTAACTGTGTAGGGGTAAAATTGTATTTAAAACAATTTTTTTTTAAAAAAAATTTAAAACAATTTAATTTGTTTTAACTAATAACCTTAGTTACTTTGAACTCTAACATTAACCTGACATTAACCGGACAACACTCAAAACATCCAAAACTCAAAGCGTACAAAACACTCAAACTAAACCAAGCAACCCAAACATTTTCTAACATCACCATTTATTTTCGTTTGACCTTCCACAAGCTTTTCTCTTGCAAAGTTGACGGCGGTGACAACAACAGTGAACCAACAACTTTGCGAACAGCTCAGCTACTTACAAGGTCAGTATACTTGGGTTGTGGGTTTTTGGTAAGGAGTAACAAAGAGATGGGTAACTTTTGGTTTTTTTATTTATGAGTTTTGATTTTAGTGAATAACAGAAACTTCATCTATTGTGATTAGTATTTCTAAAAAAAAATTGAAATTTTTTTGGTGTAAAATGTTGACAACTGCCATTATGTATATGTATACAAAGAAGTGCCTATTGATGTTATGAAGTAACAATGTGTGTGAATCATTTTTTGTTTTTTGATTTGTGGGTTTTGATTTTTCTGAATAAATCTATGGTGATTAGTGTTTCTAGAGTTTTTTTTTTTTTTTTTTTTGAAAAACTTTTGGTGTAAAATTGTGACAACTGCCATTATATATATGTATACTAAGTACCTATTGATGTTATGGAGTAATAATGGCAGCTGTGTCCTTTTGCTGTGTGGCTTTGGTCAATTTTGAGGTGTGTGGTGTTTTTTTGTGGGGTCTCTGTGGCTGTGTCTTTTTGGTTTCTGTTGGTGGTTGTTTCCTTTCTAATAAAAAAATTGCTGTTAAAAAAAAAAGTATTGATCAAGTCAAAATTGGTATGATTTTGGCCCTCATTTCCGATTCTTTTCGCTTGATTCTCAAGCATTTCCCTGTATTTAATGTTGTTAAAATGAGTGTTTCAGGTTTTATCAGGTTTTGAGAGCAATTGAGATGAAGTGGAGGACTTGTGTGAAAAATGCCTCACAAATGGGAAGAAACATGGCATTTTCACCACTTAGACATGAGGAGGTCGCTACATGGGCGCCATGGCGACAGAGGATTCTCCAAACCATCAGAAGATCGCCATTTGGGAACCACTTGGTCGCCATGGCGACAGAAGGACTCCAAAAGAATCAGGTGGGTCGCCACTTGGGGTCGCCATGGCGACCACCCTTGCAAGTGGCAACCTCTTTCAAACATGGCAAGGTCGCCACTTATGGTCGCTATGGCGACCTTGATGCTGCAAGTGGCGACCCCTTCACACTTTGCAGGGTCGCCACTTATGGTCGCCATGGCGACCTCGTGATGCAAGTGGCGACCTCTACACAAATTGCACTTGGTCGCCACCTGCTAGATGGTGAAAAAGATGGTTCTCATAGCGACCTTGGCATCTAACCATTTTACGCACCCATGGTCGCCATAGCGACAAAACTGCGAACTAGGCGCCACATCAGCAAATCAAGCAGTTATCAGTACAAGTCCAAGAGTGTGTATAAATAGAAGAGCGATTCATTTTCAAAGGCATCCGATATCTGAGAAAAAAGAACAGAGAATGCATCTTGAGATCTAGCTCTTCATCCATGGAACACCATTCATCATCCTCCATTTCTCTCCTTGAACTCATCTAATCCATCCAAACCTCAACACAAAGCCTTGATTCCTTCCCTACATCATTCCTCATCCCACAATTTCTCCACCAAAATCCTTAGTCACTTTCCACCAAAACACCCACATTCCAAGACATATCCTCTACTTCCATTCCTTGCATCTAGGAGCATAGAGGAGAAGAAGGATCAAGCTTAAAGAAGGTGACCCAAGGGTTATTTCCTTACTATTTACTTCTTTTCATTTATTGCAAATATGTGTAACTAAACCCCTAATCTAGGGGATAGATTTGAGGATCAATTAGTTGTGGGTTTAGCTTAGCTTGTAATGAATCTCTTATGTGTTCTATTCATTCAAATTAATTAGATTCCATTCATTATAATTGACTTGTATATCACTTATTAATTGCAATCTTGAGTGGAGTAATTTGTTATATATTCATATGTAGATTGACACTCCTTGTGTGATTGAGAACCCATTGGATAGGATAGATTAGTGGTAGGTATATCAACCCCACTAATCTAAGCCTCTAAGTGGTTAACATAATGAGATTGGTACATTAAAGTAGCTAGTTAGCTTACCCACATTCAATTGTTAATCGATATATTCCTTAGCTATCTCATTAATTGATTTTATCACTATTCTTATCAAGGTGTTGAGTATTCTATTTTTCATAACATTTTTGTGTATTTTCATTTTGTTAGTTAGCATTGGTGGTTTTAGAAACCACACATCTATCAAACACTATGATTTATTTTATTGCTCAAAGATTAGTCAATTTATCTAATTAACACTTTATTCCCTATGGAACGAACTTGCTCACTATTTTGCTATCAAATCACATTTTTAAAAAGGATTAAGTGGCTTAAAAGAGTTTTCAAGAATCAACCAAAAACCATATTACTATTTTGTTGAGTACACAAACGACCTCATCAAGTATGAAGATCAATTTTTGTTTTTGGGGGTTTTGATTTTTGAACGGTTGTTGTCGAGATATATATATATATAATATCAATCAATCTCCAACAACAGTTTATATTGTTTTCTAATTTTTATTTTAGGAAGGTCGCTCGAGGTAGAGTCCATAGGAAAGAATATATTTTCTATTCTTTTGATTACAACATAAAAGACTACAAATTGTTTGTGTACATATGTTTGTGTACAAACTAAAAGACATCAACCGTTCATGTTATTTTCTAATTTTCTATTCAAATTTTATAATAAGATGTTTTCTTGTTTGTGTGCAGATGTTTCCTTTTCAAAACAGCCCCTAAAATGTTAATAATATGTTGGATGACAGTGAAAAGGAATTAGACTATGAACCTTATAGTGATTCTATTGTCAATGAAGAGGGTGATGAATCTGAAGACAATTTATCATTGGTTGAGGAAGAGGCGGATGATGACAACCATCATATGGATTCACCATACAATGCAAACGGTGACAATGAGGCACCATACATCAATTCTTCAGAAGATGAAATTGGTGTTGATAGAATGTATGGCTATAATTTGAGGAATGAATGGAAACCTGACCCTAATGGTCAAATTTCATTACAGGTTGGGACAAGTATTCGAATCAGCTAAGAAAGGAAGAGAGATTTTAAGTAAGTATGCAATCCAAGAAGGGTTTGAACTGGACAAAGGTAAAAATGATGCAAAAAGGCTGACTTATAAATGTAAGGGTGATGAATGCAATTGGAGAATCCATGTGTCTTCTTTACCAGATGATGTCACTTTCAAGAGTCAATAACTAGGGATCATGTAACCTGCAAAAGGGTGATGAATAATAATGAAGCAACTACCAAATGGGTAGCTATTGTGACTTTAATACTTATTCGAGACAATCCTAATGTGAAAGCTAAAGTGTTGCAAACTCATATCAAGAGCACACATGGTGTGGAACCTAGCAACCACAAGATTTATAGAGCTAAGATGAAGGAATTAAAGATGCTGAAGTCTGACCATGTTGATTGTTATGGACAATTGAGGAAGTATGGCAACATCTTGCTACAAATGAATCCGGGGTCTTTAGTTGTGGTTGGAATTGACACACTAAGTGTCACACCGAAGTTTCAAAGATTTTTCCTCTCATTTAATGCACAACTAACTGGGTTCATTAGAGGGTGCAAACCTTTTATAGGTTTAGACGGTTGCCATTTGAAAGGACTATTTGGCGGGGTGTTACTTTCTGCTATTGGCTTAGATTCAGATAGTGGTATATTTCCTATTGCAGTTTGTGTGGTTGAGAATGAATGTATGGAGAGTTGGAGTTGGTTTTTAGAGAGGTTGCATGAGGGACTTGATGTGTTAGACCGAACAGCCACTTTTATGAGTGATCGGCAAAAAAGAGTTTTGGTTACAATAAAACAAAAATGGCCTAGAGCTGATAACAGGTATTGTGCAAGACACATTCTTGCAAATTTAACTAAAGAATGTCCTGGTTTGAAGGTTGGAAGTTATTTTTGGAAAGCTACTTATAATGCAAATCGACAAGACTTTATGGAAGATATGGAGAGCATCAAAGCAGTAAGTTTGAAGGCCTATCAGTGGTTGATGAACAATGAACCAGAAAAAAATGGTGTCGGTATGATTTCTTTGTTGCTTTCTTTGTTATTTTTATTCTTGTTAATTAATTAATTTTAATTCACTAAGTGTATAAGTAGTTTAACAATTAGTATGAATTATTAATGGTGCAGGTTTGTATTTGATGATTGAGTTAAATCTGATCATGTCTCAAATAACATGTCGGAGTGCTTTAACAATTGGGTTAATGAAGATAGGGACAAGCCCATTCTCACATTGTTTGAAATTTTACGACGAAAGTATATGGTAAGGTTCCAAGTAAAACAAGCTAAAGCTAAAAAGTGGACTAATAATTTAACCACATATGCTCAAAATAGGATTAAAGATGTATCAGAGGATGCAAAATACTTGCAGGTGTGGTATGGGTGGGGAGATTACCATGAGACCGTTGATCGGAGACGAAAAACAAATATTGTGCATCTTGGTCATCGTACTTGTGATTGTGGGTTATGGCAAGTTAGTGGGATGCCATGTGAACATGCTACAACATCAATAATTTTTGAAAGACAAAAAATACAAGACTATGTTCACCCTTATCTTACTGTTGCGGCTTTTAAAAGAGCTTATGATGGGGTTATTAATCCTATTCCCGATTCTTCTAGATGGCCGAATGTAGAGGGTTGCCCCCCCCCCCCATACCACCTAACATAAAATCACGTGTAGGAAGGCCTAAAAAATCAAGGAGAAGAGAGGTTGATGAAGGCAGACCAAGGAAGAGAAGTTCAATTGTTAGATGCACAAACTGTGAACAGTATGGGCATAATAGGTTCATATGCACCAATCCAAGAAATCCATCTATGGGATCTGAAAAGAGAAGGAATAGGGAGCCATGAAGACGCATAAGGTTTGTGTATTGCTTTTGTATAACAATTCAAATGCTCATTTAACTTTGTAAATTTGACTATTTATAAATGTTTCATCTATAGGTGAGGTCTGAAACTAGTGCTGGGATTGTTCAAGTATCATAGGGTGGTACCTTTGTGCATTCAAATCTTACAGATATAGGCTCTCAAATTGGTTCTACCTCCCAAATGTGAAGAACTTAAGTAGTTTGCTACTTAGATCTTTATACTTTTTGCTGCAAAATAGATGTTAGGAAATTTTTGTTCAGGTTTTTTTTTGGTTAGTCTACATATTTTGTAGACACGAACTAGATGACAGTATATGTATTGGGTATTTTAATTGTTGATGGAACTGATACATTTGTGTTGTTTATTTATTTTTTATTTTTGAAGATAACATTTGTGTTGTTTATTGCCAGACATGTTGAGTGGAACCTATTTTTTTTTTCTTTTCTATTTTTTTATTTATTTATTTTTATTTGTAACGTGCATGCATGGTTCTACCATTGTAAATCATATGTAAACAATGCTTATATAATATTAAAAAAAAAAAATTATATAAAAATGGTAAAAGACTAAATTGTGAATGAATGGTAACTTTGTTTATAAATTAAGAGTATAATTGACATTGTCTTATTAAAATATATCTAGATTTTTTTAGAAAATTTTAATTAAAAAGGGTGCAAATGGCATTTCATTAATAATATTTTTGGATTTTATTGTAATTATAATGGTGAATTTAATGCGTAAAAGACAAAATAACTTTACTCTAATATGATAAATAAAGGGTATTTAAGTACTTTCACTAAAAAATTTAAAGTCAACTGTTATATTTAACACCGTTAAACCGTTAGAGGGACCAACTTGGTTACTTCTAAAAGAGAGGGACTAATTTGGCACTTGGGAAAAATGTGAGGACCAATTTGGTCACTTTTGTAAAAGTTACAAATAACTTGGAATTTTAAAAAAAGTCTAAGACCTAATTGGTAATTGCATTTTTTTTTTTTTTTTTTTTTAATATTTCTCTTTATAACTTTTTAATTATGGGGTGCATTTGTTATATGGGATTGGACTAATCTCAGTCCAATCCCATGTTTGTGGTTTACACGGGATTTGATTTTTCTCCAATCCTGTGTAGACCAGTTATCCAAATGTGAATAGTCCCGCCACAACAGTTAGGACAACTTTTGTTTTAGTTGTTGTTGTTGTTTTTTTTTTTTTTTTTTAATTTATTTTTTTTTATATTAAATTAGATATAATATTAAATTTATATAATTTATTTTAAAAATTAATTTAATATATTTTATTCTTTTTTAATATTAATATATTTTATTCTAAAATTAAATTTTTTTAATACCAATTAAAATATAAATGTTATTTTATTTCAAATTAATTTTATTTATTTTTTAAAAATAATTTAAATAATTTTTTTCATCTAATTTTATTTGAAATAATTTTATTTTTCATTGAATTGAATTGATTTAAAATTATTATATTTATTTAAAAATTAATTTAATATAATTTATACCGACCTCTCCCAAAAGACAATTATTTTCAATTTTTTTTTTTAAAAAAATTCAATATCATGTTATACCAAATAAGAGACGGTATTATTTTAGTCTAATACATACTATACGAAATATATTACAATACTAATTTAGGAGGGTGTATTGGATTGAGATTTTAATAGACAATTTTGAGATGCAATGATTTTATGGATTTGCAAGACTATTAGGATTATTAGGATAATTAGGTTTGTACTTTTTGGATTATTATGATTATATTTTAGGATTCTGAAAGAGTCTTTGGATTTTATTTATAGACTATTAAGATTATCTATAATTTATTTCAAAACTTTTTGGACTTTTATGAGTCGATTGTAATATTCAATTTTCTCTCCACATTAACAAATATCCACATCCAATATAAATGTGTGGCTGTGATTGGACGTTCTTAACTTATAATTTCAGGACGTTCTTACTGGAGAACCACCATATATATATAATAGTAAAACAACTATATCTTTATCCACGCTAGTCATTCCAATTTATGTATAAATAAACCATTTTTACACCTATCAAAGAAACATGAACAATAATAAAGATGTCACAATTAGGAATCATCATTCAACATTTGTTCTATTTAATTTAAGTTTTTTTTTTTTTTTTTTTAAAAAAAAAGAAGTACAATAACTTAAATTGCTGCTAGGCACTATGCTATTGGCCAACTCAACCATCCAACTATTGATTAATCAAATATTCAAATGACCAAATTAAATGAAACCAGAATCCATGAACTATACACTACTCCACCCTCCGACCTCCAATCTTCGGTCTCTAATCACCCACTCGTGGACTGCAACTCGTCTAAGTTGAAGATCTGATGGGGTATGGAAGTTGAAAATTTCTGATGAAGATTTGATGGGGGGTGTGAAGGTTGAGGAAGTTGAAGATGGTTTTGAGCGAGAGAGAAGTCTACAAAGTATTGAGGGAGAGGGCAAGATAATTTTGGGTTCAAGTTATTTATACATATCACTAAAAAGTCTGAAAATTCTATTTTGTTATGAAATCCTAAAAATCTTGATCTCAATCTAATACCAGCAGACAATTTGTTGTCTTTTAAAAGTCTAGACTTAATACCATAAGATAATATGAACTTCTTAAATTTTTTTAAAAAAGTCTAGATTCAATACCACAAGACAATATATTTTTATAAAAAATCTTAAAAGTCCTGATCGAATATCACCAGATTTATCTAACTTGTTAAAAAGTCTCAATTAAATACCACCGAACTTTTACTTCTCTAAATTGTCTAACAAAATCTTAAACCAATACACTCCCCTTAGTTTAATCTAATCCAATCCCGCGCACCAAATGCACCCATGTAGTCTATCATAAAAAATAAAAAAACAAAGGAATTATTACTAAAAATTATTTTTGTAATATGATATGTGTGAAGGAGAAAGAAAACAATTAATTGAAGTTAGAAAGGACTAAGGATCAAAACCCTAGTTTACCCTAGCATCCCTCGTATCGCCAAACGAGAGCCACCACCATCTGCAAATCAAAGCAAAGCTGGATCCCACCCAATCAGCCAGCCACCGATACGAGGACACAATCGTAAATTCCGCAATCCACGCGTGGCTCTATTGTAATTCCCCTCACATTTGCATTTCCCAAAAACGGTAGTCTCACTCGACGGTGACTCACCTGCCCACAACCATCCAATTAAAAACCATCAATTTAAAAACACTCCCCTCCCAAAAAGCGCCACGTGTCAGCGTCAATCTCTTTTTTCTGTGACCTAATCAGCGAGAGCCTTGCTTGACCTCGGCCCTTTAGTTTAACATTGTCTGTATTTTTGACTATACACAAATAATTTGGTCTCGCCTGAAGCGGTCGGAAAGCCGCTCTTCTCCATTGTAAGTCTCTCGCTTCAATCATTTCTGGTTTCGATCGAATTCGTTGTTAATCGAATCCGTATAGTGTTTAAATTTCTTTCGTGTGCTTCATTTTCGACTGTTGTAGCTTCGCTTCAATTGACTCTATATTGTGTAATCGTGAGTCTTGTCACGGTGTTTTTTGAACTGATATGTTTCTAAAGGTTTTGATGCGATATTTTTGTAATCTGTGTCATTTGCAGTGTGTGTTCTTTGCATTTTGAGTGGAGATGGGAAGCAGTCCGGCGCCATTTTCGGATATCGGCAAGAAAGCCAGAGGTGATTGGTTACTGTCATTTTCATGTTTGTGTCTTCTAGTTTAATTTGGTGTAGAATAAGTTTCGTGGTTAGTTTAGAGTGCTGCTGTTTGTGAAGATGAAGAGATATTGATTGAGAGACAAGTGGCTAGTCGTCGCTGTTAGTGTTTACAATTTTTGTTGTCTCATATCTAGTACTTGGATATTGATTTGATTTGCAGGATGTTCTTGCAACTATAATTGATGAAGATTTTTGATAGGATTCAAGTTAATGCTCTTGTTAAAAAACACTGGAAAACCAATGGGTTTGCTTTTACTAAACAGTTTTTAGTACTTAGATCATGTGAACATTACGTGTACGAATATTGTAAGGCAAACTTGTAAAGCATGTTTATATTTTACTAGAATGAGATATGGCATTTTCACCTTTATAGATATATAATACCTATGAGTACCCTTTCCATTACTTTTATGAGAGATAAATACATGAATAATTTAGATTCTCTTACGATGAGGAGATTGATAAATTGAGAGGAGTTCTGGGTATATTAAGAATATATCGTAACTGTGTACCATTTCCATTACTTCTTTGAGAGATAGATACATGAATAGTTTAGAATCTCTTACTATGAATGAGTTGATACATTTAGAGGAGTTTTTGTGATCTTGTGGGGAGATCTATTACGATTACCGGTCAATGATGAGTTATGATATGTGCTCAAAATGGAATTTACTTTTTTGTTTGCAAAGTTTGGTCATTTGAAAATTGCTTCCCATGAAATTTGTACAAAAAGATGAATTTAATTAAAATTTGAACTCCAGTTACTCCATTGTCTTCTAGAAGTGATGTTTACTTTTCTGTTGGATAATCAAGTGGTCATTATTCATGACTGCTCTTTTGTGGTTTTCCTGTTCTTAGTTCTTTTTAGGTTTTTGTTTCTCTGGAAAGCTTGTTCACTTTCTCATTATATTCCTTTTTTTTACTTTGTCATTATACCTTTATTTTCTTTAAAGGATTGCTCTGTACAACTCAGATGTAGCTCAAATCACTGGATATTTTATAACCGCTATAGTTTGAATATAATTAAACTTTAGTTGAATCTTTGTCAAATATTGAGTTAAAAACACTTCTGATCTGTAGCTCATTCCTATATTTTTATCCAGGTTCTTAATCAGTCTTTCTTCCATTTTAGAAGGATTTAGATACATCTGCACAGTTTTGACCCTTGGAAAAAATTCAAAATATGCAGTATCAATTTTTGGATCAATAATCGTGCTTGCTAATAAAGTATTTAAAGATTCAACATATAACTGTTATTTAATTACTAGAAATCGAGGACCTTTATAGAGACAATAAGCAAGTGATATAGTTATTATTTCATCTTAAAGATTATTAGTATATAAAATGAATGATAAGTCTTTTTGTATATCTATATTTAAATGTAGGAATGTGTTGCTTGCAAACTTGAGAACCATTTTCCTATTTCATAAGTTTGGAGGAAAAAGTTTGGTAAACTTTTACTTTGCAAAATCTGCTAATTATCCCAATGAACCCCGCTGCTCCTGCTTGGAGTTTCATAATATTTCCTATCAGTTTTTAAAAAGTTTGGGGGTTGTTTTTGAAAACTGATTATTGGAGAAGTTAACCCTTTTGGAATGTCCATAATACACTAATGTCCTCATGTCTAGTATCAATATTTTTAAACTGAAAAATTTAAAACTAAAAAAGAATATTCAAAATAAAATTATGATTTTTTTTTTAATTAAAATAAATTAATAAAAATTTAATTTAAATAAAAATGTCTTTGGTGTTGGCATGGTGACCACCTTGGTAGTGGACATTCTGGCGATGGAGGCCGGAGTATAACCAGCATCCTCTGGCAACTTTGAGTCCTTGGCATCACAGGAGGAGGCTGCTTTTTCTCCTCCGGCAGTAGAAGAGGCGAGAGCCTCTTCCATTTGATCCAATCTCGCTATTGGAGCAGGTGAGCCTCCTCTAATTGTTAGCAGAAGGATCTACATCCTCCATTGTCCAATGAGAATCGACAATGAAAGAGGCAAGAAATTGTCTTCTCCAACGTTGGAGGTGGATATGTCCACCTTTGGCAATGTCAACGTTGGCGGAGGAGGATATCTTCGGTGACTTTAAGATTCTCCTCTGTTTTTAATTTTTATTATTTATCATGTAAATTTATTTTAATAATTTTCTATGTTTATTTTTTATTTATATATTATTTTATTTGTCTAATTTATTTCTTTAATTTTTTCATATATAATAGAAAATATATAATATTATTATTTTTTCATTTGGCTTATTTCATACCTTTTATAATTATATGCTTATTTTATTCATTTTACCAAACACATTTTTTCCGTAGTTTTCAAGAGCATAACAATTTTCAAGTGAGTTTACCAAACACCTACCAACTTTTCTTTTTAAAGCTGTAAGTGATTAAGTTGAAAGCAACCTCAGCCCCAAATATAGCCTAAATAGATGGGCTAATTTAAGTGAAAATGATTCTCATGCAACTGAGGTTGTTATCATTACATGCTTTGCTTTCCATGCTACTCTGTCATTCTTCGTGACTGACAATTTTCCTGATATACAACATAGGATACCTGTCACCATTTATTTTAACTATCAATTTCAGTTATTTATATGTTTGCTTATCATATGCAGACCTCTTGTCCAAAGATTACAACTTTGACCACAAGTTTACGCTTACATTGCCGAGTGCTTCAGGACTGGTACTTTCTGTTTAACATTCATGTTTTGTGCCATTTTTGTTATGTTGCATCATTCCAATGCCTTTTCTATGATTTTATAGAATTGTTTTATGATTTAATGTCCAAAAAGATATGTTATGACTTAGGATAGAAGAATTTTCTGTATTTGACTACTACTTTGTTGTCTATGATTAGAGAATTCAGATAGCAAAAATTGATAAGTTTTAGCATAGCTAATCATTTGCAGCTCAAAATTCTCTCTCTCTCTCTCTCTCTCTCTCTCTCGCTCTCTCTCTCTCTCTCTCTCATGCATATGCGTTAAGGCAGTAGTTATCAGTTGATTTTTCTCCTTTTCTTAGGTTGTCAGCATTGTTGTGCTCTGCATGCCTGATGCACCTTCGTCTGCAATCCCTATCATGAAAATGTTGTGTGCAATTGAAGACGGAAGGAAATAATTAAGAGATAATTAGATATAAAGAGGATATGATCTGATGGGTGATATCCGATTGATTTCTGTAGTAGCGCTTATGTCTCTTAATTACCAATTTATCTATTGCACCGGGGATGTATATTGCATTAGTTGTCTCAAGTAATTTAAGTTTTTTCAAGGAAACTATTATGTTATTGAGAATGTTAATATGTTAATTAGCCTTGGTATGTTTGTTTTTGTAGAAATCAGAATTCTAAATAGCCATTTCCGATGTTCATCTAATATTGAATTTAAATTTTCTATTGCAGGGACTTACAGCTACAGGTTTCAAGAAGGACCAAATTTTCAATGGTGATATTAACAGTGTGTACAAGGGTGAAAATACTATCGTGGATGTGAAAGTTGATACCTATTCTAATGTAAAAGAAGATCTTGCCATTAGAACTAACTTTTGTGGCTTATTAATCTTTCTGATAATTGAGATTTGATGCTTTGCTACTGTTTTATTAATACACAGTTAATGCTTCATCTTTAAGAGGGTCAAACTTGAATCTGTATTAGGGATAAGCTAAGCACACTTGCGAGTTCTTTATTTTTCTCATTAATTACAAAATGCCATCATCCTTGCTCCTTGTTTTTACGTTTATTTTACTGGATTGCCATTCATATGGACACTTGTCCACTTGAAGAAAGCAAGTGTATCGCTGTGGGCATTAAGCGTATCAGGACTGCTCATCTCTATTATATATTCTCAACAGCTTTAACATATTTTTGTGCATTTACCTTTTTGTAGGTATCTACTAAAGTGACTTTGATCGATATATTGCCATCTACCAAAGCAGCGCTTAGCTTCAGAATACCAGATCATAAGTCTGGCAAGGTTGGTACTTGGTACATTTTTTATTACTTTCATAAGAAGATAAGGATAACATTAATGAAATTTTGTACATCATAAGACTGATGCAATGTGCTATTAGTGTAAAATGAAATTTTGATGCATCATTGCAATCTCCTCGAAAGTGGGAGAGGCATGTGAGAGCAGGAAACAAACATAAGATTTCCTTAACTCTAAGATCTAGACAATTTGTGATTAACTAGTAAAATCATTAAGATTTCGTTAGCTGCATGGTATGGGCAGGAGAAATGTTAATCTTCAGATTTACTTTTACTTTGAGGTCTCTTAGGTTGGACTTCTTGAGCTGTGGTCCACTTGAGGCCAAGTTTGCATGAATTGGTCACTCTGAGACTAAACCTGTGCACTTGGACATGGAAAGCCTAGAACTTTACCTTCATGGCTTATTTTGGCTTTCTATTCATCCACTGCACATTATTTTCATTCTTAGTATTTGTTGTTCTTACAGGCCATAGTTATTAAAAGCGCACCTAGGTGCCTTAAGACAGGCCAGGCGCAGCCACTTCGATGAGGTGTGTGCCTGGCCTGTGGAGGCGCCCGCCTCCAAGGCACACCTTTATAAAGGTGCCTATTTTTATTTTTTATTTATTTTTATTTAAAAAAAAAAACAGATAAAAACGACCTTAGTGACCAAAACCGTAACAAACATAAAGATGCATTGATTTGAGTTGTTATGAAGTTGGTTTTGTTTGAGTTGGGGATAGTTAGAGCCTGGAAACTGATTTAGGCCTTGCAACCCAACATGAAGATGCATTGATGATGATATGAAGTTCGTTTTGTTTGAGTTGGGTATAGTTAGAGACTTAGAGCCTAGAAAACTAATTTGAACATCTTTGGGACTTTTTTTTTTTACCATTTTAATGTGTTTGTAACTTTGAGTCTCTGTTGTTAATATGATGATTGCATGTTAATTGCTTTTTGAATTATGATGTGAAATTTATAGGATAAATTAAGGTCAATTCATTTTTTATGAATTATTCCCATTGGGAAATTCATAGAAAGCTATTGTTGCACCCTTTTTATAAAGGTGGTGCGCCCCTCGACTTGTGCCTCGGGCTCCAAGGGACCCTTGTGCCTTGATGCGCCTTGCGTCTTTAATAACTATGTTATAGGCAGAGTATTATTAATGATTGTGAAATTTCCACCGAAAGAGTTCTTATTTGTACTTATGGTGCTAATTTTGATTAATTATTTTTATCCGCATAAAGGTCTTGTTAGTTTTTGTTTTTTGAATTGCCTTTGTGATGATGAACAAATAATTAGATTATTGTCACAAAAGTTTCAGATGGGTATATATTCTTGATGGCAAATTGCTGAAACTATTACTTAGGAATTAATCTGCCTGGCATGCAGAATGCTGAAAAAAAGTATCTGACTATTTTTGTGCATCAAACCTCAGTTGGATGTCCAGTACCTTCATCACCATGCAGCCATTGATTCCAGTATTGGCCTTAATCCAACCCCTCTTTTGGAGCTTTCTGCAGCAATTGGAAGCAAAGATCTCTCTTTGGGTGGTGAAGTTGGATTTGATACCGCTTCTTCTTCATTCATCAAGTACAATGCTGGGATTGGCTTGAACAGGCCTGATTTCTCTGCTGCACTTTTACTGTAAGTCTTTATGAAATACCTAAAAGGAATTTGTTATATTTTTTAACATGTGTTTGTCTGTGTTTATCACTTTTCTCATTTATAAAATATTGCTTGAGATGTCATACATGATAACCCCAAAAATTTAAAATATTGCAGTGTACTAGTTAGGATCATGTTTGATTATTTGTCAATGTGTTCAAGATCATAAAAACAATTCAAAAAATGGGCTTTCTCTGTATGTCGATAAAGGCTTATGTTGTTTTGGGTTCAAATTGACAATAAATCTTTCAAGAACTTTTAAGGCGTTATTTATTTATTTTCAATGCATGATGGTTACATGCATATAATTTCTCATTAATGCAATATGTAGATTTCTAAATTTTGATCAACCGGTTTTTGCTCTGTTAAAGTCTTTTAGGCTGTGTTTGTTTGATGGGATTGGACTGGGATTGGACTATTTTTTGTCCAATCCCATGTTTGGTGAGGTCGGGCAGTCGGGACTATTTTTAGTCCATATTTTTTTTTATCCCACCAGAGGAGGATAAAATAAACCCCTCTGAATCAACGGGATAATTATTTTATACCCTGCAAATTTGGTTGTTCTTCTTCTTCAATCAATTAAAAAAAAAAAAATAGAACAAAAATAATTTCAGATGAACTCAGATGAACACAGACCACCACACCAGTCATCGCCCAACTCCCACAGACCACCACCACCACCAACAAGAAATAGAAACCCAGAAATTAACACCCCACCAGAAAAAGAAAAATAAACAAAACCGAATCCACCAAACTCCCCCACCCGTAACTCCATTCAATACCAGATTCTAAGTAATTGAAAAAAAAAAAAAAGAATCAAACTAAAACCAAAATCAAAAAATTAAAAGTAAATCCAAAAAAATTCAACACTTAAATCCAACCATCATCCCTAACAATAGGAAGCACCCAACCACCCTCATCAGCTGATCTCTCATCTCAGCGGAGGAGAGCTCTCATTGCTGGCGACCACCCCCAACCTAAACCCAAAAAGAAATCCATTCACACAATTGCCACTACCCCATGATGAGAGATGGGAAGAAGAAGAAGAAGAAGAAGAAGAAGGGGAAAGAGAGAGAGAAAGGACTCGGCAGCCAGATCACTTAAAAAAAAAAAAACAAGAAAAAACGTGGTAATGGGGAGAAGAAGAGAGAAATGGAGGAGTGAGAATAAACAGCTCCAGAGAAAGGAGTAAAAGAGATAAGAGAGAGATAGAGAAGGAAAAATCTAGATAAAGAGAGAGATGATCCAATTTTTAATCAGATTTTTTTAAAATAACTTAATATTTTTATTATTTATTATTATATTATTTTTATTATTTATTATTACATTATCTTTATCCAATCCCATCACATACCAAACACATGATTGGATTATTTAGTCCAATCCTATGTTGCACCAAACATGGGAAACACTAAAATTAATCCAATCCAATCCCATCTCTTAAAAATAGTGCAATCCTATCCCGCGTAACAAACGCAGCCTTAAGGTGCATCTAGGTCTTTTCAAGTATTGATTTTTTTTAGTTTGTTAATCTTTGTCAGAAAGCCGAGCTTCTGAAACAATGATTTAGTGAAATGGAAGGGTAGCATAAGTGGAACTTGAGGGAATCCTAGATGATTGTTATGAACATTCGTGCTTCAGTTCAGTATTAGAATCAGAATTTTTGTAGTTGATTATGAAAGTGAGCAAAATGTTTGTCTCAGGACAAGCTGGTACTTGTTTTGACATTTTTTATACTTGTTTGCATGCAGCTTTTTGGTACTTAGCTTCCTGCCAATTCATTATGAATTATGGGTCACCAATGAGCACCCTGTATTTGAAGAACTTGTCAGTTGTTACACCAAAGAAAAAGAATATACTTGTATACGTTGTAAATATTGTCACTTGTAAATACTGTCACTGTTTTACCAATTGTTTGGATTTACATACTACTAACATATCTGTTTATGGTTAATTTGGGCTGTTTCTGATTTTTTCCTGTGTTGATGACGTGCCTCTAAAATTTTTTATCCAGGACGGATAAAGGACAGGCGCTTAAGGCATCTTATGTGCATGCTGTGAATCCTTTCACTTCAGTTGCTGCTGAAATGACTCATAGATTTTCGACATATGAAAACAGTTTTACCATTGGAAGCTCTCATGCTGTAGATCCATTCACAGTGGTAAAAACTCGATTATCTGATGGTGGGAAGGTTGCGATGCTCTGCCAGCGAGAATGGAGGCCGAAGTCACTGGTAACTTTTTCAGCAGAGTACGACACAAAAACCACCAATGCTACTCCGAAGTTGGGTCTTGCCGTTGCTCTCAAGCCTTGACATGGGAACAAGTACTAAAATGAAATTCAATACATTTGTCTTGTTACGATTTTTTTCCACAACCCAAGAAGGGTTGTGCTCTACTCATTTCGTTTTGGAAAACTAAACGTCTTCAAGATCAGCCTTGTTAGAAAATTTTCAAGAAGCGGTAGGGAAGTCGAACCCAGTTTTGATAAACATAAACATAAAAATACATTTTTTTTCCCGTTGTTGCATAATATGAGATGAGATTGATGGTTATTCCTGGATTTTATTAGCTTATATCTGTTTTCAGTTTGTGTTTGATTGTTTAGCATAACCGGCAAAATATCTCAGTTTTGCTTTAGTGATAAATCTTTACATCTGGTCAATAGAAAAATCAATCAAAACCTATAGTTTTGGAATTCAATATTATTTGAGAGATGAAAAGGTCTTTATTGTAGCATCAGTAATAGAACATAGGTAGATTTCCTTTTCGTTCTTGGATTGTTCTCATTTCTTTTTCTTTCATGCTTTAGCGTGACATGTTTGGATACGAGTTATGGTTGGAGTGTCTGTATCATCTTTAATCAAGGAATTGGTCAAGACCAAAGGGTAGTAGGTGAAGATAGTGAAGTTTCTTTGATGTGGAAACTCTTCCGCTAATATCGGTTACTTGATTCAGTGTTCAAAAGTCGAAGAAGAATATAAAAGGATCCTTGTCATGGTTTTTCTTCCTAACGCTAAATAGGTAAGTTAGATTAACTTAAAATTTTGATTTATAATTGTCATCAACCTTTTATTTATTTACTCCTAATTCAATTGTGCAGAAGAGAGAGTAAATTATTCAGAATAGATGATAATATTTGGTTTAAGAGTACATATATACCAATGTTGAAATCACAAATTTTAAGGGCAAATTGTACAAACCATTCCTTAATATTAGGTCTAATTGCACGTTTAGGTAAACTTTACTAAAAGTTTCACTAACATCCTCTGTCGTTTGTATTGCACCATTAGAAATTAACGGTTGAGGGAAAAAAAAAGTCTTTTTGCCTATTAATGTATACGATAAAATCATTATTAATTATGCACAATACTTAATTAATTAAGTTTT
Organism: Acer campestre; assembly: GCA_954870605.1. Classification (NCBI taxonomy): domain Eukaryota; kingdom Viridiplantae; phylum Streptophyta; class Magnoliopsida; order Sapindales; family Sapindaceae; genus Acer; species Acer campestre. Next base: position 17,256,519 of record OX940804.1, read on the forward strand.
TGAAAAAAATGGATGGAGTCTCCTCCATCGACTCCATCCATTAAACAGTGTATACAATTGAAACAAAATTATAGAAAAATAAAATTAAAAACAAAATATGGAGCTCTGAGATATTTCAAATAAACCTATACTTTTTCCAAACCGTGTCTCGGACTCAGAGATGGAGGCTCAACAACTCCATTGACTCCTCTTTGGGTCTCATCCATATCTCTCCATCTTCTAAGAGATCATGAAGATGAAGTAGACTCCATAAGAGAGAAAGATTCGACTCCATTTCAGATGGAGGCACTCTATCTGTGATGGAGCAGATTTGCTTCATTTATCCTTTTTTTTTTATTCTTTTTTTGGTGTTGATTTGGTGTTCTATCAATTTTTTCTTGATTTTTTAGTGTGTGGAATTTGATTAAAGATGACGAAGAAGTTTATTTTTATTTTTTTATTTTTTTTTATTTTTCTTCTCTCTCCCTTTTTTGTGGAATTTGATTGAAGCACATGGATTTGTGTTTGAGATTGTAGAAGATGAAAATGGATCCGTGTTTGAGATTGAAGAATATAAATTTGTGTTTTTTCAAAAAAATCAAATAAAAAATATGAATTTGTGTTTGAATTTGATGAAGAATTCATTTACAAAAGAAGAAAAGAACAATAAAATATGGATTTTTTTTTTAAATAATTTATTTTCATTCAATAAAAATAATAATTAAAATTCCTTTCAAAAATAAAATAAAATAATAATAATTAAAACTATAGTAACTTTCTAATACAGGATATCGTATGAATTTTTCGTACGGTTTCATTGATTTTAACTAGTTGGAATCAGTGTAAATTTTTTTCATTGATTCCATCCGAATTTTTTGGATGGAATCCTACATCTTATAATTTTTAATTAAAACTAATCAAATAAAAGAAGTAACTAGGGATATTTGAGTCATTTTGTTGTAATAATGTGATCATCGGTTTGCGTTGATAGAAGTCAAACTTATGGCAGAGGTGTTAAAGCAATTTTTTTTTTTTTTTTTTGAAGAACGGTGTTAATGCAATTTTAAGCAACAGTTTCCTATGCATGCAATTAGGTTTATGGTCTGGGGAAGTTTGTTCAATTTACCCCAAATTTAAATTAGAAGTTTAGGTTGATCATAGAACATAACTTATATGTAACAAGTATAAAAACAATGTATATATCTGTTAAATCTTTTACTAATTTTCAGAATTTACAGAGACATTGATGATCTTGAAATCATAAATGGGATTAAATAGAATTAGAATTTGATAAAATATAAGTAAAAGAATAAATTACAAAGATTTCAGTGAGATTTCGAGCGAATTTTAAAATCAGTAAAGTTATTAATTAGATTATATAAGCGGTCCAAAATCCTTACGTTTGGGAGAGAGAAATTTGTGAAGCCATTGAAATATTTTTCAAGGTTCTTAGTTGCAATTAGGGACGAAAAAGAACAAGTAAATCACCAAACTTTGACCTTGTCATTCTAGTCGGTAGTCGCATTTATTTATTTAATTTTTTAGTTTTTGCAAAAGTCAAGGCCCAAGCCAATGGATTTTCAAGTCCATCACCAAACTTCGATGTCAATATATGTTTTATTGAACTTTGCATTTATTTCAAGAATTAATATGTCAAATAGTAGTTGTAATAGAAAATTTTTAATTTAATTCAAAAAAAAAAAAAAAAAAAAATTTGATTTTCGCATCAATTGCATTACAACCTTTTCGTATCTATACCCCACTTTCTCACTTCTCACTATAAGAAAATTGCCCATCTAATAAACACTTTAAGAGAGTGATGGCTTAGTACATACATCTATTTAATTGACATTTAGTGCATAGTGTACATATGAGCAAGGAACGTAATATCGGTATCGGCATCAATGTCGGGCTTCTAAATTTACGGATATATCGGGGATATTATCGATATCGGTGGATATTCTGTCAAAAATTAAAAAAATGATGGATATTTACATCTAAAGTTAGTTTTTTTTTGTGAAATTTTAGGACAAACTTGAACAAGTAATTATACATCAAATGAATCATATTTCAATAATAAATTAGCATAGTTATGAGTTTAATATAAATTATAACATAAATAGAGTCTGTATATAATTTTTAAAATTGAGTATTTAATAGAATAATATTTTGTTTCACTTTTATAATATTATATACAATATAAAGAGATTAAATATTTAATAAACAAAATTATCATTAAAAAATATATATAATAATAGTTCCACACTTCCAAAATTCTATCATAAATCATAATTCATACATAATAATACATTGCGTGTCTGACATTTAAAACCAAAATGAATTCCTTGCTGGTTCAAATATATAAGATACATTTTCTATCTTGATTCGAACAATAAATTTCCCAAGAAAACGTGCTTGCATAGTTTTCAATGTAGTTATTAATATGCCACACATATGCTGTTTGATCTCTTCCAACTGATCCATGAATTGGGTAGTTTGGATTTACCCAACTTGGTGGATATTGTTGATCTGCATACATAGGTATTGCATATGGCATTTGTGGAGAAGGATAATCAAATATATTGCAGTCACCATATCTACCATAATATGGTATATGAGAACCTGACATTGTCTGCAAATCACCCAAAGAACTACGTTCTGTGTCTATACTCATTGAGGAGAGAGTCATATTCAAAGAATCTTCATCATTTTGACTTGTTCCTCCATGCTATCTACTATGAGTTTGATCAAAATTACCTGCATGAGCATCCCAACCCACCGCACTAGCATTCCAACCTGTTGCACCAACATCCCAACCTCCAGCACGAACATCCCAACTTGTTGCACCAGCATTCCAATCTCCTGCACCAAAATCCTAACCTCTTGCCTCATCCCCACCATCCCCATCATCTCCATCATCTTTTCCTCCACTATTTACATCAGAGGTATGTTGGTCATCGGAAGAGCTGGTAACAATAACTCCACGATCTACAACAACTTCTTCTCGAATCACTTGTTTGACATTTATTCCCATTTCTCGAGCATGCGAAGCAATATGTGAATCAGGATTTCCCTCGTCATCATCCAAAGAGGCAGGTCTAAGCCAGTTAAAAATAGGATTCTCATTATCGTCTTCTGTTTCAGCAGCTACTTGAAGTAGATCCATAAAATCAGTTTCATTTACTTTATCTTTTTCAGCTGCCATATCCCTAAGTTTCAATTTCATATTATAATAACAATAAACAAGTTGTTCAAGCTTAAAATAGGCAAGACGGTTCCTTTGTTTTGTGTGGATTAAAGCAAATGTGGACCAATTTATTTCACATGCAGAAGATGATGATGTTTGTAATGGTATGCGAACTGCTATTGCACTCAATGATGGAGCACAGTTTCCATACATTATCCACCAATCAGCTGTAATAAAAATTATTAAGTATTATAAGTATGAATATTATTTCAATGATATTATTATTTATTATTAATATGTAAATTTTTGTAATAAAAGTTATATATCTGGTTGCATTTTGCTTCTAACTGCAATGACTGCTCGTTCACCAAAACTTTTCCTTTCATCCTTAAAGTATGTGAGCTACATTCATGAGATCAATATGTATATAATATATATTAATATGAGTATATGACACAATACTCACATTATATACTCATATGCAAAGAATTAATAATACTGAAATTATAAAATTGGTTGTAAATTGTAACCTTTTACCTTATTTCCAAAATTAGTAATTCTTGCAGCTTCAGTGTCTAATTGCGCATAGACATTATGTATCAGAAGATCCGAATTATCCCCAATATACTATTTTTCAAAATTCTATCATTATGATTCTCTACCATACGGGCCATACCAAATAATTATGTTCTTATTTATTTTTTATTTTATTTTTTGATAAAAATATTTGAGTTTCTTTAGATTCTCTACTCAAAACTCAAAAGAAACAATTTGATTATTTTTACACGTTTTACACAAATAATTTTGAGATTCTTTTATTTGGAATGTCGGCACAAAGTTACAAAAAAATCAATTCTATACATTTATAAATTGATTGGTACATATTTAATACTATTTGGAATTAGTTTTACACATTTGAGTCACAAACAATTTTTTTTTTTTTTTTTCATATTGCTTTCACAAAATTTTACATATTTTACATGTCCACTCTTTGGTTCTTTATTCAATTTTACTTCAAGTCCTCAATAATTTTACTATTAACTATTATGTTGAAAATTTTTATAAATTTGTTAATGCTTCTTCTAAAATAATTTTCAAGCTAAATTATTTTAACAATAATTTAATTGTTTAGGATTAAAAAAATTATTTTAATAATATGCAAAATATCCTTGGACTTTCGGGGTAAAATTCATGAAATTTCGGGAATTTTGGGATATTTCGGGATATTTCGGGAATATCGGGAGATTTTAACGGATATTTCGAAATCGGCCGGATATTCTGTAGGATATTGGATATTTGCCTATTTCGATATCGGTCCCTCCAAAATACGGATATATCGGTGGATATTTCGGTATATCTATCGATTTTAAGTACTCTGCATATGAGAGACTAACCAACACCGACAAAACCAACTTCATTGAATTTGGACGATTTGAGGGGTCTATTTGAGAACTTGATAAACCTTTAGTAGAAAATTGTAAATAACGAACAAGGTAGGGTATTAAATGAACTTAAGAAAAAATTTGTGGTGTTGGAGCCTTGACCCCCCTCATATATATATATATATATATATATATATGGTAAGATGACTCGGCCACTACATACCACAGAATCAACTACATATCATTGAACCTGTACGATTAATAACTAATAATCTATAAAACTTTCATTTTTCTAAGTCCTTTTATAAGGTAGTTTTTTTTTTTTTTTTTTTGAAATGTTTGATAAGGTTGTATTACTCACAAACAAATAAGAAATCGGTACGGATTAAATCTTGATAATCATAAAAATAAAAAAAAAAAATAAAAAAGGAAAAAGAAAAAAAATATAAAATTCATACGGCAACTTCACAAGCATGTATGATTTGAACTTTAGAAGAGGGCCTATGAATCAAATTTACATGGCGAAAAAAGACGACAATCATATAAACTGTAGTAAGAGATCGAATGCATTATTTATGGACCAAAAAAAAAAAAAAAAAAAAGCAAATAAAACAAGGACTCATCTTTAAGAAAAATAAATGGTTGATATGATCACTAATTATTTAATTATTGAGATTTCTTATAATGTTTTTTATTTTTATTTTTATTTTTTTTAATCAACTTTGGTATTTAATAGATTAAATAGTCCTCGTGGAAATGATACTATACTCATCACTTTATTACTTATTTGATTCGCACGTTTATGTAATTGGCAACAATTTTGAATAAATAAAATGAACAGTTACCTAAAATCTTAATTAAAAGATGTTGAATGGTAGATTTTATTTATTATAAATAAAAATGTTGTTTGATTGTAAATGACTCTCATTCAACAATATCTCATATTTGAATTGCTGTACTTATTTGACAATATCTCATATTTGAATTGCCTCAACATTTAAGGGATATATATAAAAGCTGATGCATAGCTAAAAATTATTCATTTGACAATATCTCATATTTGAATTGCCGAAACATTTAAGGTATATATATAAAAGCTGATGCATAGCTAAAAATCATATGAATACGTGTGTTGGTGGGTTAGATGATATATGCATGTGTATTCCTCACAAAACAAGTAGACCAACCCCGAGAAAATGCCAACTCCAACTATGGGAAGAAAACTCCCTACACATATTTGTAAAATATGCATTGCGGGATTTGAACCCTTCACCACTTAAGTAGAAGGAAGGTGCACTACCAATTTTGTTAAGAGGTGATGTGCATTTTTTTTTTCTTTTCTTTTTGAAAGAATAAGAATGATATTATAAAATAAATAAAATAAATAAGAACATAATAGCATAAATATAAAGAAAGAAAGAAAGGAGAGAAAATAGTAGTCCAAGATAGAAGAGATCATTTTATTCCTCAATACTTCTCAAGTTACAAACATTAAGATGAAGGCTCATATTTATAGCCTTACAAATCTTTATAATCATAACTTATACAATAATGGATATAAATTACAACATAAATTGACCATAAATCATTTGGGTGTTACAAGAGAAGTTAGGAAGATGATAAGCTTGATTTCTTAATGTGGACATCCACTCACATTAAACATTGAATAATGTTTTCATAACAAATGATATCTTTTTGCTCTTACATATTAATAGCAATTTATTTGATTTGTCACACTTGAATTTTCATGTAGAGGTTGAGATATAAAGTTGCGATACTTAAAAAATATACTTGTCAAATCAAAATTAGCACATGACAATTGTTTTTTGAATTATTATATTATAAATTTTATAGTTAAAAAAATAATATATAATTTGAATCTGTAATGTAGTTTTTTTATTTTTTATTACCACTTATAGTGCGGTTACTCAAACTTTGGACTTTTTTTTTGACATACCACTTGGAGTGATGACCACTAAATATTGAGATATTTAGCTATTGTGAGACTGAATATGGACTCTTACCACCAAGCCGGTCATATTAGTTGATGGTCCCTTCAAACCTTTGATATTATCAAGCTAAATGATCGGCTTTTACTTCCTAGCCACAATTGGCAGTGGTAACCCATGAGTTGCCATAACCATGTTATTTGTTATTTATTATATATATATATATATATATTTGACTATTTTGGAAAAAACTTAGATGGGTTTTAATGATAAGGCAAATATAGCAGTTGTAGTAGGTGTGTGGTGTGGTTTAATGGAAAGGATCAGCTCACTGCTCACCGTAGCTGAAGCCCCAAAAGAGAAGGTGAGCAGATATGTTAGGTGACAACTCACATTCTTCGATCGTGGCATTTAAATTGAAGACATAATTATTTCCACGTACCTTGTATATCTACTCTTTTTTTTTTTTATGCCGGGAATACCCCTCACCAACCCCGCAAGTCCCAAAAATTTCACATATCATATCAATATATCATGTATGTTTATCTGTTCACGTACTCTCGCCCTCTACATAATACCACATGGATCCTGATGACTCATACGTGTACAAGCACAAAGCAACATATATAATACCAAATGGTCACCTTTAATTGTACCTAAGTAGGCAAGAAAACTTGTCGTTGAAAGGAAAATTGTTGACTTCAAAAAACAATTTGAGGAAAATTAGTTAGGTTGCTATGTACACGTTATTGTTGGTTGATGTTAAAATTGGATGCCATTTTAATTTTTAAAAAATATTTCTTTCAATTTTGACCAATCAATGTCAATTTGCCCATTCAAAATCCCAAAAATCATAATTAACTCCCTTTCACCAGCTCCCCTCTACTACCATCACCTACTTTGTAATTTTGTATATTACCTAAACCAATGCTCAAACCAAATCAAAAAAATTAATTAAAAAAGAAAAAAAAAAAAAAACCAAACTCTCACCTTCTCTCTTGTTTCCCAAAATCTTCTCTCACTGTCTTTCTGTGTTGACAACAACAATGGAGGGCAAAGAAGATGAGCATGAATTCATATTCCGATCCAAACTTGCTGATATTTACATCCCAAATCACCTCCCTCTACACACATATTGCTTTCAAAACATTTCTCAATTCAAAGATCGTCCCTGCATCATCAACGGCCCCACCGGTGACATCTACACATACGCTGATGTTGAACTCACTTCACGCAAAGTTGCCGCCGGTCTCCACAAATCTGGCATCAAAAAAGGTGACGTTGTCATGCTTTTGCTCCAAAACTGCCCTCAATTCGTGTTTGCATTTCTGGGTGCTTCATATGTCGGCGCCATAAGTACTACGGCGAATCCTTTCTACACTCCGGCAGAGATTGCAAAGCAGGCAACGGCTTCCAAGGCAAAGCTGATCATAACGCAAGCCCTATACGCCGAGAAAGTGAAGGACTTGGCCGAAGAAAGTGGTGTCAAAATCATGACCATTGATTCATCTCCTGATCAAAATTGGTTACATTTCTCTGAGTTGACTAAGGACGATGAAAATGACATCCCCGCCGTGAAGATCAACCCGGACGACGTGGTTGCGCTTCCTTACTCGTCGGGGACCACAGGGTTGCCTAAGGGAGTGATGCTGTCACACAAAGGCCTTGTCACGAGCGTGGCACAACAAGTTGATGGAGACAACCCTAATTTGTATTTTCACAAAGAAGATGTTATTTTATGTGTGTTGCCTTTGTTTCATATTTATTCGTTAAATTCGGTGTTGCTATGCGCTTTGAGAGTAGGCGCGGCCATCTTGATTATGCAAAAGTTTGAGATCGTTACATTGATGGAGCTTGTCGAAAAACATAAGGTCACAATCGCTCCCTTCGTCCCTCCAATCGTTTTGGCCATAGCCAAGAGCCCAGACCTCGATAAGTACAACCTTTCGTCCATTCGGACCGTCATGTCTGGCGCTGCGCCCATGGGGAAGGAGCTTGAGGATGCGGTGAGAGCTAAGCTTCCTAATGCCAAACTTGGACAGGTAAACTTTTCTATATTTGTTCTTTTTAATGATTTTTATGTTTCCTTGTTTAAATTTATACGACACAAATCCAACTATAATATCTTTACCATACATGCTTTATTTTTAATAAAAACTTTTAATTCTCTAATTTTATTGATAATTATCTTTATGTAGAATTGATATGGACGTCAATCTAACTAGCTCATTATTTGTGGCTTGTTATTATTTGGTTTGTTGTAGACGTTGAACTTTTGGTTATGATGCATTTTTTGCTTAATTTGGCGGGACCAAAAACGGTCCATTAATGTTTTCAACCAGATAAGGGTTCGCTACTTCGCTACATGGAAATTGGAATAGCCATCCTTATACACCTTCGGACATTCACATTCCCTCATTACAATTTAATTGTAACTTTTAAGTCTAAATCTTCTAATTAATTTAATAATATATATATTTATTTAAAAAAAACTAACACAGTAGTTGAGAATGATTCCACAAGTACTAGTCATATGGACGGTACGTTTTATAGATATTATCGAAAATATTATTTGTTTTTGTTTTCTACTCTTAATTTGAACATTATAAGAAAAGTATGATAACAAAACATTAATAATAGTCATTTTATTTTTATCTAAGTAAAAATATTTAAAGGGTAGGTAAGTGACATCTCCACTTGAATAGAACTTCCCAACTCCCAATTAAGTACCACCACCTACCAAAACAAGAGGTCCATTTTGAAATAAAATTGCAAATCGATTTAATATTGTCCTTTATAAAAACGATCCTTATAAATATTGAAAATAAATAATGAAGAAGCTATTAAATAGGTCAAAATAAATCAATTTAAATTTACGAAAATAAATAAAAATTTGTGTAGGGGTATGGAATGACAGAAGCAGGGCCAGTGTTGTCAATGTGTTTGGCATTTGCAAAGGAACCGTTTGAGATAAAATCAGGTGCGTGCGGGACCGTGGTAAGAAATGCAGAGATGAAGATAGTTGACCCTGATTCCGGTGCCTCCCTTCCTCGAAATCAATCTGGTGAAATTTGCATCAGAGGAAGCCAGATCATGAAAGGTACATGCATGCATGTATATCATCTTCACTACGTACCTCTCTTCTTCTATGATTTTTGTTAACAAGTATAATTGTGTTGGTCCTTAGGGTACCTAAATGATGAGGAGGCAACAGAGAGAACGATAGACAAAGATGGATGGTTGCATACAGGTGATATAGGGTTCATTGACGATGATGATGAGCTCTTCATCGTTGATCGATTGAAAGAATTGATCAAATACAAAGGCTTCCAAGTGGCTCCCGCCGAGCTCGAAGCTATGTTGATTGCCCATCCTAACATCTCTGATGCTGCTGTTGTCCCGTATGTCTCGAAGCTCTAAGCTATGTGTTTTTGGTTTTATATACTTGGCTAAAAACTTAATGTGGTGTACTGATGCAGCATGAAAGATGAGGCTGCAGGAGAAGTTCCTGTGGCATTCGTTGTCAGATCAAACGGTTCTAAAATCACTGAGGATGAAATCAAGCAATACATCTCCAAACAGGTATTATTTTTCTAACATTTGACTTTCAATTAATGTTTTAACATTTGAATTATTTAGAACAAATTGTAACAATTTTTTTGTTGCAGGTTGTATTCTACAAGAGAATTAATAGGGTTTTCTTCACAGACACAATTCCAAAAGCACCATCAGGCAAAATCTTGCGTAAAGACTTGAGAGCAAAGCTGGCCGCTGGTCTGCCCAGTTAGTTCTTAGCTTGAACAAAGCAAAATCATGAACATAAAATCATAATTATTTTACAAAGAGATCATAGGAAGGGCTGGGCTTATTTTGTATATTTTTTATTTTATTTATGGACAAATCAGAGTGGTGTAGGTCATGTTTCACAATGTTGAAACTCAAACTCTTGTTCAGGTTTGTATTGTTAATATTTATTATTTGAAAATATTATAAACTTAAAATTTAAATGAAACTTGAAACAAGTTGCCTTTATTAATTAATTGACCAATTTGTTAATCAGTCTTGATTTTAGGTCCATGGGCTGTATAATGGAAGATTGTAATAGGATAGATAACCAATGCTTGGTTTGGGCCAACAAATTGGATTATATTTTGTAACAAAGCCTTGTAGATATTGAATGATAGATATCCTTATCTGTATCACAAGTCAGAAAACGTGTGGATTATACAGTTTTTCGCTCGTGAAAGTAGTGCTCAGGCCAGAAAGCTTTGCTTACTTTTTTGTATTTTCCTTTGTTGTTTTTACTGTTATTGCATGACCACGTTGAGACTTGAGAGAGACAGAGAAAACACAAGCTACTTTTATCTGGATCCCCCATTTAAAGGACCTGAGTGGTGATATCTCAGCTTCCAATATAGCCAACGTGTCCATTTCGATGGTCAACTTGCTTACCTATTTTGTCTGCCACCCATATGTACCATCAAAATTGATGATAACCCTATATATACTTTCTATTCTCACGTAAAAGGACCTCTCCCACCATCTCTTTGTCCTCTTCCCTTAATTCTTCTCACCATACAAGTGAAAAAGAAAAAGAAAAAAAAGACGACTTCAACATATATATATAGTTCACTCATAATAATTAAACATGAACAGAACTCAAAAGCTAGTATACGGTCATAGCCAATATATATTCTATCTACTTCTTTTTCCTTTCCACACTAGACGCTAAGCATAGACACATGTTTGATATATAATTTTATCATGTGCGGACTATATAATTTCAATGATAAAACTAAAATCTAAACCGTACATCTTTTTACAAAAAGGCAAAATAATGTGCAGACAACCACATCTGAAGCGAACCAGTAATTTGAGAACTACTTAAGAGGAGATAAGATAAAAAGATGTATATATATATGCTTGGCCTAGCTGACAGCTCAAACATTAAAATACAACAAAATCATTATCTTGAAAAGATATATAAGTTTTTGGATAGACAACTTAACATCAATATGAGTGTAAAAGGACTATGCATATATAATTGTTAAAGATTTTGGAACAAACTGACGGAGATTAGAGAGAGATGTTTGATTAGATTGACGACATTGAGGTGCATGAATAGATTTTTTGGATACTTTCTGTAATGGAAATTAAACTAGATATATAGCTAGCTAGAGTGATGATTATAATTTAGACTTATCACATTGAGATGCATAAAGAGATTATTTTGAATAAATTAAAGCCTATATATGCAATAATATTATAGAGTCAAATTGATAATTACCTTCAAGTAAAGTAAATTATATCCACGTCAATTCCAATTTATAGTCAAATTGTACTCTAGTGTCAGTCGGAATTAATGAAAGAAGTAAATCGATCTCTTAATTATTGATCTGAATCTCAGTTAGGGACTAGGGTATTCTGGCAACCAAACACATCATATAGTTTTTTTTATAACGGATCCAAAACTGAAACAGAGAAACACCAAAAAGGGCATGAAGTGCGGGCAAAAAGTAGTTTCAATAGGGACCATACTCTTTAGATCATGGTAGCTTAGCACCAAAACACTAAAACACATGGAAGCCGAAGGCACTTGAAATTGGAAGAGAAGGGTGAAAAGAAAATACAAAGCATAATTGTGAACCTCATGCACACAGCCACTTCCAGAGATGGTGAGGTATCAAATATCCCTTTAATTGGAAACCTCTACAAACATTTCAATACTAAGGAGACATCTCAATTCATTATTCACACGAAAGAAATGAAGAAGGGGTTTGATGTTAAAGCATACCCATAATTGACGGCGATAGTTTTTAGTGGGAAGAACGTACATATCACATTATTACGCATAATTGGAAAGTTCATCCAATAAAATACAATCACATATACATTTTATTTTTATGTACTATATTTTATTTTTGATGTACCATATGCGGTTATAATAATTTGAACTTGATATATTGACATACTGAACTAACGCATTTTGCTACCAAGCTTTAATTTATTGAGCGGTATATACTAACAACCATAACAAAAATTTTGTCGATTAGATGTAAAGAGGGTATGACACGTCCATTATCTTGTTGAGAATTTTTCATATTAAAGAATGAAAAACAGTAAAAATCATTATCCACGTGTAGGCCGAAAAGAGAGCCAATTGAGTCATCATTGTGAGGTAGCTCTTCCATAACCATTTAATGTTTTTAAATCCGACAAAAGACAAACATGTCCACTAACATTTCCATCTGAGGTTCTTCTTAGGATATCCCATTATTCTAATGCGAAAACCAGAGGCTCTCTCTCTCTCACTTCTCTTACCAAACAAGTTGCATTTCCCCATGTGAGCCTCTTTCCCTCTTGCTTGTTTTGCTTGAATTTAACAACTGATGTTTTTGTCTTGTTCAATTTGATGATAAAACGAAACAAGGAGGAAAAACCATTGATACACGAAACAAATAATATACATATCCAATTAGGGTTTAAGTTCATGGGACTCAATGATTTGTGAGATTTGTTAATAGTACAAAGTTCGAGAGACACATACACCATTGACTGATCTTGATCTTTGCATAATAATAATTATAATAAGATTTTTATTTATTCAAAGGAATTAATGTTCCATAGCTTGGAATCTTAAGATCAATAGGAAGACTAAATAAAAACTATACCGATCTATGATCCAAACCCAAGGTAGTTTCTTGGTTTGTGTTGTGTCTGTCAATAAGAGACATTGGCTCTGCGCAATCATAGCCGACCTGTGAGATTATGATCCCACAATCATGCTCAAATGTTATTTTAATTAGATTAATGAGACCCTTTTTTTTTATTTTTTTATTTTTTAAATTAATAATTTTTTGTAGCATTTTGAGGCACATATATAGTGGAATTAATTTGTCTGCTTTTCTACTGCTTCAAATCCTATTCCCATGTGCCCTGCTAAGTTAACTAATATATGTCGAATATATATATGAGAGAGAGAGAGAGAGAGTATTACAACCGGTGCGCTGAAGAATCTCTTAATGAAGAGGGATTGTAGATGTGACGTAAGGTAAACGACTTCTAAATCTTTGTGGCATACATGCAGAATAAATTGTGCGCTCAAAAAGGGCATTATGATTTATGGACGATAAACAAATTAATCTCTCTTTTGACTTTTCTACAATTTCCAAAACCATTTTCGGGATTGTTTTTCCATTCTGGCTCTGACTCTACGTTGATATACATTTCAAAAATTAAATGACACATTTTCAAGCTGTAATTTTAAGTGTTTTAATAACTTAAAGTTTAAATGACACATAAAGTATGCATCTGATAAAAATACGTTTCAAAAATACTCACAAAAATAAGTTTCACGTTTTTTTTATTTTTTATTTTTTTTATTTTTATTTTTTAAAAACTTATTTTGATGTTTCCGAGACTTATTTTGTATTTTCAAGACTTAATTTCTAATTTTTGAGACTTTTAGGTAGTTTTCAAGACTTTTCCGAGATTTTTTTCTGTAGTTTCCGAGGCTATTTACAAATTTTGAAACTTTTTGGATCAAAATGAAAATTTTCAATTTTTTTGGGTCATCTTCTTCATTGAAATCTCCATTGGAGGTCGAATAGAGTTCAACCTCTATTGGAGGCCGATTTCGACCTCCATTGGAGCTCGAAATGAAGGTCTTTCATCTCCATTGATGGAGGACTCCAATGGTCCTTTATCAATGGAGGTTTTTGAAGAAAAAAAAATCCTTAAATATGGCACAAATGTAATAAAAAAAAAGGAGATAGGGTTATTTTAGTCCTTTGGTGCAATTTAAACTTAAGTTATTAATCTCGTGATACTTATAAAATTCAACATAAAAAGTGTCATTTCCCAATATTTCCAATAGAGTAATACTATATTGCCAAAATTTGGTGCCCAAATGATGTGGCAACAATGTAGACCATTCACTTAAATCATGCAAATATAATACAATTTAAATGAATGGTCTACAGTGTTGCCACATTATTTGGGCACCAGATTTGGACACCAAATTTGGACAATATAACATTACTCTTTCCAATATATTTATAATACTTATCTTGAACCATCAATTAATATGATTCAATGGAAAGAACGTTCATTAGTGTGACCGCATATGGAATATATATAGGGTTATCCTATCTTTCTCTCTCTATTTTATTTTCCTATATAGTTACAATTTTTGGAGATGGTATATATTATAGAAATTCCGTTTATTAGGATCTTTTGTAGTGGAATCAATGTGTGTATATATATATATATATATATATGAATCAATCTCCATCAACCAAATTAGTAGAGGAAATTAATTTAATTTGTGTTTGTTTACGGTGTGGGGTGGGATTGTCGTGTTCTTCTGTAGTTTGTTTTTTCCTTTGTTGAAAATATAGTATTCCCTTAATACATACAATTAATTAAGAGTTTAAGACATATATTAATATAATTGTTTTTATAATTGGACTCCATAGAACAGTGAGAGATCCTGCCTTTGACATGTTACATGAATAAGAAATGTTTAATATTTTATCATAAACAATGAAGATGGATGGACCACAAGGTTAATTAGTACTTAAGAAATCTCAAATGGATTTGATTGGAACATCAAATAGTACTTGAACACAAATGTGTAATAGTAGTGGGGGGTTCAGTGTAGAGGGACTGCATCTAGCTTTGGTACGGATTTCACAATATAAGATAATTATTCTTGAAAATGTGTAAATGTGTCTGCTGTCATGTTGCATGTTTAGTCTAGTCAAGATGATTTATCATGTTAATTATTAATTACCCAGATTGGAAATTAAATTGATTACAGCATATGATCTCATCATCAACTCAATAATTATAAAGCTGGAAGATTAAAGACTAAAATTAAACAATAAGGTCGGATTGGACCCAATAATATAGATGGGCAATTAAATTACACATATTCACAAGTTGAGACACTATATATATACAGTCTTTTATTGTCAGTTCGTCCTGATAATAAATATATCACGACGAAGAATGTTGATCATAGACTATGAAGAAGTTTTGACAAGTGCATACACTTTGAGTCAAAGTATGTAAATCTAGTGATCCACGTTATTTGTCATGATATATTTATTGTTAGGACGAATTGACAATAGAAAATCTGTATATATATATATATAAACAATTTTTCTATTGTACGTCAGCTCATCCTGACAATAAATATATCAGGACGAAGAATATTAACCATAAATTATGTAGAAGTTTTGATAAGTGCATATACTTTGAGTCAAAGTATGTAAATCCAGTAGTCCACATTCTTCGTCTTGATATATTTATTGTCCACATTTTTCGTCTTGATATATTTATTGTCAGGACAAACTGATAATATAATATATATATATATATATATTTGAGGGATGCTATATTCACTCTCTAAATTCACTATCTCAATACTCTCTTCTCATGTTGATACGTGTGTATTTTTTATTTTTTATTTTTTTAACTTTAAACTTGGAGCCATAATAAATGGACTGGTTTTGCATATTATTTTCAATTCAAACTAATAACATCTTCCCAAATTGCCCATACCAAAGATGGAAGAAAAAATGTTCAAAGAATTAAAGACAGTGGTTTGAATAATATTCATTAAATATGTTTTGTATTTATTTTAAAATAAAAATTAGTGAATATATATTATTAAAAATATTGAAATTAATTTTTAAATACAATAAAACTTGACACCCCACATTTTGAATACATTTGAGTTTTGATATTATTAAAATTATTAAAATACAGAAAAACTTGTTTAACTATTTTACTGAAAATTGATTTTTTAACTATATTTTTCAAAACCTAAAATGAGGATTACTTAATAAATTATTAAAATATGATGAGCTTATGAGAATAGAGACAAAAACATTAATTTTATGAGTATAAATTATGTTTGATATTGAAATTTAAAAATAAAAATAAAAAGAGGTATATAATAATATTAATAATCATAATAAAAAATATATTAAGAAATGTCAATTTGGGAAGATGTAATTGGTTTAAATTGAAAATAACATGCAAAACCAGCTAATTTATTATGGTTCTAAGTTTAAAGCAAAAAAAGGTAAAAAGTAGACACATGTCAACAAGAGAAAAAGAGTATTGAGAGAGTGAATTGGGAGAGGACGAAATCTAGATACACTATCTCAATCCACTTTCCCAATCCACTCTCTGTTCATGTGATGACATGTAGACAACATTAATTTTTTCACATTAAATTTGTAGCTTTTATAAATGGTCTTTTTTTTTTTTTTTTTTTTTGGGAAAAGGCAAGCTTTATTAATGTAAGAAACAACAAGGAGCAAAAGGGAGCAATACATCCACAACCACCAAGAAACAATCAAAGCCTCTAAGAGACAATAAAGAAACATAATATAACCCAACCAACACAGCAAACCAAGGACAATCGATAAACCCAACTAACCAAACAACAAAATTAGACAAAACCTCCCGCCCCTTAATCACAAAAACTTGACATCCAGAGTCAAAAACTCATCCACTCACACCCACACAACCTACACCAGCAGACTCATAGAACCTTGTTTAGTGAGAAAGTCTGTAGCAGCATTACAAGACCTAGGAACACGAATAACCGACAACCTTGGGTTAAATTTGGTCAGAATTTCCTTAATGTCCAGGATGTACTCCATGAGATTGACATTTCCAACACCATCGTTCCCATTCACCTAGGCAACAGCCACCATACAACCACTTTCGATAATAATACAAACATCAGATGTACATCAATCACTAACACACAAATGATAGGCTTTTAGAATAGCTTGAACTTCCACAGCCGTAGACGAACTAACGCCAACATATGAGGAGAACATACACAGAGTATCACCTCTCGAATCTCTCAAAATGCCACCAATTCCGGAAGGCCCTAGGTTACCAAGCGACGATCCATCGATATTAAATTTCATAATACCGTCAAAGGGGGGTCTCCATGAACACTTAACCTTCCCCTTAATTATAAGGATATCAATACACCCTACCTTTAAGTTCATCATTAAGACAGTAGTAGGAATCTGAGACCTAGAGCCGCACGTCTTGAACCACCACGCAACCCTTTAAAACACCCTTTCCACGGCCCTATCAAAACTAGCAACCCTCTGCTTAAAGACCACTTCATTCCTACATTCCCATATAGTCCAACAGACTGCATGAAAAGCCATTCTCCATACTCTATTACTTCTAGTCTCCGGGCAAAGATCCTACCAACTTTCCATCCAATCGCTCAACTTCTCCGATAAGCACGCCGAAATCTCCCACCAGCTAAGGCAAACTATCCACAATCTCCATGACCACTTACAATTAATAAAAAAAGTGATTGATTGTTTCCTCTAATGAATTGCACAAAGGACATAACCACGAACCAACCAAACCACTCGTAAATATAGGTAGCAATTCCACAACCATAAGTCTATTTTTGGCAAGCATCCAAAGGAAGAGATCCACTTTAGGAGGCACCACTTTACTCCAAATCAGCGGATTAGCTTTACTGACAGAAATAGGAAGCTTACGATTCTCCAGTTCTCTCCTAAATGAACAAACTGAAAAATTTCCGGAAGGCGTTAGTGACTATACCAGTGAGTCAGGACAAAACCTTCGAACCTTGAATTTCCTCAACTCTGATAGAAAACGAGACCACACTGCCTCTTCCCAACCAAGAATAGGTCTTCTTGTAGCAATATTCCAACACCAGCAAGAGCCATTCCATGATCCAAATTCCCCAACAACACCAAACTTGTTCACTACCAGCGCATATATTCTAGGGAATATATCAGCAAGTGGAATTCCATCAATCTTCATTTCCTTTCAAAACTTCACACGACCCTCATCACCTAAAAACACCTTCAGGCAATCTACAAGGATTCCATTATAACTTGATCCTCCCTTCCATAATCTTCCAACCGAATTAATATAGATAGATGCATGAGTCCCCCCTTCCAATCCCATAACAATGAACGAGGCTCGACTGAATACTTTTCACAAATTACCTTTCTCCATAATTCCCCTTCCTCCATCCCAAACCTCCACACCCATTTTGCAAGTAGTGCATCTCCTTTGTCTTATATTCTACCAATTCCCAAACCACCATTCCATTTATTTTTACATAAGGTTGGTCAATCCACCCAATGGATGCCAATCTTTTCACCTTTAACACCCCAAAAAAAGTCTCTTTGCATTTTTTCGATAGCCTAAGCCACATAATTTGGTATTTTGAACACTGACATAAAATACGTAGGTAAACTTGCAAGCACTGATTTAATAAGCACAAGCCTACCCACCTTAGAAATGAACCTCATCTTTCAGGAGCTAACCTTGAACGAATCCTATCAAGCATTGGTTCCCAAAAGCTTATGGAGCTCGGTCTCCTTCCCAACGGCAGTCCCAAGTACTTGATAGGTAAAGAGGTCTTCTTACATCTAAACAATTCCGCTCATCTCTTCACATTACTAATTCCTTTCCCAACTTTGACTAAACATGATTTGTGAAAATTAACTTTTAGTCCATACGCCAATTCGAAGCATCATAAAACACGTCTCAGATTAACCACCGCCTCTTCATTAGCCTCAAAAAATAATATTGTATCATTAGCAAATTGTAAATGGGTGATTTGAGACCCATTTGTACCAAAAATCTTCCCTTTAAATAGATTTCGATCCTTGGCCTTCAAGATCATTCTATTCAATGCTTCAACTACAATATTAAACAAAAATGGGGACAATGGATCCCCCTACCGAAGGCCTCTACCAACCCCAATATTATAAATGGTCTTCTTTTTCATTTTATTTACAATACAAACCAACAACTTATTTCCTAGATTGCCTTTCTTTTTCAACTTTATAATTGCCATTTAATATCAGTTATATATATATATGTGTGTGTGTGTGTTTAAACTCTACAACTTCTTTTATTTCTCGAGTATATGGTCCCAAATTGAATTGTTTAGATTATTTTTTTTTTACCAAATTTTCATTACCAAACACTGGCTATTTTTTTTTTGAACGGTGAACTTTATTGAAAAGGGAAACAAACAAACAAACACCATCAACCAAAAGGCCGGGAGGCCAAGCAAAAACACCAAAAAGAAACAAGAGAGTAGAATGAACACAGAAACCAGAAAAGCAAAACAGAGGCCATAAAAAAGACCCCAACCAAAAGCCAAAGAAACTACCCCCTAAATGCCCAAAGGCAATTAATCAATCACCCAGTGGATAAAGTCCCCTTCATTCTTCGAGCCTTTCTTAGCCAAATTGTCAGCAAACAAGTTTGAGGCTCTTGAGTTGAACGACACCGCCGAACCCCTATGACATCTCAAAAACTAGTGAATGTCATAGACCATACCAACATGGTTGAGACTACCAAAACCTTCATCGTTAACCCAACCAACCGCCGACTTAGAGTCACTAACAATCTCAATGGTTCGACCTGACAAAAGTGGATTCGAGGCACACAGGGACAAGCTTTCTCAATGGCCATCAGCTCAGCTGAGTTAGAATCCTGTGAGCTAACAACCAAAAGGAACACAGAACTTTGCCTCCAGCATCTCTCAAAACATCGCCCATATCTGCTGGACCTAGTTTACCTCTAGTCGATCCATCAGCATTGAATTTCAACTCGTCTAAGCTCGAAGGAATCCATTGCTCAAGCTTATGCTTCTTAGGCTTCAATGAATCCATACAAAATTCACCAACATTCTGAAGAAGAGGTAATATGATCTGAGGAACCGCAACTGTGGTGTTTAAACCACCAAGCGACGTGAAATTAAACCGAGTCTATAGCAACATTAACCATTGCCTCAACATCAATGAAGATCCTCTGATTTCTAAATTTCCAAATCGTCTAAACCGAGGTAAAAAATAAAATGTTCCAAGCTCTTCTACATTCAATGGACGGGCATAAAAAATTCCAGCAAATTACCCAATCCGTAAGCGACTTGGACATACAACTATTAACCTCCTACCAGCCCATACAATATGACCACAATTACAAAGACCACGCCCACCTACAATGGAGAAAAGTATAATTTATGGATTCTTCATCATTGTTGCACAAGGAACATGCCAAACCACAATTAGGCACTACACCATGTCTTTGAAGCACCTGTTTAACTAAAAATTTCCCTTTCAACGGCTGCCACACAAAAATCCCCACATTCGGTGGACAAATACCTTGCCAAATAAACTTGTCCAGCCCTTGGCTAATTTGATGGTTGTTGTATATAATAAATAAATAGTAAAATAAATTAGAGTTTTTTTTTTTTGAACAATAAAGGGAGTTTTATTATAACAAAAAACCAGCTACAACCGCACAACAGGCAACACAGCTAGACAACAGCCCACAAGAGAAAAACAGGGGACCAGGCCGAAGCAGGAGAAACAGAAACACAACACAAGAAACAACAACAAGAACAAAAGACACACTCAACCCGAGGTAACCCACTCCTCAAAGTCCTCCACCCCAGAAGCACCCTGCTTAGCAAGCCTATCAGCAAAGAAATTAGAGGCTCTTCTAGCGAAAACCACCACCATATTCTCATGCCTCTTCAACATACAACGAATATCGTAAATGTAATTAACTAAGTTAATATTACCAACACCTTCCTTATTAATCCAGTCCACCACAACCTTAGAGTCGCTAACAATTTCCACATTACGACCTAATACAAAGGGGGAGGACACACACAGGGACACCGCTTTACGAATCGCCAGGAGCTCAGCTGCTATAGGGTCATGGATGCCTATACATACAGAGAACAAACATCGGACTCTCCCCTCCGAATCTCTCAGCACACCGCCAATACCTGACATACCAGGATTTCCTAACGAGGAGCCATCCACATTAAACTTCAATCCGAAACCATTAGGAGGATTCCACACAGCCCTTTGATTTTTCTCCCTATTTTTCTCCACACATCTCTCTTTGATGTTCAGTAAAATAGTTGTAATAGGCTCACACGACCCAGCCCCATGATGCTTGAACCACCACCCAACTCTGAAAGTAACCATGTCCATCACCTGATCATCATCAACCAACTTTTCATTAAAAATAGCTTGATTCCTCATATCCCAAATAGACCAGAGCACGGCGTAAAAGAGCGTATTCCATGCTCTCGTGTATCTACCAGAGGGAAAAAAACCGGACCAGGCCTCCCACCACTCAGGAACGCTGGAGCACATACAGCTAGAAGCCCCCCACCAGCCCATCCCCTTCTGCCATAAATTAGAGTTAAATAGCTTAAAAAATACATTATAAAAAATTCATATAAACTGAAATTCATTATTTTAATTTTTATTATCTGAGGAGAGGAATGTGAACCTCAGTTACTCTTATTGGGTCCGCCTTATTTATATATGTGTTTGAGTTAAAATCTTTACCTTTCAAGATTTAGCTAATGAAAGATTTTTTTCTTCTTCTCTATATGTGATTAAAAAGAAAAACAAATGTATTTTTTATTTTTAATTTAAATATAGACATTATCTTGTCTTATAAATTTTTTATAATATATTTTAAAACTGTTTAACTCTGATTTGTTTTACTATTTATTTATTTTATACAACAACCATCAAATTAGCCAGTGATGTAAAAAGAAATGTTTGAGTAAATTTGGTAAAAAGAAATAGATATCCGAGCAATACATATATTTAAAATAAAAAAATAAAATAAAATTGATATTAAATGACAATATGTTAAAGTTAAAAAAAGTTCAATTTAGGAAATAAGTTGTTGGCTTACATTGTAAATATAATGATAAAGGAGGCCATTTATAATGGCTACAAATTTAATGTAAGAAAATTAATGATGTCCATATGACATCATATAAACAGAAAGTGGGTTGAGAGAGTGTATCTACGACTCCTCTTGGGAGAATGGATCTAGCATTCCTAATATATTTTTGGTTGTTAATTATATAATGAAATATTTTTTCCATGGACCGACAAAGGAGTCGAATGCTGCCATTAATGGAGGCGACAACCCTTCGATTCCCCACTGATCCTTGCAGCTACCTGTCTTTCTCTCTCTCTCTCTCTCTCTCTCTCTCTCTCTCTCTAAACCATCTTTTTATTTTTTTCACTCTCTGTAGTACTATTTGTGTTTGCAGAAACAATGAACCTTTGCACCTCCTCTCCTACATCACATCTATATCTTCTCCTCTTTATATCTGTTATAGACTGACTACTTTGAGTTGCCAAATAAACTTATTTCACTTCTCTTTATATCTCATCTTATAGAATTCTCTCTCTCTCTCTCTCTCTCTCTCTCTCTCTCTCTCTCTCTATGGATTTCCAGCCCAATACTTCTCTCCATTTAAGTCTTCCAAACAATCAGCTCAACCTTGAGCTTGTTCTTGAACCATCATCATCTTCATCATCATCGCCTCACAGCCCAGCTGCAGAACCCAGAATTTTCTCTTGCAACTATTGTCAAAGGAAGTTTTATAGTTCACAAGCACTTGGTGGTCACCAAAATGCTCACAAGCTCGAACGAACACTTGCCAAGAAAAGTAGAGAGTTAACCTCATCATCACCAGCTCTAAGGGCTCATGGAGGATCGAACCACCAGGCTAATCATCATCATCATCATCATCAGCTACCTTTCGAACACCAGGCTCATGCTGCTCGCTTCTCTGGAGACATGATGATGAGCTATGCTGGCAGGAGAGAGATGAGCTATGGTAGTTCAAGACAAGGAGTGAGTTCTAATTGGTCTATGAGCTACAACTACAGACCTGAAAATGTTCAAGATGAGTTTGGCCACCTTGATTTATCTCTAAGGCTCTGACCAATTTCAAGTGTACTATTTTTACTCTTATGATTTACTTATATTATCATCCAGTATCTATCTGTGTATCTGATACATATGAAAATATATTTAATTGATAAAGAGAAAGGTACGGTAGAGTCATGGAACCGAAGCCAATTCATTGAAGAAAAAAAATGTTATTGTGATTTGGTGATCAGCCGATGAATTTGTGTCTTTCTTCTAGTAATTTACATTGCATTTCACATATATAATGTGGACATGGCTAGAGAAGATCTCCCGGAAAAGGCCAGAGTTAAAGATGACAGACTGACAATTAATAGTTTACTGTCTCAGATTATTTTTAGACAATCTTTTCTTGATTATTGGGGAATTTTCTTACTGTTGTTTGTACGGTTGAATTTAATTAGTGCTGTGGTCTGTGAAGAGTGCATTTTAAGAGAACGATCCATTGTTATATATATTGTTTTATGTTTCTTCTTTGTCATCATTTTATGTTATAAATAAACATAATTTCATTATTTTTGTGTGGATATTAATTAATTTAATCGGAAAGATTTGATATAATTGAAAGGTGTTTGCTTCTAAACCTACTCATAATCGACAAAGGCTTGGTTTTCGCATTTGACTCCATGTAAATCCTTGTGTTGTGTGTGTGATTGGATTTCATCTATCTTATCTTTTTATTTTCTTTTTATTTCTTTGATCCTATCTTTTTTTATTTCTTTTTCTTAGTGATATTATTGTGTTTGTTTATGGACTATCCGGCAATGCTTTTGCGTAGCATAGCAATTGGTATTATTGCTAACAACTGGTGTCAGAGCCCGGTTGCCTGATAGTGGTCTTAACAAACTGTTTATGTCTCGGAAGATGGGTTCGATGTGATTCGATATTGAGAAGTTTGAAGGGAAGACTAATTTTGGTTTGTGGCAAGTTCAAGTCAAGGATCTATTAATCCAATACGGGTTACACAAGGTGTTAAAGGGTAGATCAACCCCTGGAAATTCTAGAAACCCTGAAGACTCTGAAAAAGAAGCGGTTGGTACCAGTTCAGAAAAAATCTATGATGAGCGATGATGATTGAGAGAGTTGGATGAGATGGCTGTAAGTGCAACTCGTCTGTGCCTGGCCAAGAATGTTCTTGCAAATATTCATGGAATATATTATATGAAAGAACTTTGGGAGTGGCTTGAAGAATTGTATCAAGTGAAAAGCGTCTGCAATTGGTTCTACCTAAAGGATGAGCAGTTTCACTCACTGTAGAAGTTTGAAGGTATGAAGGTTTCCGATCATGTGGGAGTGCTCAATGTGATAATTTCTGAATTAGAGTCGATTGGAGTTAAAATTGATGAGGAAGACAAAGGGTTAAGACTCATTTGGTATCTTCCACCGTTCTATGCGCACATGAAGCCAATTTTGATGTATGGAGGTTCGACCATAAGTTTTGGAGACTTGGCAAACAAATTGATCTCTAAGGAAAAAAAGGCTGACCAGTGAATGTAAATCTTCTAATAGTGTACTTATAGTTGAAAGTAGGAAGAAGGGGAACTCTAAGAAGAGAGTCACTTACTGGAACTGTGGGCAATCTAGAGATGTGAGGAAAGATTGCAAAAATAAAAAGGCGAGTATTGCTAAAGGCTCTAAAGAGGGGGATCTGGCAATCGCCTCTCTTGATTATGAAAACTACAGCGATGCCCTCTAAAGGGGTATGAACATCCTCATGGCATGTACAACTAGTTGCCATGGAAGAGGATTTGTTGTTGATAACAGGTCCATAATTGCGTATGAGCACTGGTTAAGAGGTGATGCAAGATGTGTGGTGGACAAGGATATCAATGGCTGAACAAACTCCTTGGGAATCTAACGTGAAGAGTTGCACCACAATTTCAATAGGTTATTTTGACATGTGCTAGAAGAAATCTTAGGATGATCGTTCCTAAGTGGTTATACCTTGAGTGGGGTATGGTGATTCTTGGTTTGAGAGTCGTAGCTATGGACGATGGTGTGGGGAATTCTTGCCATAATGGAGAATTGTTGGATATGGCTCGTTTTCCCATTGGTTATCAAACGGGGTTCAACCAAAGCAGAAACTTCCTGGAGATGTGAGAAACATTTGGAAGTAGAAGATCATGTTTGAGAGAGGCTTGAAGTCAGAAAAAGATCTAAAGAATTAGATTTCGGAACGAACTGCGGCGTGGACCGTGGCATAGGTGTAGTGCACAAATAGCTGCATGAACTGTGAACAATTCCAGTGAGTACAGGTGGTATAGACTGCGCTGGAGGTAAAAGATGCAGACCCTAGTATTCTGAGCGGTCATCTCCAGTGGCTTTCCGCGGTATAGGGCGCGGGTTACAAACTGCGGTAACAGTGTATTTTGCACAGTTTGGGAAAGTTGTGCATGAATAAGGAAAGGTTTTCTTCTCGGAAGTTCTTGTGCATAAAAGAAAAAAGACTTTGCATGGAATAGGAAGTTCTTATGTGTAGAGGAGTAGGACTTTGTATGAAACAGGAAATCTTATGTGTAAAAGAAAGTAGGTTCCTTGTAGGACTTAAACTCCCTGTAACTAATATAAATATATCCTAATAACTAGGTTATTGGTGTGGAGCAAAATAGAAAATATTAGAGAGATCTCAGAGAGTGGGCATTGGGTGTAATTGAGTTTGAGGTATTTTAGAGAGAGAATCTTGAGTGTGTGGTTGTAACAATGTACTACATAGTGGAACTTTCTCTTGTCGTCCTGACAGTCGTGGTTTTTTCCCTGTTCTTGGATTTCCACATAAAAATCCTTGTGTTGTGTTTGTGATTGAATTTTATTATTTCTTCCATCTTATCCTCTTTCTTTCTTTCTTTCTTTCTTCTTTCGATGATATTATTGTATTTGTTTATGAACTATCTGGAAACACTACTGCGTAGCGTAGTAATCGATATTGTTTCTAACATTGTGATGGTGGGGTTGAGCAATGAAAAAAACAATTGTTTTAAATTTCCATAGACATTATAGACAATGGAAAATCACTTTTATGGTGGTTTAGTCCCATAATATATTATAATGATTATTGTATTCTTTAATTGATGTTTTAAATCCTAACCTGTTTACTTTATAACAAACTATACATGTATGTCTTTTGAGCCAATACCTATACATATTTTAGAAGAAAGATGTAATATGTATATATATATATATTTATATATATAATTTATTAGTTTCATGCATTTTATTTATTTGTAATGCTATTAAACAAGCTCGTTGGACCACTGTTTAATGTGGTTTGGTGGTAAATAACGTTCATTCAATCTGACAATATCAAGTTCATGTTAATGCCACTATATAATGTTAGTTTGTTGCATATGAATCTTCAATTAAAGCAAACCAATAATGTACTCGAATGGATATTGTGATATATGCTATATACAATACTTCATTTCTGCTTAAAAAAAAAAAAATACTTCATTTCAACAGTTTATTCCAATAAAATCTGAGAAAAACTAAACCTAAATACATATAGCTAGTCACCACCATATATATTTTGTATGATTGACATAGTTCATATTTGATTATAATGTACAGTTAAAATTTTATTGAATAAGATCCCTATATACTTTCCTATACTATCATTCAAAAAAATGATAGTTTTGCTTTTCAAAAAAAATCATTCAAAATACTATTAAAAGTGATGCTTGAATATATTTAGCATTATTCATCATAATTTCCCCCCATATCCACAAAAAAAAAATAATAAAAAATAATAATAATAATAATGGACTTGATTTAATAAGCTGATTTAAGCCAAATTAATTTGATAAGTTCTCACTAAATGTCTAAATCGATCATTTAATTCTCTTAATTAAGAATATATTGCATTATAAAAACTATCTATCCAATATTACTATGGAATAGTATAATTTTCTTATTGATGACGAGTTCGACCTCGTCTCACAACTTAACGAGCATTAATATATCCAGAACATCTGTGTTGAGATTAACTAATAATCTATCCATCCAATATCTCTAATTCTTGTATATAAGTCTTTTAGTTTATTAAAAAAGATGCATGACATTTAAAACATCTTTATATTTTGTTTTTAAATTAAATGTCCTTAGATTATTATTATTATTATTATTATTATTTTGCAAAACTGGACGAAGTAGATTAGTAATCTCCATGATTATTCATTAAATGCAAGATGGAGAATTCAAATGAAGTGGTTGCCTCATAAGTTGCGTCATTTTCTACTCATCTAGAAGAAGTTGTTCCTTCATCAATAATTTTCATTAAAACAATAAATGTTGTAGTAAACATTTTTATCAAGCTAGAAATTGACCTATAATTAGATGGAGAGATAGAAAGCTAAGCGACAAGGAGAGAGTTTTTCTTGTACTTAAGCTATTCTCAAATCTAGTAAAATATATAGGTTTTGTGGATGTTGTCAATTTGGTGAACCACGTAAAAATTTTAACCGTTTATTTATTGTGGTTGTATTTTATCTATTTTTCATCTTATTTATCGGTATTATTTTTATTTTTCTTCGATATTAAGATCCCAAAAGATAATTTGGTTTATCTAATCCAGAAAACACAAACGGTGTCGTAATTTACAACATATCAGAGAGAGACTCCACATGTATACCTGTGAAATGACTTCACCTACCTAGCAAATTGACTTTTTGACATTTTTTGATCGATGTTTACTGTTAACACGTCTAAAAGGAAAAAGAACCAAGGTAAACAATTGCTCAATCTGTTATTTATTATTACCAACGTACATTAATCTAAACTCATGTTTCTGTCGACAATATTTCGTATATGCTTTGACGGAGTCAACCAATTGTTCACTTTTTGTGATGAACTTGTTGAATATTACATGCACTCATTGAAATTGGTCTTCATAAGCAACAAATTATGGTAATATTTAGGTAACTAATATTAACAAATTTTCACAAATTTATATTGCATTAGGAGAAATACAATAATAAAATTATTTAATCATTTTAAAATCAGTGGAAATGCATGTGTGATGTGTAAAGGATAACTATGTTAAATAGATTTATTTGTAAGTTCCTCAATTTTGATTGGCTTATTTCATGATAAATCATATTTGGGGATGAGTTTGTAATGGGTAACTTAGGTCCTCGATGACAAGCTTCCAAGCGTCTCAGTGTTTTCAAAGAGCAAGAGCGAAAGGTAAATCACTTGTCTTGCCTCTTAAAGATATTTAGTTGCACACACACACACACACACACACACACACACACACTCTCATATGCATTTCAATGATTGCATTTGTGTTTCTCTTGTTGTGTGCAATTATGTTTCATCATCACACTCTTGCATTTTCACATCTTGCATATTTTGTGTGTCACATGCTTAGTGATTATTCATGATGTTATCCATTCCCATGCATGTTATTTACTCACTTCACACTTGCACAAAATTCATATCGTTTAGGTGTGTTTGAGAGCTCGAGAAAAGAGTTTTTAACTCTTACCGCGGTGCAGGACGCTCCCTAAGCACCTGCCTATGCTGTGGTACCCACAACGGTAGAACCAAATGGGTTTCACACGTAGGGTATCGCGGTCGAGACACCTTGCCTCTACGGCGATCCCAACAGCGGAGCTCTCCAAGGCTTCCATGCCATGCGTACTGCGGTCGGGGCACATTGTCCATACCATGGCACACATAGCAGTCCGACATGTTTTTGTAGCCTGATTGCCAAAACGACGCCGTTTCTCTTAGGGCTTCATATATATATATATATATCTTCTCTTCTTCCTTGCTCGTTTTTATGAGCCAAAAATCAGATTTAAGAGAGAGAAAGAATCCTTTAGAGTGAGAGTCTCCCAAGAACTCATCTTTGCTCATCCAAACCCAAAACCCAACATCTTTATGCATCATTAAGCATTCCTTAGGTATGGGTTCTCATATTTGAGTTGACTTGGTAAGTTGAACAAAAACCCATCTTTGTTATTTGTACAAACCTTCCAAGATTGTGTTTTTAACGCATTTATTAGTTGATTAAATGCTAGGAATCTCCTTATTGCATATCTTTATGAGTTTTCTTATATGATTGCGTTTGTATTTTGATAGCTAGGATTTAGGACCATTTTGGCCTCTAGCTAAGTCTCTATGCTTTGCATTTAGACATTGATGTGTAGGACTCCATGATAACATTTATTGTCCTTGCCATGTTTAATGACGACTTATGTTGATTGGCTTTTGTTTGATGATTAGATTTTATGTTTTCATATCTATACCTTTGTTTTGAATGCCAATGTTATTGATATTCCCCTGCAAGGCATTCCCTTTACTTGGACTAATAACAGAGAATGGGGCTTCATAGGCTCGTCTAGATAGATTTCTGATTTCTCCATTGATTCTCTCATGGTTCTCGAAGTAGGTGCAAAGAGGCCTACCTAGGAGTGTCTCGGATCATAGTGCTATTTTGTTCGAGGAACCAAAGGATGATTGGGGCCTAAGCCCTTTTCGTTTCTATAATGATTGGTTGGAAGATAGAGAATTGATGAAGCAAGTTGGGGAAGGGTGGCGGGAATGCAAAGCTATCGGGTCTTCAGGTTTTGTGCTTGCCTCAAAGATCAAATCAGCTAAGGACTGCATGAAGCAATGTTTGTTATCTAAGAAGACAATTTCCTTCTCTTTCAAGAAGTGTTAGGAATGCTTGGAAGAAGTGTTATGAACGTCTGGAAGAAGTTGAAAGGAAAGCAGTGTGTGTTGGGTGGTCGTGTTAAGAAAAGAGAGGGTGGATATTCTTTCAGAAATGTGGACTGGTATTCGGAAAGAGAAGCAGATGTGGCGTTAAAAGTCGAGGGTGAAATGGTTGAAGGAAGGAGACAAAAATTCCAAATTCTTCCATTTTATGGCCACAAAAGAGGGAGGTATAATTTCATTGGAGATATTATCATTGGAAGGGACAAAGTGTTAGGACCAAACCGCATTAGAGAAGGGATTTTTCATTTTTTCAAGAACCACTTTGAAGAGGTCTCGTGGAAGAGGCTAGTGATTAGAGATTTAGAGGTCAAATGTCTCTTAGAGGCGGATAGTCAGTTTCTTGAGAGGCCTTTTTCAGAAGAAGAAGTTTGGTAGGCAGTTAGTTGTTGTGATGGCAATAAGGCCCCGAGGTTGGACGGTCTCAATCTCAACTTCGTTAAATCGAATTGTTCGTGGATCAAGGAAGACTTCATGCGTTTCATTTGTGGCTTCCATCATGATGGATCCATAGTTAAAGACCTTAACAAAAACCTTTATCACACTAATCCCAAAATGTGGAAAGCCGGAGTCTTTAAAAGATTACAGATCGATAAGTCTGGTGAACTCGATGTATAAGGTTTTGGCCAATAGACTGAAGAATGTCATGAGTAGTGTGATAGGCAATTATCAAATGGCCTTTGTTCGCAATCGTAAGATTTTGGATAGCTTTGTCATTGCAGAGGAGATTATTCAATCTTGGAAAAAAGACAATGAAGGGGGTTTGCTTGTCAAATTGGATTTCAAGAAATCATACAACAATGTTAATCATGTTTTCCTGAGTGACATGATAAGAAAAATGGGGTTTAGGGAGAAGTGGAGACATTGGATGAGTTGTTGTATCTCCACCCCCATGATCTCGGTTTTAGTTAATGGGAGCCCCACTCCTCAGTTCAATGTTGGAAGAGGTCTTCGCCAAGAAGATCCTCTTTCACCTTATCATTTAAATATTGTTACGGAAGGTCTCAACTACTTGTTAAGGAAAGTGTGTGGTATAGGTTTGATAAAAGGTGTGACATTTGGTAATGATGCGGTGCACGTTTCTCATCTTCAGTTCACGAATGATACGATTCTCTTTCTTAGACCGAAAATAGAGTATCTTCGCAATGCCAAAAGGATCCTTAGGTGATTTGAATTGGTAGCGGGTTTAAGGATCAACTTCCACAAGTCTTGCTTGGTTAAGATTGGCAAAAGGGAGGGTTTGGGCGTCGATTGGGCATATGCCTTTCAATGTTGGAGTGCCAAATTGCCTATTATGTATCTCAGTTTACACCTTGGTGCTAGATCAAATGTTAAGTCCTTTTTGAGCCCTCTCATGTCTAGGATCAAAAATAGGTTGGTCCCGTGGGAACATAAATTCCTAAACAAATGGGGGAGGTTGGTTCTCATTAAGGTGGTCTTATCTAATATCCCATCTTTTTTACTTTCGGTTGGCATTGCTCAAGCCATTGAGAAGACCCAATAGCTTTTTTCTAGGGTAATGGTATTATTAAAAGGAAAATGCATGCTGTAGAATGGAGCTATATTTACAAAAGTAAGAAACTAGAGGGTTTAGGTATTGGGAGAATGGGAGACAAAAATAGAAGTTTACTTGCAAATGGGTTTTGAGATTCAGCTCCAAACGTGATTCCCTTTGGATGAAGGTTTTTTGTGCAAAATATAGGGTCACAGAGTCGAACCTAGTTTGTGACTAGAATAGTCTGAGCAATGCCTCCCCTTTTGTCAAGGTGGTGGCTAGTCTCTTCAAGGCTGGGTCAGCCTTAAAAAAAAAAAAAAATCCTTAATGAGGCGTTAAAGGTGATCATTGGCGACGGTTCTAGAGGTAATTTCTGGGACATGACGGTTGGTGAGCATTTTCAGCTTAAGGTAGGTTGCCCAAGAATCTATGCCTTGGCTGTTCATAAGTAAGGAAAAATCCAGAATTTTGGTAGATGGCATGAAGCAAAGTGGGTGTGGGAGGTGCCTTTGAAGAGGCCTCTGTTTGACTGGGAGAATGAGCAGTGGAAAATTTTCATGAATTTTTTGGAGTGCATTCCTATTAGGAGATCAATCCCTGATGTTCTTACTTAGACTTTATGCTTTGAGGGTGTTTTCAAGGTGAGTTCCTTTCACTCTTGCCTGGAAGGTACCTCCTCCGATTGCTGTCTGGACTTCAATCTTGTGTGGTAAGGGATCAACCATTCGAAGGTTGAAATTTTTGTGTGGCAACTCCTTCATGGTAGGATCTTGGTGTGGCAGGTTATACAGCAGTTTGGTTATGTTCCTCCCTCTTATTCGCTATGTTCTCTATGTAATGTTGAGGAGGAAACGATTAGTCATTTATTTCTCCATTGTTCTTGGTCTTGGAAGCTGTGGTGCAGTTGCTTGGAGTGGGGGGACTTACGGTATTGTGTGAACAAAGCCTTGAATGATCTATTCCTATCTTGGCCAGGACTGTGCCCCTATTCTAAGTTTAGGCGGGCTTGAAACTCACTGTTTGATGCCGTGTCCTAGACAATTTGGGAATCACACAATCAGAGGGTCTTCAATGACAAGTCGATGGATGTTATCCAAGCTGCAGACTCTATTAAATTTCACATGACATGGTGGTTTAAACACTATAGGAGAGGTTTGAAGCTCCTAATTTCTACTATGCTTCTCAATGTCAAGGAGAGCTGTCAGGAATCTAGAGCTATGAAACTTCCTAGATCGATGGCCTGGTCCCCTCTTTCTATCAATGTTTTGAAATTCAATGTGGACGGATCGGCTAGAGGGAGCCTCAGGAACGCCGGGATTGGTGGTGTTCTGAGAGACAATGTTGCTAAGGTGTTAGGCCTCTTCTCTGTTTTTGTTGGCATTCTGGATTCCAAAGCGGCTGAGATATTCGAGGTCTTTAGTGGGTAAGGAAATTGACATCATTAATGATTCAAAGGTGGTGGTTTCTTAGGTTAATTCGGAAGGTTTAGGCAACCTGGAACATATCAATATAATCTACGATATTCACAGTGGTCTTCAGGTTTTAGGCAATACCCGAGTTATCTTTAACTCCCATGCTAGTAATTCCTTTGTGGACTTGTTAGCTAAAAATGGGTCTTCTATGATCGGGGATAATGTTATTTGGGAGATTTTTTGATTGTAGGTGTTTGCTGCTCTGTCTTTTTTTGTTTGTTTGTTTTTGTTCTCATTTGTTGCTTTCTGTTTTGCTGTTTTCGTGGCTTTTGGCCTATGCCTGGGTTGTGGATGCTTTTTGTAGGGAAAAATTGTACCCGCAGCAGAAGCGAGACTAAAAAAAATAGTTTGAGTAGCTTTTAAAATTTTTCCAATTTTATGAACCTTAAACCCTTTTGATTAATTAAAGATATAAAAATAAACAAAAGATTAATACCTCTTGTCGCGTGATCCGATTGACTTGCATCGATGGTAATCCGCAAGATCTTCAATCCTAGCACGAACGTGGATCACCTAGGAGCGTGGTCTCCCTTTCTTTGAATTGCAAACCTGTGATTGGATTAAACAAACTTTTCTTGATTCGTTAGTCCCAAAAACAATCTAAAGGAACCTAAGATTATTCCGGTCACTTTTGAGTTCTCAATCTTATGATCGAAACTCGCGTGAACCTTAATCGATATAGTATATACAAGCTTATTAATGAACAAGCAAACAATATACCATCAAAGAATAATCTATGTTCCTTTTGTTTTTAGTAGAATAATATATCTCTAACTATGAGTTGAGAAGAAGAAGAAGAAGAAATAAAATTTCTGCACATAAAACCTCGGCTGGCCGAAAATCATCAATAGCCTTATATGTGGCAAATTTTCTTTTTCTCTTTCTTAACTAGGGTGGCCGAATTCTTTTACCAAAACCAATTAGGGTTGCCGCAATTATTACTCCTAAAATATTGGAGATTTAGTTGCACCCTAATTCCTATTTTTTTTAAGATTTCCAAACCCTAATCAAACTCATAAATCTTTTATTCCTTATTTGACTAAAATAAAAGACTTCTTATTTGATTTAATAAATAAAATTAATTATTTATTTCCTTGTCAAACAAGTCTTTTAATTTAAGTATACTACTACCAATAGTATACCAATAGGAATCATATTTTCTATTCAGAAAAGATTTGTTCTTAATTAAACAATTAATTAATAAATTAATTAATTCTTATTTAATTAAACAACAAAAACAAAATAATATTTAAGGCTTTTAAATCACCTTGCCGCCCCACATGTATATATTGGGCCAAATATTATTTTTCTTATTTCATTAAATCCATAGGACTTTAAATAAAAAGCCCACGTGTGAACTAGACCCATTCTTACTAAAAGAAACAAGCCCACATGTCATCCATTAATATATAAATATAATTTAGCAGCCCATTACATAAATAATGTGCAAATTATATTCTTAATATATTAAATGCAATTCTAGATGGACCCTAAATTGGTCCGGTAGAATATATCAAGTGATCCATGCAAGTCCGTGTGGATTGGGGATCTTGGCGGGCTATCTAAATTTAAGCTCCAATAGATATAACCTAATCACAATCAACAAATGATTCACTTAGGTCCGATCCATTAATTTTAGCTCATTCCACTAAAGAGCTAAAATTGAACTCTTAAATAAAGACAGAAAAGGAAGATGCTTCCTCATTCATACCCTAGACAATCATATTGGAGATAGTGTATCCTCGTGATTAATATCAGTAATCGCCAAGAGTTCATAGACCGCCTATAACTCTCCAAGTTACCATATTTACTCATATGACCACGTTTTGAACTTGGATATTTTGACTTGTCCAGAAGCCATGTTTTCAATAGACACTATTGAAAACTCAACGTTGAGATTTAATATCCAATTACCTCAAAACATCCATATGATGATATTATACTCTCATTTAATAAATGGAGCCACGATGTCCATATCTATAAATGAAGTCCTCTATCGATTAACAAATGAATATCACCAAACTATAGAGGATAGACTATGCGATATAATCGTACTCATTGATAGCTCAAATGATATCACCTGCAACCATAAGTCCATCATTTATCTTAGGATTAAGATAGACTCTCCGATTGTCCTGATAATGAAATTACTTTTATCTATTGACGGTTATAGGTAAAGTATTTCATTTTGATCCAGTTCAATGCACCCAGTGCACTAGACTCTTTTGCTCGAAGACACTCCGATGATTTTAGACTCATCATATCTCATTTGATCCCACTCAAATGCTAGCAAAAGAATTCTACAACTTTAACAAGATAAAGGTGCCCAACCTTTAACTTAAGTTGTGAACAATATTCAAGACTAACTAAAGAATTGTGTCTACCACATACATATCCAAAATGTATGAACAATTCTTCTTTTCTCATAGTCTTTAGACCTTATGATTATTTACTTTAACAATTATAATATTCAACTATAAATGCTATAATATTTGTTTAAACCAGAAATCACTTTATTAATATGAAACAGATTGTTAAATACAATATTACACTCTTGCTATTGAGCATAATCCTAACAATCTCCCACTTGCGCTATAGCAAATGAGTCATATCTCTCATGCCCATGTTCTCTAGGTGCCCATCGAAATTCTTCTGAGTAGAGCATTTGTGAAGGGATCTGCTAGATTTTCTGCTGACGCGATTTTGGTAATCGTCACGTCACCTCTTTGAACAATCTCCCTTAAAAGATGATATTTCCTTTCAATGTGTTTACCTCTCTTGTGACTTCTTGGTTCTTTCGAATTAGCCACTGCTCCACTATTGTCACAGTAGATAGTGATCTGCTTATTCGCACTAGGAACCACTTCCAAGTCAATCAAGAATTGGCGGAGCCAAACAGCTTCTTTGGCAGCCTCGCATGCAGCAACATACTCAGCTTCCATGGTGGAATCAGCAATACAAGATTGCTTGATACTCCTCCATATAATTGCTCCTCCTCTAATAGTAAACACAGCCCCTGATGTGGATTTTCTGGAGTCAGAATCTGATTGAAAATCAGAATCTGTATACCCAACGGGAATCAAATCCCCTCCAGGGTATACAAGCATATTATCTCTCGTTCTCTTGAGATACTTGAAAATATGCTTGACTGCCGTCCAGTGATCAGGACCAGGCTTCGATTGAAACCTGCTAACTATGCCAACAGCAAAACAAATATCTGGTCTAGTGCAGAGCATTGCATACATGAGACTTCCAACTGCCGAGACATATGGAACTCTACTCATGAACTGCTCTTCATGCTCATTCTTAGGAACTTGTTCCTTAGAAAGCTTGATTCCATGTCTGAAAGGTAACATACCTTTCTTGGAATCCTGCATGGAAAACCTAGACAAGATTTTGTCTATGTATGAAGCTTGGGACAATGCAATCGTTCTATTCTTTCTATCCCTTATAACTTGGATACCTAGAATAAAACTTGCTTCTCCTAAGTCCTTCATATCAAATTGTTTTGCTAACCATTCTTTTACTGATGTCAATACACCTACATCGTTTTCGATGAGTAGTATATCATCAACATAAAGAATCAGGAAAACCAACTTGTCGCCTTTAATCCTTTTGTATACACAAGGTTCGTCAAGATTCTGAATAAATCCAAAACCTTTGACAGCTTGATCGAACCTTATGTTCCAGGATCTGGATGCTTGCTTTAATCCATATATGGATTTCTGCAACTTGCATACCTTTTCCATTTGGCCCTTTTCAATGAATCCCTCTGGTTGCATCATGTAGATGCTTTCGTCAAGACTTCCATTAAGGAAAGCTGTCTTGACGTCCATTTGCCAAATCTCTAGATCTAAAGATGCTGCAATGGATAAGAGTATCCTAATGGATTTTAGCATGGCCACAGGAGAGAAGGTTTCCTCGTAATCGATACCTTCTTTCTGTGTATACCCTTTAGCTACCAATCTAGCTTTAAAGGTTTCCACCTTTCCATCCATACCTCTTTTCCTCTTGTATACCCACTTGCACCCAATGGGTTTTATCCCTTTAGGCAAGTCTACAAGGGACCAGACTTTGTTATCGAACATAGATTCAATCTCGGATTGCATTGCCTTTTGCCAATGGCGACTATCAACATCCTCCATAGCTTCCTTGTACGTATAGGGATTATCGTCGTCCGGGAGATTCTCTACAGATTCTCCCAGACCGATGTATCTTTCGGGTTGTGTTCTAACCCTCCCACTACGACGAGGAATGGTAGGTTGTTGACCTTGTGTTGGATCGAAACTTACAATTGGGTTAGGTTGTGTAACCTCTCGTGGAATTGTATCTCCTGACATCTCATTCAGGACAATTCTACTTTTAGGCACAAAATCATTCATATAGTTCTTTTCCAGAAATTTAGCATTTGTCGAAACAAATACTTTAAGATCTGAAGGACTATAAAAATAATATCCTTTAGTTTCTTTCGGATACCCTACAAATATACATGTTTCTGAACGGGACTCCATCTTTTCTGTCTTTCCTTTTAACATGTGCGCAGGACATCCAAATATCCTTAAGTGTCGTAAACTAGGCTTGCGCCCAGTCCACAACTCATGCGGTGTTTTAGGAACAGACTTAGATGGTACATGGTTTAGAATGTATATTGCAGTTTGTAAAGCATATCCCCAGAAAGAAATAGGAAGTGTTGAATAACTCAACATAGACTTAACCATATCCAAAAGAGTTCTATTTCTCCTTTCTGCTACCCCATTTTGTTGAGGTGTACCAGGTGCAGAAAATTGAGAAACTATCCCATTATCAATAAGATACTGCTGAAACTCACCAGATAGATACTCTCCACCACGATCAGATCTCAAGATTTTTATGTGTTTCTCAAGCTGATTTGGTCATGATTTCTGAATGAAAACAAAACATATATAAGTAAATAATCATTATAAAGCACTTTTAAATATTTATCTTGAATTAAATGAATAACTCAATCATAAAAATTCAACGGTGATCTAACACCCATAAATGTTACGCCTCCTTTGGGAGTTCGCACCATTTACTAGTTAGACTAGGTCCCACCTAATTGTTAACATAACAACCAGGGTTTTCAATTTTAGCCTTGCAATTTTACTGACAAGAACTCTTTGGAGGATATCAATAAAATTACATTGAGTGTGTTACCAAGATATCGACCCTCAATTTTCTCTCACGAAAATCCCTCCTTTGGGAGTAGATCTCGTTTGAGTCCATTGTCTAGTCTATCCTTGTAAGGAAGTATATTGCTTAATTCCATTCATGGACGCCCCTTTGGGGGATTACCAAAAATAATTAAGCTCAACTAATCTTGGAAGCCATAGGTGTTACAAAAACACCTTCTCCCACTCAATTATTTAAGGCATGTAATTAAATCCCATAGAATGATTTACCAAGTTATCTAGATGCCAATTTAGATACCTAAATCATTCAATGCATGTTCATACCAAAAGAGATATATGAGTGGCACTCCTATTCTATATGTCATGTTATCATACAACAACAAATATTGTAATATTTAAGCATAAAATAAATAGCAACAATTTTGGCCCATCCTAGAAAAACAAGTAAATTACATTGAAATAGAAATACAAGATCTTCGAGTGACCCATCAACCATAAGCCCATCCTCCGGCCTCCCTCCCTCCTCGGGATTGTACGGCCACAACCCCACGTAAGGGGCTGCCATGCGCAGCCCATAGGCCTTGCATGGCTGCCGTGCACAGCCCACTTGATTTCGGGCATGCCATGCGCAACCCAATCTACTCCTAGGGTGCGCACGGTGCTCGTTCTCGGTTCCGGTTGCTTCGTTTCTTCGATGTAGAACGTGTTACAATTTAATTTAAACAAATAAATTACTGCAGAAATTTTTATTTATTTATTTTTTATTCATGACAGTAAAAAAAAAATACTGCACATTATAATAAATAATACATTAAAAAACTGTAGCAATTTTTAATACATAAAAAAAATCTAGCAACTACCAAGAAGGAATTATGGCGATGATAGACCACCCTTCTTGTTACAATTCCAAAACCAAAAATACATTGAAAATCTAGGACCAAAATCGAGCAATAACAATCCATATATAAAACATATATAAAGCCATACATCACATGTAATTATATATGCGAATACCTAGAGTGCCATCTCTTTCTAAACATGCATAATCACAATAAAAAGAAATCGATCCACGTATATATACATTAAATAATTAAAAGGGTTCAACCAGGCTCTGATACCAATTGTAGGGAAAAATTGTACCCGCAGCGGAAGCGAGACTAAAAAAAATAGTTTGAGTAGCTTTTAAAAATTTTCCAATTTTATGAACCTTAAACCCTTTTGATTAATTAAAGATATAAAAATAAACAAAAGATTAATACCTCTTGTCGCGTGATCAGATTGACTTGCATCGATGGTAATCCGCAAGATCTTCAATCCTAGCACGAATGTGGATCACCTAGGAGCGTGGTCTCCCTTTCTTTGAATTGCAAACCTGTGATTGGATTAAACAAACTTTTCTTGATTCGTTAGTCCCAAAAACAATCTAAAGGAACCTAAGATTATTCCGGTCACTTTTGAGTTCTCAATCTTATGATCGAAACTCGCGTGAACCTTAATCGATATAGTATATACAAGCTTATTAATGAACAAGCAAACAATATACCATCAAAGAATAATCTATGTTCCTTTTGTTTTTAGTAGAATAATAGATCTCTAACTATGAGTTGAGAAGAAGAAGAAGAAGAAATAAAATTTCTGCACATAAAACCTCGGCTGGCCGAAAATCATCAATAGCCTTATATGTGGCAAATTTTCTTTTTCTCTTTCTTGACAAGGGTGGCCGAATTCTTTTACCAAAACCAATTAGGGTTGCTGCAATTATTACTCCTAAAATATTGGAGATTTAGTTGCACCCTAATTCCTATTTTGTTTAAGATTTCCAAACCCTAATCAAACTCATAAATCTTTTATTCCTTATTTGACTAAAATAAAAGACTTCTTATTTGATTTAATAAATAAAATTAATTATTTATTTCCTTGTCAAACAAGTCTTTTAATTTAAGTATACTACTACCAATAGTATACCAATAGGAATCATATTTCCTATTCAGAAAAGATTTGTTCTTAATTAAACAATTAATTAATAAATTAATTAATTCTTATTTAATTAAACAACAAAAACAAAATAATATTTAAGGCTTTTAAATCACCTTGCCGCCCCACATGTATATATTGGGCCAAATATTATTTTTCTTATTTCATTAAATCCATAGGACTTTAAATAAAAAGCCCACATGTGAACTAGACCCATTCTTACTAAAAGAAACAAGCCCACATGTCATCCATTAATATATAAATATAATTTAGCAGCCCATTACATAAATAATGTGCAAATTATATTCTTAATATATTAAATGCAATTCTAGATGGACCCTAAATTGGTCCGGTAGAATATATCAAGTGATCCATGCAAGTCCGTGTGGATTGGGGATCTTGGCGGACTATCTAAATTTAAGCTCCAATAGACATAACCTAATCACAATCAACAAATGATTCACTTAGGTCCGATCCATTAATTTTAGCTCATTCCACTAAAGAGCTAAAATTGAACTCTTAAATAAAGACAGAAAAGGAAGATGCTTCCTCATTCATACCCTAGACAATCATATTGGAGATAGTGTATCCTCGTGATTAATATCAGTAATCGCCAAGAGTTCATAGACCGCCTATAACTCTCCAAGTTACCATATTTACTCATATGACCACGTTTTGAACTTGGATATTTTGACTTGTCTAGAAGCCATGTTTTCAATAGACACTATTGAAAACTCAACGTTGAGATTTAATATCCAATTACCTCAAAACATCCATATGATGATATTATACTCTCATTTAATAAATGGAGCCACGATGTCCATATCTATAAATGAAGTCCTCTATCGATTAACAAATGAATATCACCAAACTATCGAGGATAGACTATGCGATATAATCGTACTCATTGATAGCTCAAATGATATCACCTGCAACCATAAGTCCATCATTTATCTCAGGATTAAGATAGACTCTCCGATTGTCCTGATAATGAAATTACTTTTATCTATTGACGGTTATAGGTAAAGTATTTCATTTTGATCCAGTTCAATGCACCCAGTGCACTAGACTCTTTTGCTCGAAGACACTCCGATGATTTTAGACTCATCATATCTCATTTGATCCCACTCAAATGCTAGCAAAAGAATTCTACAACTTTAACAAGATAAAGGTGCCCAACCTTTAACTTAAGTTGTGAACAATATTCAAGACTAACTAAAGAATTGTGTCTACCACATACATATCCAAATGTATGAACAATTCTTCTTTTCTCATAGTCTTTAAACCTTATGATTATTTACTTTAACAATTATAATATTCAACTATAAATGCTATAATATTTGTTTAAACCAGAAATCACTTTATTAATATGAAACAGATTGTTAAATACAATATTACACTCTTGCTATTGAGCATAATCCTAACACTTTTGCCTTGCTAGCCGGGCTGTTCTTTCTGTTGCTATGTTCGGTTCTCCTTTCAATACATTCCTTTGCTATTCAAAATAAAAATAAAAATCTAGTTAGGTCTTTATGAGCATTCATTTTGACATATTGATATCTAGGATTGATTTTAGTGCCATCATTGAATCTCTAGATAAGCATTTAGTGTAGCTTAGCATTATTTGTATATCGATTATTGTCATATATTCACATAGGTTATTGATCTCTTCATTGAGAGTTAAGTCTTGTGACTACCGGTGTGTAATGCATGAGCATTTTGGTCTAGAATCACTATAAAAGGCTTGTGGGTAGTAGTGGTGGGTTAGTGACCGAGAATGGTGTGACTAAAGGTCAACCTAGGTTGTAAACATCATTACATATAATGGATTTGAGGACTGTGTGTGGCTAGTAGAATAGCTCATGAGTTTTTTCCTATTGAGGGTTTCTCACGTATACAATCAACGTGTTATTTATTGTTTTTCGCACTTTAATTATGTTGATTGTACTTGATTATATTGGGTTAATTTTTGTAATATTGACTAATCCAAAAAAATTGGTAACTA
Organism: Acer campestre; assembly: GCA_954870605.1. NCBI lineage: Eukaryota > Viridiplantae > Streptophyta > Magnoliopsida > Sapindales > Sapindaceae > Acer > Acer campestre. Next base: position 17,298,635 of record OX940804.1, read on the forward strand.
ATCGGATTAACAACCCATTCACCCCCCATCTAGGTTGTTTAGACACATATTTTATGTATTTTCAATTGGTATCAGAGTGGTTTCCTAGACATACTTAAGAGATCCTTGTTTGTGTGTCTTGCATTTGTTTGCTCTTTGATTGTTGCATTAATTTGTATACATTTTCCCAAACACTATAATTGAATTTGGGACGAGCAAAGAGGAAGCGTTAAGCGTGAGGTCACCATTGCTCAGAGGTGACAATTACTTCTCGTGGAAGGGGAAGATGAAATCCTATCTATCGATGATAGATGATAGGGTGTGGACGGTGATTGAGGACGAATACACACCTCTCAACGTAACCATTGGAGATGGAAGCATTGCGCCCAAGCCCAAGGCTCAATGGAGTACCGAAGAGTTTGGAGCTTCGAAGCGGAACAACAAGGCTATGCATGCCTTGCTTTGTGCAATGGATGAGAGTCAATATAAACTCATCCAAATCACCAAAAATAAATATAAAGCTTGGCAAATCTTGGAGATAGCATATGAGGAAACCGAAGTGGTGAAAGACTCCAAGCTCTAAGTGCTCTAAACCCTATTCAAGACTATTAGAATAGAGGAGCATGAGTACTTCAATGACTTTTAAGTGAAGTTGATGGATATCGTTAATCAAAGCCATCAACTAGGTGACCCATACTTGGATAGGAGGATCAAGCAAAAGATCATGAGGTCACTACCTCCTAGATTTAAATCCAAGGTAACGGCACTTGAAGAGAATAGTGACTACAAGAAGATGAAGTTGAGTGAAGTAATTTGAAGGCTCCTACAACCTCACCTCCTAAGAAGCAAATGAGTATAGCCTTAAAGACCTCCAAGGTTGAGAAGGAGGGTGATGATTCAGATGAAGATGTGGCTCTAATGGCGAAGAGATTCAAGAAATTCTTGAGGCTACAAAAGAATGACTCTAAGAAGGTTGAGCCAAGCCAAGTGAAGTCTTCAAGAAAAGGTATTCTATGCTTTGAATGTGGAGGATACAGGCATATCTCCAAGGTTTGTGGTAACTTGAAGAATAAGAGAAATGGAAAGAAGATGGCCACCTTATCAAGTGAGAGTGAGAGTGAAGAAGATTCTTCATGAAATTAACTACATGGCTTTTGGAGCCTCTCATGTAGATGTTGGAGAAGAAGGCAAAAATGCCTCATTTTGTGACCCTAAAAAAGGAATAGATGAAGAAGTAGCTAGAGATGTGGATGATGTAGCTACTCATTGGGAAGTTGCTTGTATGACATCGAATGACCAAAGCAAAGGTCTTGATGAGGAAGATGACTCTAGTGGTGAGAGTTATTCATCTCACTCCAACAAGAGATTTGATGAAGATTTGGATCTTGAAGACTACATTGAAATATTTGAAAGCTCTAGGATGAAGAATAAAAGGAGATTCGAAGATTAAATGAGGAAAATCTTGAGCTTTCAACCAAGGTGACTCACTTGAGTGAGGAAATAGTAAGATCCAAGGAGGTTGAAGACAACTTGAGAGAAGAGGTAGCTAAAGCTAGAAGTCTTCTTGATTTGATTTTTTGTATGGATGCTGAAAACATTGAAATACACTTGAGGAAAAAAAAATCAGGGTCAAGAACTAATTTTTTCCGATTTTTTTGAGGATAAAACATTTAAAAATAGGGAAATATAAGAAAGAATAGTTCTCAAATCCAAAAAATTTCTAAATTTTTACCAAATGTGTATTTTAATTTTCTTAGGATGCATACAAAAAATCTCATCGAAAAACATTTGATTACATGCAATTTCATCAAAGGTGCTTAAAGTGTGCATTGTAAAAGTCCTTATTGAAAAATTACTCATATATACATATATATATATATGTGTGTGTGTGTGTGTGTGTGTGTGTGTTTATATATATATAAATATATAATTTGGGGAATCTTGGATAATTCATGTAAGGATTAAGGTGTAAAATATTAAAATGTAAGAGACTTATGTGATATTTTTCCAAGAAAGAAACAACAAGAAAATCTAACCTAACTTATATTTAATTGCATTTTTTTACTTAATTACTTTGTTAATAATGTCTTAGGCATGTGAGTCCTAGGGGTAAGCATGGGTTGGTTTTAACTAAACCCAAACCAAAACATTATTTTATCAAGTTAGTTTTTTACAACCCAAACCAAACAAATTATAAAGTAAAACAAAACCAAGCGAAACCAATAAAAATCGAGTTGGTTCGGTTTGGTTTGATGGGTTATAAAAAATAATTACAATAATACTAGATTTAACTCAAGTGCGGAACAATAATCATTAAAAAAAAAATCAAGTAAACGTTACCATTATTTGATACATATAGGAAACAAAACAAAAGCAATCACTACAAAAAAAAAAAAAAAAAAAAACTTATTAGTAACGAACTATTTCCTACGGCGCTAATTGCAGTCGGTAATGGTACCTTTTCTAACAACCATTTTAGTAATGTCGGAAATGAGTGAAAATGTAACACCACATTTTTGATGGCCCAATGACCATCGGAAACAGTCGATAAGCCGTCAATGTTGTTCCCATTTCCGACGGCACAAAAAGTGCAGTCGGAAATGAGTGAAAATGTAATGCCACATTTTCGACTGTCCAATGACTGTCGGAAATAGTCTTTGTGCCGTCGAAAATAAGGAAAAAGTAATACAACATTTCTAACAGCATAATTGTTGTCGGAAATAAACAAATGGGTAGTCAATATTGCCCATGTTTCTGATGGCATAAAAAGTAATGTCGGAAATGTTAAATTTAATTTGAATTAATTTTAAGGGTTATTATGTTGTCAAAAATGTAGTAATAGTTTATACATTATTTGTTATGGCATTGTCATGGAAAAAATAATTAATTAATTTATATAATATTAATTAATAAATTGTAACAGAATTTATGCGATAATTTATACACTACAATAAAAAAAAGAAAAAACGTGACTTGTAGGTCAATATTTTAAATGTATCACTATATGCGTTGTTTTTTTATTTACCACTATTATTTTAGCGAAATCACACTATCAAATTGTTCGCCAAATATTTTGATTTAATTTTGATTTTTTCAAATAATATGTCATAGCTAGATAATGTAAACAAAAAAATAACTTAAAATTTATGACGATCACTGCAAGAAAATTAGATAATTCGAACTTTAGGGACAAAATAATGGTACTAATCAAAAGTCTACTTTATGGGTACATCTTACTAAATTAACTAAATATAAAATATAGCAAAATTATTAGTAATTACAAGAACATTTAGTTATTTTTTAATTATGTTTAGTGACACTACTATGTCAGATTTGTTTTTACAAAAAAAAAAAAAAAAAAAAAAAAAAAAAAAAAAAAAAAAAACCTTTAATAATTTTTTTAATATCTATTTGTTTATCATTCAAAATAATTACAAATTTTATTGAAATAATTTTAAATTATTGAAAAATAAAAATTATTATATTTTTTAGTAAAATGTTGATTATAAAAAATAAAATCAATAAGGATATAATATATATTTCCTATTTAAAGATAAAGTAGTAGTAAAATGTAATTTCCTATCAGGAAATATTTTAATAAAATATTATTTTAAAAAACAATATCAATAGTTATATTGAAATAGTATATAAAAAATATATTTAATTAGATAGTATACAAACATATCAATAACTTATATATAAATAGTATGCAAAACATGCCAATTATAAAGTCATAGTAAAATGGTAAGAGTAACTTTTACTATCATCAGGTAATGGGTTCAAACCACAACAGATGCATGGAGTTTAGTATAGTTTTTATTGGGCTTGGGTGATGTGAAATGCCACATCAATTTCTTTTATCATTCAACTTGTTCCGTTAAGAAATCGTTAGTAGAGTTTGGGTGGGTTGATCGGTTTGGTGGTTTGGGTGCTCACCCTATATGTGATCATATATAGGACAAAATTAACTAAATAAAGGTTTTTAATAAAAATTTTGATTTAAAAAACTTGTTCATCTAAGAACTTAATAAAAGTAAAATAAAATAATTTGTTCATTCTATTCACGAATGTATGGGCAAATTCTTAAATCCCAAACTAATAACAATTGTTTATTTATTTATTTATTTTTAAAATTTACTTTCTTAGTGCTTAATATACACATTTTTATTATTAAATTTTTTTAACGCTAACACAATTTAAATTTGAATTTTTCGATCATTGAATTTGTACCAGTGATAAGTTGGCAACATTTATTCATATGGTACAATTTTGTTAGTGAAGATTTAATTCAATGAATAAACAAAAGATGAATTTCAGATTATTACCATTTACCATATGGAACTCTGAATTCTACAGCAGAAGTGGATTGAACACTTTGGATTGTATCACTAGAGATCGGGGAACAATCACAGATTGAAATTCGAAAGGTTCCCTCTGATCACAATGCAAATACCCATACACAGATCATGGATGGGAGAAAATTCTCTCATGATTTTCTCCACTTCTCTCAGTATTTTGTTCTCTGTAAACACAAGCACACATAGTGTTTGTGTTGCACACCATATTTCTCTATGTATTGTACTCAATATTCCAGACAACACCCATCTTTTGCCTTAGATAAAAAATCACGTTGATATATATATATATATATATACAATCTTTCTATTGTCAGTTCATCCTGACAATAAATATCTCAGGACGAAGAACGTGGACCACAGATTATGTAGAAGTTTTGACAAGTGCATACACTTTGAGTCAAAGTATGTAAATCTAGTGGTTCACATTCTTCGTCCTGATATATTTATTGTCAGGACGAACTGATAATAGAAATATATATATATATATATATTGTAAACTGATAAAAACAATTTTCTTATATATACTTGGGCTCTTGGCTTTATAGCATGGGCTTGGGCTCTTGGCCCTACTTGGGTGTCTAAATGTGTCTCTAGCCCAAAACCCAATTATACCGACATCTCCCACTCGCACAAGTGGGGTCATCACACGCCTATCATGGGTGCACCAATAATCAACATCTCCTACTTCCCAAAAATGACGTAAGATGTGATACATATAGAGGAATCTTTGTAAATACAAATTTTATCATCAGAGTGTTCATATGGGTAAATACATCGTGTGACCTATGAACAATCAATATATATATATATATAAAAGGGAGCTAACAATCTCAAATCTCAATTGTAAATTCTCTATTTACAAGAGATAATATTGTTCATTATTGTATCATAGATTTAATTTTATAATTTTTATCAGTCCAAAGCATATTTAATCCCCTATTAGTTGAAAAGCTATGCTCGACTTTATCACATTTAATGTATTCACAATTGTATCCACAAATACAATTGGTCGACCAGTGAATACATAAGTCATATAAATATTCATTAAATCTTCTCATTCCATTTTTATCTCTTGGTCTCCAGAACAACTGCTATCCTAGATGTGCCCCATAGACTGAATTATCATAGCCATAGAAATAACATGCTAAGGTTACATTTGGTGCGCAGGATAGGATTAGACTATTTTTAAGAGATGGGATTGGATTGGATTAATTATAGTGTTTCCCGTGTTTGGTGCAGCATGGGATTGGACTAAAAATATTCCAATCTTGTGTTTGGGTAGGTGATGGGATTGGACAATTTTTATTTTATTTTATTGAAAGCTCATAACAGAGCAAAGAGGCAACACGGGCAGGGGCCCAAAGAACACATCTTGAGACACACAAGAGGTTGGGAGGAACATAAAAACAAAACGAAAACAGCAGAGTAGACCAAACACAAAGAAAACCAGCTCTGCTTTCTTTCTCTTCTTTTTTCAGACAACTCCAATCAACAATTTTCATTCACAAAATCCAACAATCAACTCCATCTCCATCTTTATCTCAATCCAACTTTTCATTTTACGTTGACAAAATTAGTCACTAAAAACACACAACTCTGCTCTCAATAAAATCTTTATCAGATCAACCAAAACACAATGAAAAAAAAAACCCCTATCAATTTCTGGGTAGAAGTAAAAACCTAGAACCTAAATCAAATTTTGGTTTTCTTCTCTGTTCTCTTTCTTGCATCTTGATCGATCGAACCCACCCATACACAGTCATTTTGCTCTCCAACTAAATCGGCGATGCTCGCTGGAGCCGCCGATGCCCTCTAATCTCCCACCACTTCGAAAGAAAACCCCTTGAATCTCTACTCAGTCTCGTCTCTCAGGACCGCCTCTCACAGGCCATTTCTTCGCTTGATTCACTTATGAAAAAGGGTATTCGTTTACTGATCGAACCAAAATTGGTATGATTTTGGCTCTCATTTGCTTCTCTTTTTACTTAATTATTAGGCAATATCCTATGATTTAATTGTGTAAATCAAGTGTTTTTAGGTATTTACGAAGCTCAAGGGCATTGGAGTAATATTGGTCAATTAGGGGCAAAAACTGCAATTATTGAGGGAAATTTTCCGCAATATTAGAAGAGAACAGGGGAGCATTGTGTAATTTACCTCATAAAGCCACCAAACGCGCCACGTTAGCTAAATGATACGGTGTGTTTTAGAGGTGGGTTTAGGCCTCTGAGTGAACCCTGGCCCACCTTTAAGCGTACCCCAATGAAGACATAACAAACAGGTCGCGTGCAACCCGACTCAAACACGAGTGCAACCCGCCCCAACATAGCTTTATCTTTAACCTTAAGCTCCTACCTCCATTGATGGCCGACCAAACTCTAGCTTCCTACAGTCACCGGAAAGCTACCTATCTTCGGCCGATATTCGCTCTAATTTAACGGCGGAGCTCGCGCGAGCGTGATATGGCCCTTCTCAGTCCTCCAAACCTTCGTGAACTTATCCATGAAGTCTAGTTTAGTCGCCCCTCCGTCACCTCCACTGTCGGCCCTTTCCAACGAAGTAGGTCTAATCGATTGTCGTGGTTTTCATGTTGTGCTTTTGGCACTTGATTGCGTCGCCTCAAATGTCGTCGGCAGCCACCGCAACATCTCACAGCGACCATGACTGATTTGGGTGAGAAAATTATGGAATGGCCCTCAAAATGGCAATTTGCCAAGTTAGGGAGTATTTTGATAATTGACCATCCTTGACCTAATTTGAAAAACCTATAAATTCATCATAGTTTTTCACTTTCAAACAACTCTTGATTAATCAAGAAACCTCCTTTCTTCCACCATTCCTAATCCCACCATCTCTCCTCTCCAAACATAATCAACAACATTTAGATTACTTCATGAAACAAATTACTCGGGTGTGTTCTAATATTAATCTAGAGGGGGGTGAATAGATTTTAATGATTTTACCCAATTTTCACGTTAAGTCAATATTACGAAAATACCCCAATCTAGTCAATATATATAACAAGTGTAATATGGTTCGATAATATGGTTCGAAATTTAAATAACACTTGATATTTACGTGGAAACCCTCACGGGAAAAACCACGGGCTAGTAAGTGCGCCACACTCGAACCTCGAATCCACTAAATGCGTTAACGATTACAACCTACTCCTGGTATATAATCACACACTCCTACCTAATACCGGTATAAGTGAACCTAGTCCAATTGCTTGTGTGACCACCTAATCCCAGTGTCCGACCTAATCCCGGTCTATCACACAAGACTTGAATTGCTTGTGATTTATGCAACCTAATCCCAGAAGCTACACAAGTCTTACTTCTCAATGAAGAGATAAACACCCTAAGTGAATATATGATGATATTCAAAGAGCATACAAAGCTAAGGAAACTTAGATGCTTATCTAGAATGATTAGATGACAATAAATGCAATCCTAGATATCAATAGCTAAATGACATATCATAAAGCTTAGCAAATCATAGATTAAATAACCTAGATATTGCTATCAAAATACAACACTCAATCATGTCAACACAACAATCTCTATTTTGTATCTATAATATATTCTAAGAGCAAACAAATAATATAAGAGATTTCTTTGATAAATAAAACACTAAACTTAGATGAGATTAGTGAAGAACATACCAAAGGATGTGTGTTGAACAAAACCCATGCAATCAAGCATCCTAACTATGCTAGAAAATGCTAGATGATATTTTGATGCATATGAGAATGATTTTTGAGTGTTAAAAATGAGTTATTGATTTGATTTTTTCTCTTGAAAAATATTCTAAGTTAAAGAGATGATATGAACTCATTTTTTGACCTAAGAACAAAGAGGCATATTTATAGGAGGTCAAAATGAAGCTATGCCGTTTTGGACAAAATCAAAGGTCGCCATTTGCAGTCGCCATTTGTCAAATGGTGACCAAGTGGCGACCTTAGCTTTTCTTTTAGGTCGCAGTTTGCGGTCGCCATTTGCAAATGGCGACCTCTGACGTTTTCTTCTAGGTCGCAGTTTGCGGTTGCCATTTGCAAATGGCGACCTCTGACGCAACACACAAAAAGCTTCTTTGTCGCCATTTGTCTCAGAGCGACCTTTCATGGAGACCCTACACCTGAATGATTTTTAAGAAAAAAATCATTTTGTCGCCATGGCGACACCATTAAATGGCGACCTCCACAAAGGGCGACAATGCTCTGTTTTCCACTTTGTGCATAATATGCAAGTGTGCAAAGTGGTGAATTGAAAGGAGAAGCCAAGGGCATTCTCCGAAGGCGGTTCTCGCGCTAAACCAAGCACACCAATGTACACGCGCGGACGTTTCCGAACATATTCGGGAAACGAATTACAAGACACAAACACATAACAAGATATAATCAACAAGGTGCTAGTGTGTAATGTGACATGTGAAGAGTATACACACATATGCAAGTATGCTAAGTGTGTGTGTGCTTCTAAATCTCTTCAATGAAAAACTAAGCACTAGAGATATACCTTTGGAGTGCTTGTCACCTTGAGGTCTTGAGGGTCTTGAGCTTGATCTTCAATCACCTAAACTACCCTTACAATTCAAACCCCAACATGTGGTTTGTCCACGAAATAAGCCAATCAACAAATAGAAATCCTTACAATCTCCCTCTTTGGCTATTTCGTGACAAAACCAACACTCACATTGATCCTCACAACATAATTGAGGCTACGGGATATTCTACATTACAAAGAGATAAGAAAATAAAACTTCAAGTTTTCAATCTCTTGTAGAATTACCAAACCTTTAAAACAATTAGATTACACTTCCAAAGCAAGTGTATGTGAGTTGATCAAGTGAAAATAAAACAAGCATTTGCATATTAAGACTTTTAAGCACAATATCATGCAATGTATGTGAATGCAATGCTCCCCCTCAACGGGTTACTCCCCCTCAATATGTACTCTCCCCAATATGCACAATTGCTACTACAATTTAGCATCTCCCCTCACCACATTCTACTCCCCCTTTTTATCATGATATAGGCAAAGGAGTAGTCCCCAACAAGGTCACTTATAGCAAAGAGAGATAGTAGCATACAAGATATTTGCATAATCATATAAGCCACTTTATGCTACTCAATTAATTTGAGAGAAACAAGGAGATTTATTTTTAAGAAAATGTGTGAATTAAAAATGCTTTGCATACAAGACATGTAGCATTCAAGTCCAAAATACAATGGTATTTAGCAAAGCAAATGACAAAGGTTTCTAATAAGAATTCTAACCAATTTCACCATTGTCATGAGAGAAGCAAGGATATAGAGATATTATTGTTTTTCAATTTAAGAAACACTATATCCAACTTTATAAGTGAAACATGGCATGAGCGACTTTGCACCCTATTTGATTTTTCCGGGTATGAAACCCGTATGATAGTAGCCATGTTCAACAAATAAAGAAAGAGAGACATTTGGATGGAAACATCCTTTGAATGGATACAAGATCCTTTTTCATTTAAGTCTCATAAGCTTTTCACACAAGTTTTGCATTTAAGAATTGCAATCATCAATTCATGCTTTTTCATGTGAGCATTTTATATGAATTTCATGCTTTTCATATGGCATTTAACATGTTATTGAAGAATCATCATGTCATGGAAATAACTATAGGTCATTCAAATCATACTTCCTATGTAAATTCCTAGTCCAAAAATGCATGTTTGAACATAAATATGACATGGATTGTAATACAAGCATGGTTCACACTTATTGAATAGAAAACATATATACATATGTGCAACCAAGCTTACTCAATCAATCAAAAAAGAAGCATAAGATCTTTCAAATTTTGCATGCATCAAGTATGCAAAAGCTTTTTTTGCTTGAGTTCCCCATATGGGGTCAATACCATATCGCTTCAAAGAAGGTCATGAGGTCCTAAAGACCTACTAAGTCCATTGGACCTAGTTAAGTAGCAAGCGGGTTCATCTTTTCTTATCCACCTAGGTGACACATTATCATTCCTAGTGGTCAAAGATTTCATGTTATGTAAGATCCTAGGATTATAGACAAAAGATTTCCTAGGCACATGCAAATAGGCTTTTCTAAGCCTCTTCCTCTCTATCATGCTTTGCACCATACATTTTTCTATGTAGTTAAAGCACTTTGGACTTATGTGACCAATCATACCACAATAATGACAAGTAGGTATAAAAGAAGAATTCATACCATAGCTTTGGATTCTCATCGAGGCATTGCCTTGTTGATGAAGTTGTCTTTGATGGTGCACCGAATGGCTTTTGTTTGGAGCATTAGCCGGAGGTTGGCACCTTTGTGGTTGAACCTGTTCTTTCCTTCTTTGATGTAGAACCGGTTTGTTTTGCTTCCTTGGTTGGTTAGGCCTAGGTAGAGAAAAACTTGGGTGTGTAGATTGATGACTCGCTTTTTGTGTCGTTACCAAATTGCGAATTACCAAAAGAATGTTTATAAAATGAATCTTTACGCAATATGTTTTAAGATTTGAAAATGAGTATTGTGGTAAGCTTAGATTCGTTCCACAGGGAATTAGAGTGATTAGTTGAATAAATTAACTAATCTATATGCAATAAAATAAATCATAAAAATATGGATGAGTGAATGGGTTGTCAAGCCACCAAACATACATGAAAAATAAACCTAATAAACTAATAAAAGAATACTTAACAAATCTAGATAAGATAATGGAATAAACAATTAAGAGAATAGCTAGGGAATTAATGAGATCACAAATGAATTACGGGAAATGCTTATCAAGCTACTTTAGTGAACGGATCTCATAAATGTTAACCAATTGATTTCTAAAATGTGTTTAGGCCATTATTATGAACCTTAAACAACTTCCCACCGCAATGCCTAACCGATTAAGGAGAGGGGGTCACGGCGGGATCGATTTGTTACAATTAATGGCTTAGATTATCGTGGTTGATATACCCTCCGACAATCTATCCTACTCACTATGTTCTCAATCCATCAAGGTTGTCAATCCAATCAAGATTATATAACAAATTATCCTAAGCAAGATTATAATCAACTAGTGGGTATACATGTCAATTACATAATGCATAAAATCTAATTATAAAATGAATAGAACACAAATAGAGATTAAAAATATATTAAAGCTTAAGCAAATCTCAATCCAAATATTCTCACATCAAAACCCTAGAAAGGGGATTTAATTACACATATTACAATCAAAGGGAAGGCAAGTAAAAGATTAGGAAATCACCCATGGGCCACCTTTTGTAAGCTTGATCCTTTCCTTGCCTTTGATGCTCCTTGTGTAAAGAGTGGATGATGAGGAGGTGTCTAGATAGGTGGAGTCAAATGGGAAGTGACTAAGGAGATTTGTGGAGAAGATGGGATGAAAAGGAATGATTAGGGGAGGTAATCTAGATGTTAAGTTTAGGTAGGAGAGAAAATGGAGAGAAAAGGAATGGTGGAGAAAGGAGGTTTCTTGGTGGTCAAGAGTTGTCCAAAAGAGGAAAAATGTGATGAATTTATAGGATTTTCAAATTAGGTCACGGGTGGCAAATTACCAAAACACCCCCTGACCATGGCAAATTACCATTTAGTCCAACAGAGGGGGGCATCTTGTAATTTTGCCACCCAATCAGAAATGAGCAGAGGAGAGGTCGCTGCTTGCATAAATGGCGACCTCTAGGGCGACCAAATGGCGACCTCATCAGGTGTGGGAATCAACTCCCTGTCGCCATGGCGACCTCGAATGACAAATGGCGACCCAATTGGTGACGTGGCGAGACAAGAGTGGACGGTGAGGCGTGAGAGAGGCTGCCGGATTCCGGCCGATTGGGGGGTCGGAGTTGTTGCGACCGGAGATCCGGTGACTTGGCCGACCGTTTGGCACCGGAGTTGGCCAAGGGTGACTCCGGGAAGGGCCTCATCTGGCCGGCGGCGTTCTAGGGTTTGAAAGGGTATGGCCATCGCTGCACATGACTGGAGGAAGAAGAGAATGAATAGTGGGTATGGGGTGCATTCAGTAGGAAGATGGGGTGCAGTTGGGCTGCTGGCCACTTGGCTTAAGTGGGCTGCAATTAGAAACAGGCTGGGGTGCAATCAGAGGAAAAGACATGGGTGAATAGGGCCACGCGTGAAGTGGGCTTGCACTTAGGCCACCTCTCTTTGCACCCCCTTATGAAACGCACCGTTTCATTTAAAGGAGAGTGGGCTGGCTGCATTGGGCTTGCAATTAGGCGTGGGAAGAAATGGGTGTGGGTGTGCTTAGCAGCCCGTTATCACACAACTCACCCAAAACGCGCCGTTTTGGTCAATCCACGTGGCACTGCTTGCCTGATTCGCGTGGCATATTACGGATAGCCCCCTGAACTCTTCTATATTTACGATAACTTCAAAACTTCCTCCAATAATTACTCTTTTACCCCTATTTCACCAAAATTACTCCAATGCCCCTGAACTTTATAAATACCTGAAATCACTTAATTTTCACAATTAAATCACGGGATAATGCTCACGAATCAAGCAAAAGGAGAAGGAAATGAGGGCCAAAATCATACCAATTTTGGTTCGATCAAATACCCCCAAACCTATCTTTTGCTCGTCCTCGAGCAAAACAAACATAAGCACACAATGGACATGTATCTAAAAATCAAATCATCACAATAAAGCACCAACTCTTTGTAAATGACTCAAAAGCCAATATTTCGACTTGCAAAACCAAAAGTGAAAAGATTAAACCAACGTTGTGCTCATTAGGAAATAATGCATGTAAGATATGCTAAATAAAGATTAAAGACATGCCACTCTAAGTACACATTGCACGCAACGCGATTCCACATTCAAGATGCTTAAGCTTCAAAACTAAAATGCCTTTAGGACAAGAATATAATTCGCCTCAACATCTAATCCTCACCGGATTCTCTCATTTTCACACAGAATCCTAGGCTTCACTCACAATCCATATGCAATATGAGTTTATGCTCAAAATATCAAATATAATTGCACATGATCATTTAAAAACACAATTTCTAAGAATTTGTCTCATGAATGGAATTGAAAACCATGAACGGAAAGAACATGCATCAACCAAAATTTTCAAAGTGGACATCCCTAAAGATCAAATAGGTCTTTTCATTTGGTTGTAATGGGGCCAAAGGTGAATGGTGAGTCAATAAATAGGAAAAATGGATTTCAAACACCCAATGGTCACACTAAGGCATACATTCTAATTAAGCACAACATACTCATTACAACTTGCATATTCCACACTTAGGCGTCTAGGCTTACAATTTACTTTGTGCAATTTTTTCTACTCTTAATTTTCATTGAGTAGCTCATTTGATTCTACAAAATTGATCTAGGCATTTTGTGCCTCATTCATCATTTTCTTTTTCTTTTCTTTGCTTGTCTTTTTCTTTTTCTTTTCAAGCATTGCATTTCATCTTTTTCATGTGTTTGCACATACATATTTGCCTAAGTACACGCCTTACATTTTGATACTCCTCAAAGCTTACATTCAACCCCTAAGCCTTAGCAAACCATTTGGTACAAGGTAAGTCTAGTGTTTAGGCTATATGGTTTCATGTTAATGTGGTTCATGAATGAAAAGCTTAATTGTGTTTGGCTTCAAATGGGCTATGGAGCACACACATTAGAGGGATAGGAAGTATTTAGGCCAATTTGGTGGTTTTTCACATGCATTGCCTAAAATCATTTCTAAAGGTTTGTCCACAAAGTCAATCAAGGCATCCACAAGCAGTCCATATGTTCTATGGCAAACAACATTTAAGTGTGAATGAGACATTTTAAAATATGCATAACATGTGTGTTTGAATGAGTGTTTAAAGAGTGAAAACTTTCCCTCAAAATACACTTTTTAAGGTCGTGTTTGTGAACCTCACGGGAAGTCTCCACTATTAATTCCCAACCTTCAAGCACAATTGAATATTCACTCAACATCAAGAGAAAAGAACTAGCGTGCTTTGAGCAATGCAACCCTAAATGGCATGAAGTTAATCTAAACTAAGCAAGGCAAAGATACACAATTCCTCACTTGCACACACAAAGGCACAATCTCAACAAGCAAAATATGCTCAAACATGGCATTTTCACAAGATTTTCGTAAATTTTGAAAAATTTAAGCTCAAATTATTTGCACACAATTTGCAAACAAGAGACGATGTTGCACACACACCCCCAAACCTAAATTAGACATTGTCCTCAATGTCTTTGGGGCATATACCGGTAAGTTCGGCGCAACACATCCTCAATCAAAGAGTTTAAAAACACATCAATGTCCATATTAAAATTTATCCCAAATATTGTAACCAAGTGTCTCAAGAATATCTTATATGCTCATAATCAACTCAAGAGATATATCAATGCAAGTTCATCAAGAGTCATCATCACAATCCATGTGGATAAAATATGATCATCAAAGCCTAAATCCACTATCACAAACAACTCACAACCTTATTCTAAGCAAAAATAAAATAAAGACAAAAACAAAATTTAAACTAGAAAAGAAATGTACCTAAGTGGGTTGCCTCCCACCAAGCGCACGATTTAACGTCTAGGCAAGACGTGGCATGGTGCTCCCGCACCTCGAACTCTCACAATGTTGCTTCCTTAGGATAAGGTTCTCGCCCTTTTTATGAGCACTCTTGGCTTGCTTGTCCCTCCAAGACTTGCAAGTTGACTTTGTTTCTTTCCAAGAGATAAAGAACCTTGCCTTGCCGCACAAGCAACACACATTTGCTTCCTTAAGAAGCAATAGAAAATCTACACAAACACTAAACACATTAGAAAGTTCCGGCAAAATATAATCAATACATGTAATTGCCAACAAGAGTTTGGAACACCATTTATTCAAAAGAAATAAACTAAACAAATAAAGCCTAAAATAAAATAAAATAAAATGCACAAAAAGAATTTTCAAAATTATGCACTTGTGCTAGGGGTGTCATCAACTAAAGGAGGTTTTATCAAGTTTGGAAATATGTTCTTTTTCACAACCCAAACAAGTTGAGTTGATTTCCCCTTTTCTTTTCTTTTGGGTCTAACTTGTTCAACCAAGTCTTTTTTTACCCAAATTTGCTTGACTCTAGGTGGACTCTTCCTATTCCTAGACTTTTTCAATTTTTCATGCTTATGGAATTTAAAACAATGAGCTTTGAAGTGCCCTTTTTGAAAGCAAAAATAGCAAATAGGAGGATGGTTAAGAAAACTCCCTCTTGGTTGGTGACTATGTGGCCTTTGATGTTGCTTCATTTGTAGCGCATTGACTTCTTTTTCCACCTTGTCTACATAGACAATGTAGTCACACTCCTTCACTTTTGCTATATTGAGGGCTTCATCCTTCCTACCAAGTGCCTCCTTCGTTTCTTCCAAAGCTTTTTCCTTCCGCTCCACTTCCATAAGCATCTTTCTTGTCTTCCTTGCACACTCTTCTTCAAATTCTTCAAATAGCCTTGCAAGGTCTTCGAATTCCCTTGATGTGGAATTCCTCTCAACTTCAAGTCTCCTAACTTGTATTTCCAACTCCTTGTTCTTGTTGGAGACTTCTCCTACCTTCCTCCATAAAGTAGCTTTTTCTTCTTTGAGCATGTTTACTTCAAGAGTGAGCTTCTCATTTTTCACTTCAAGCTCTTCAATCTTCACCCTCCCCAAGGCCTCCTTTTCTTCCAACTCCTTTTCCATGAGTTGTATTTTCCTTTCCAACTCTTCCTTTCCTTGGGAGGATGTCACCAATCTCTCTTGAAGCAAAGACATCATTTCTTCCAAATTTGTGCCTCGCTCTTGGTTCCTTAGCGGTTCGTCCTTGGTTTCCGCTCCATTCTCAAATACTTGAACAAGAGCATGCACACGGCTCCTTGCCCTCCCTTGCTTGGGATAATCCGATTCTATTGATTGATCCGGCCAACTAGGGATCACATGGTTGGACATCCTCTCCTCATGTGCTCGTTGTGCGGATTGGAATAACTCCATGGCCTTTCGTTGAGAAGCTTGGATGCTCTCAATCTCCTGAAAGTGATCCTCCATGAAATTTTTCCTCTCATCATCTATGACATTTGATTGGCATGATGAGAAGGAATCTTGGTTCATCCACCAATCCGCATTGAGGTCATTCCCATGAGTCTCGTAGCTAGGCCCTTGATTTTGCATGAAGAAATCCATAGAATCCTGAAACAAAAGAAACAAAAACTACCAAAGAAGTAAAAAAGAAACTAAAAGACTAAAAACAACTAAAAAGCTAAAAATTAATAAAACCTAAAGAAAAGTTAATTGATTCAACAACCACTTTAATTCCCCCGCAGCGGCGCCATTTTGATGACTCGCTTTTTGTGTCGTTACCAAATTGCGAATTACCAAAAGAATGTTTATAAAATGAATCTTTACGCAATATATTTTAAGATTTGAAAATGAGTATTGTGGTAAGCTTAGATTCGTTCCACAGGGAATTAGAGTGATTAGTTGAATAAATTAACTAATCTATATGCAATAAAATAAATCATAAAAATATGGATGAGTGAATGGGTTGTCAAGCCACCAAACATACATGAAAAATAAACCTAATAAACTAATAAAAGAATACTTAACAAATCTAGATAAGATAATGGAATAAACAATTAAGAGAATAGCTAGGGAATTAATGAGATCACAAATGAATTACGGGAAATGCTTATCAAGCTACTTTAGTGAACGGATCTCATAAATGTTAACCAATTGATTTCTAAAATGTGTTTAGGCCATTATTATGAACCTTAAACAACTTCCCACCGCAATGCCTAACCGATTAAGGAGAGGGGGTCACGGCGGGATCGATTTGTTACAATTAATGGCTTAGATTATCGTGGTTGATATACCCTCCGACAATCTATCCTACTCACTATGTTCTCAATCCATCAAGGTTGTCAATCCAATCAAGATTATATAACAAATTATCCTAAGCAAGATTATAATCAACTAGTGGGTATACATGTCAATTACATAATGCATAAAATCTAATTATAAAATGAATAGAACACAAATAGAGATTAAAAATATATTAAAGCTTAAGCAAATCTCAATCCAAATATTCTCACATCAAAACCCTAGAAAGGGGATTTAATTACACATATTACAATCAAAGGGAAGGCAAGTAAAAGATTAGGAAATCACCCATGGGCCACCTTTTGTAAGCTTGATCCTTTCCTTGCCTTTGATGCTCCTTGTGTAAAGAGTGGATGATGAGGAGGTGTCTAGATAGGTGGAGTCAAATGGGAAGTGACTAAGGAGATTTGTGGAGAAGATGGGATGAAAAGGAATGATTAGGGGAGGTAATCTAGATGTTAAGTTTAGGTAGGAGAGAAAATGGAGAGAAAAGGAATGGTGGAGAAAGGAGGTTTCTTGGTGGTCAAGAGTTGTCCAAAAGAGGAAAAATGTGATGAATTTATAGGATTTTCAAATTAGGTCACGGGTGGCAAATTACCAAAACACCCCCTGACCATGGCAAATTACCATTTAGTCCAACAGAGGGGGGCATCTTGTAATTTTGCCACCCAATCAGAAATGAGCAGAGGAGAGGTCGCTGCTTGCATAAATGGCGACCTCTAGGGCGACCAAATGGCGACCTCATCAGGTGTGGGAATCAACTCCCTGTCGCCATGGCGACCTCGAATGACAAATGGCGACCCAATTGGTGACGTGGCGAGACAAGAGTGGACGGTGAGGCGTGAGAGAGGCTGCCGGATTCCGGCCGATTGGGGGGTCGGAGTTGTTGCGACCGGAGATCCGGTGACTTGGCCGACCGTTTGGCACCGGAGTTGGCCAAGGGTGACTCCGGGAAGGGCCTCATCTGGCCGGCGGCGTTCTAGGGTTTGAAAGGGTATGGCCATCGCTGCACATGACTGGAGGAAGAAGAGAATGAATAGTGGGTATGGGGTGCATTCAGTAGGAAGATGGGGTGCAGTTGGGCTGCTGGCCACTTGGCTTAAGTGGGCTGCAATTAGAAACAGGCTGGGGTGCAATCAGAGGAAAAGACATGGGTGAATAGGGCCACGCGTGAAGTGGGCTTGCACTTAGGCCACCTCTCTTTGCACCCCCTTATGAAACGCACCGTTTCATTTAAAGGAGAGTGGGCTGGCTGCATTGGGCTTGCAATTAGGCGTGGGAAGAAATGGGTGTGGGTGTGCTTAGCAGCCCGTTATCACACAACTCACCCAAAACGCGCCGTTTTGGTCAATCCACGTGGCACTGCTTGCCTGATTCGCGTGGCATATTACGGATAGCCCCCTGAACTCTTCTATATTTACGATAACTTCAAAACTTCCTCCAATAATTACTCTTTTACCCCTATTTCACCAAAATTACTCCAATGCCCCTGAACTTTATAAATACCTGAAATCACTTAATTTTCACAATTAAATCACGGGATAATGCTCACGAATCAAGCAAAAGGAGAAGGAAATGAGGGCCAAAATCATACCAATTTTGGTTCGATCATAGATCTTGGAGGATAAGGTTGAGCTATACCCTTAGTTGGCATCTTCACTTGGCCAATCTTCCTCCTAGGATGATGAGGAGGTGATGCTTTGCACTTGCCTTGAGCTTGAGGTTGCAAGATCTTACCCTTCTTCAATTCTTGAAGGTGGCTCTTCTCTTTATCCCTAAAAATTCTTAAGGAATTTTCTTTGCAAGCAAGTTCATCCTTCATTGCCTTCATCCTTTGATGGCAATCTTCAATCTCCTTCTCGTATTTAGACACAACAACTATGTCTACCTTCAAGGAGTCATCCATGTCTAAACCCAAAGTCATCTTAGCAAGAGATGTTCTTGCCTCTTCAAGTTCCATCTTCAACTTGCCTTTAATTTCTTTTACACATCTCACTTCATCATCCAAGTGAGTCATCTTGGCACTTAGTTGAAGATTATCCTTTTCCAATCTAAGGATATCATTTTCTTTCTCTTTCAAAGACTTTTGAAGGGAGTCAATGAACTCTTGGTTGTCCACCAAGTTAACACAAGAGTTCTCGGAGCATGAACTTCCATGATCGAAGCATCTCTCGCTTGAGCTTGTGAGAGTCATTTCTTCAAGGCTTGCTTCTCTCAAGCATGCTCCACGTCGGTTTCCAAGCTTCTAGTCACCAATCTTGAAATCTTCAAGTGATACACATTTGGTGACGTCTTGAGTTTCTTCTTGGTAGGAAACCGAAAATGTGAGGTAGTTGTTCTCACACTCATCCAAGCTTGTGGAGAATCCTTCAACTACTTCAACTTCGCTATCTCTCCAAGTAGCAATCTTAGCTTCCCCTTTCTTCTTTGATGGGGTCATCCTCTTCTTGTGAGATTTCACAAATTTCCTAAATCTCTCTAACAAGAAGGTCATCACCTCATCGGAGTCAATTTCTTCTCTCTCAAATTCACTCATAGTGTTTGAGTCAAATGAATGCAAAAGAGAAGAATGCAAAATGTATGAATAAATAAAAAAATCACACACAATGCAAAACACACCAAAAATGAGCAAGGATCACCTAAGTATATCTAGGAACCCGCTCTGATACCAATTGAAACAAATTATTCGGGTGTGTTCTAATATTAATCTAGAGGGGGGTGAATAGATTTTAACGATTTTACCCAATTTTCACGTTAAGTCAATATTATGAAAATGCCCCAATCTAGTCAATATATATAACAAGTGTAATATGGTGCGGAATTTAAATAACACTTGATATTTACGTGGAAACCCTCACGGGAAAAACCACGGGCTGGTAAGTGCGCCACACTCAAACCTCGAATCCACTAAATGCGTTAACGATTACAACCTACTCCTGGTATATAATCACACACACCTACCTAATCCCGGTATAAGTGAACCTAGTCCAATTGCTTGTGTGACCACCTAATCCCGGTGTCCGACCTAATCCCGGTCTATCACACAAGACTTGAATTGCTTGTGATTTATGCAACCTAATCCCGGAAGCTACACAAGTCTTACTTCTCAATGAAGAGATAAACACCCTAAGTGAATATATGATGATATTCGAAGAGCATACAAAGCTAGGGAAATTTAGATGCTTATCTAGAATGATTAGATGACAATAAATGCAATCCTAGATATCAATAGCTAAATGACATTCATAAAGCTTAGCAAATCATAGATTAAATATCCTAGATATTGCTATCAAAATACAACACTCAATCATGTCAACACAACAATCTCTATTTTGTATCTAGCATATATTCTAAGAGCATACAAATAATATAAGAGATTTCTTTGATAAATAAAACACTAAACTTAGATGAGATTAGTGAAGAACATACCAAAGGATGTGTGTTGAACAAAACCCATGCAAGCAAGCATCCTAACTATGCTAGAAAATGCTAGATGATATTTTGATGCATATGAGAATGGTTTTTGAGTGTTAAAAATGAGTTCTTGATTTGATTTTTTCTCTTGAAAAATATTCTAAGTTTAAGAGATGATATGAACTCATTTTTTGACCTAAGAACAAAGAGGCATATTTATAGGAGGTCAAAATGAAGCTATGTCGTTTTGGACAAAATCAGAGGTCGTCATTTGCAGTCGCCATTTGTCAAATGGTGACCAAGTGGCGACCTCAGCTTTTCTTTTAGGTCGCAGTTTGCGGTCGCCATTTGCAAATGGCGACCTCTGACGTTTTTTTCTAGGTCGCAGTTTGCGGTCGCCATTTGTAAATGGCGACCTCTGACGCAACACACAAAAAGCTTCTTTGTCGCCATTTGTCTCATGACAACCCTACACCTGAATGATTTTTAAGAAAAAAATCATTCTATTACCATGGCGACACCATTAAATGGCGACCTCCACAAAGGGCGACAATGCCTTGTTTTCCACTTTGTGCACAATATGCAAGTGTGCAAAGTGGTGAATCCAAAGGAGAAGCCAAGGGCATTCTCTGAAGGCAGTCCTCACGCTAAACCAAGCACACCAATGTGCACGCGCGGACGTTTCCTAATATATTCGGGAAACGAATTACAAGACACAAACACATAACAAGATATAATCAATAAGGTGCTAGTGTGTAATGTGACATGTGAAGAGTATACACACATATGCAAGTATGCTAAGTGTGTGTGCGCTTCTAAATCTCTTCAATGAAAAACTAAGCACTAGAGATATGCCTTTGGAGTGCTTGTCACCTTGAGGTCTTGAGGGTCTTGAACTTGATCTTCAATCACCTAAACTACCCTTACAATTCAAGCCCCAACATGTGGTTTGTCCACGAAATAAACCAATCAACAAATGGGAATCCTTACACTTCAACTTAACCATTCCTTTCTTCCCATCTTCTCCACTTATCTCCTTAGTCACTTTCCATTTGACTCCACCTATCTATACATATCCTCATCACCCAATCTTTGCACTAGGATCAATAAGGAGGCTTAAGGAAGGATCAAGCTTACAGGAGAGACCCAATGGTGATTTTTCAACATTTTACTTCCATTCTTTGTTTGTGATTATGTGTAATTAAACCCCCATTTTAGGGTGATGATTTGAGAGATTTTTTGGACAATGAGTATTTATTAAGGCTTTGAATATTATGTTTATACAATTATATTTTTATTCACTTGTTAATTAGATCTTGCACTTATGTGATTGATTGAGTATTGACACACTTGTTGATTGCAATATGTTGTAGGATTTATTTGTGATAAAATTAGTTGAGTTGTTGACACACTTGATTGATTGTAGCACATAGTGAATAGAATAGGGTTTTGGAGGGTAGGCCTACCACAATTGCCTAGGCCTTTGATCGTCATTAACTAATCCTACCTTGACCCCTTCTCCTTAATCGGTTAGGCATTTTGGTGGGAAATTGTTTAGGGTTTGTAGTGACGGTCTAAACAACACTTTCGAATGAGATCGGTCCTTGACTGTGTGGATAGTACGTTAATGAAGCCATTGATAAATTGCTCAAAGTCCATTAGCTACTCTATCATTTCCCTAGACTTCTAATTAATTATTTAAATCATTTTCTTATCTAGGTTGTTGATATTGGATTCCTATCTATTCACATTCTCTTTACATTTTTGTTATATTAACTTTCATGTATGTTTGATGGTTTCTTAAACCATACACCATTCAAACTACCATGATTTTCTTTATTTGCAATTTAGATTAGTTAAATAATTCAATTAATTACTCTAATTCCCCATGGAATGAATCCTTAGCTTGCCGCTTTACTATCTTTCAAAACTTAGAGCACATTGCGTAGGAATTCCTTTATAAACATCTTTTGATAATTAGTAATTTGGTAACGACACAAAAAGTGAGTGATCATTTACCCTCTCAAATGTGAGAAAGAGCAGTGATGATGGGATAAATATAATCCCGCTAACTTGGAGAGGTTTATTTTATCCTCTTCTAGCCAGATGAAATTAGCATTGGGATGAAATAGTCCCTTGTTGTTTTGATTCACCAAACATGGGATTGGACTAAAAGTAGTCCAATCCCAGTCCAATCCTGTCAAACAAACACACCCTAAAGGTGCTAACATTATCCTATCACTTCAAGATAGAGTGAATGGTTATGATGACAGCATTTGAAGTTTATATAAAACTTCAGTGGAACTTACACAATGAGGAAGCAGGGATTCGTTATCTCATTTTCCACATCGGTCACTTATAGCACATGTGGTATGAAACACGTGTTACAGTGAATTTCATTCAAAATAAGAATGCATATGTCTTTATATCATTCATCATACAGATTTTAGTTCAATCACAAATCCCGTGACTAACCTGAGTTCTTAAAAGCTCGCCTCTCTCTAGCACCATATTAAGACCTCACATTTGGCTTAATCAGGTATCAATGATAGTGAGGTCTATCATGATTGGTTCTAAAATATTGGTATATTTATTGTAAACATCATCATGACCTAATCAAGGCAAAAAATTCATATATATTAGCTTCGCGAGAATATATCCTACATTTTCTCTAATATATATGTGTCTCATCTCAGCCTGCTATCTCAGCAATTGAGGCAACCACACGTGTAAGAATGCCGGTCTCAACCTGTATGCTAGTATAAATAGTAGTTTTTCTTACTATTAAGTTCTATCACAATCCTTTCAATCTAGTATTATATTGGTATACATTCACCAATCTTGTGGCATAACTTCTATTGGGCCTTGTACATATCACAATGTACACTAAGTAGTTAGCCTTATGTTCAAGGTATGTCATAATCTTCTTGACAACATCTCAATGTTGTAATCTAGGATTATATTGGTGTTCACTCACCAATCTTACGACTTAACTAATGATAGACTTTGTACATATTACAATATACATGAGACTTTGTGTGGTACTAACATTAGGAAATTGTCATCAATTTCTTGATCTTATGGAGTTTCAAGGTACAAATTGAGGCTAAGAATTTGTGATTTCACAATAAGAGTATCTATGAGCTTATAATTGCTCATTCCGAATCAACTCTCACTCCTAATGTATAAGTTACTTTGCTCATATAAAATCTCAATGAAATTTGAGAATTACCATTTCATTATGGTTTTACAAACTCTTCATTATTTCTAACCAAAACATATAGTCCACAGATATAGATAATATAAAAATTATCTTCAACTTGTTTAGTGTACGTGCATGGCTATCTTTAGTCATCATTAATCTGTAAGATATTACAGCTTGATGAAATCAAAGATACCATTTTCTAGAGGATCATTTCAAACCATGTCTTTTGAAACAAAAAAATTTATAGGCTGTTCCATGTAAATCTCTTCCTCTAGTTCTCTACCAAGAAGTATAATCATTACATCCATCTGATGTAATTTTTGGTTCAAATATGTGACTAGTGATAGAATAAGGCGTATGGAAGAGAACTTTACTTCCAGAGAATAAGTTTCTTCATTTGCGAATAATTGCACCTTATATCTCTCAATAGTACTTTCCGCCTTACGGATGATATGTGGAACCCACATGTTCGCAATGGTCTAATAACTAGGCGGTAAGTGAATCAAGTCCTGTACATGATCACTTTTCCAGACTCCATCTCCTATGTCATTACTTTCATTCATATATTCTCTTAGTAGATAGAAGTGATAGCTCAATTCAAAAAATCCTTGGATCATCAATGTCAAGTGAAGTAATCATCAAATCTTACCTTTCAATCTCCAAAAGATGACATGGGATAACTTTACGATTATTTTGACGAGTTGGTAAATTATCTAGGTGGTTGATTCAATAGCTGTTTGACTCCCACTAGAGATGAAAAATCCAAGCAGATTTCTACTCCTACTCCCACTCCCACTCCCACTAAGGATGGAAGATCCAAGTAGAATTCCACTCCTATTAGGGATAGATGATCAAGTTAGATTTTAATTTACCGCCACTCGCGTATTAACACAGATCATCCAATTCTTAAAATCAAATATCTATATCAAACTCGCTTCTACCAAGAAATTCATTCTATAATAATGAAATCTTGTGATTCTAATTCAGTCACACTTATTGTACACCATCATTTATTTATCTTTTCGAATGCACAGAGTATCAAACAAAGATACAATTTCTCTTCTTGCAACCAATTTATTATTTCTATGAGATAGATTATAAACATAACCCGCATACCCCCTAGGGTTGTAGATTAGTCAGACCAAACTACCTACCTATCATGAAGTCATAAGGTGTGGAAGTGTCTGATCTAGTGGAACATGATTAAGTAAGTAGGCAGCAATCAATTAACATATTTTCTAGTAAGATACTAAAAAAATTCACTCACCCCATCACAGACTTAACCATTTCCAACAATACTTTATTCCTTCTATCTACTACACTATTTTGCTATAGAGTCCTTGAAATAAATAAATATTTTTCTATACCTTTCTTGCTAAACAATTCCTTGAACCGTTCAGAAAGATATTTACGTACTTGGTTTATTCTTTAAACTTAAAAGTTTATCATCTAATTTGATCATCAACCAAACAATCTAATGCAATCCAATGCTTTTGATTTATGGGAGATCTGAAAATATAAATATATATTGCTCGCATGTGTCTAAAACAACCTGGGGGGTGGGGGGGATGAATGGGTTGTTAATCCAATTAGTTACCAAATTTTCAGATTAGTCAATATTAAAAAATAAACCCAGTTTAACAAACAATAAAATCAAGTATAAATTGCGGAAATTAAAGAACACTTTATTTTTACGTGGAAACCTTCAACAAGGAAAAACCACGGCCCGATATGTGCGCCACACATGGTCCTCGAATCCACTATATGTAATGATGATTACAATCCTAGGTTGACCTCTAACCACACCATTCTCGGTTACTAATCTACCACTACTACCCGCAAGCTTTTTATAGCGAACCTAGACCAAATGTGCTTGAGCACTACACACCGGTAGTCACAAGATTTAACTCTCAATGAAGAGATCAACAACCTATGTGAATATGACAATATTCTACATGCAAATAATGCTAGGCTACACTAAATGCTTAACTAGATGTTATAATGCAAATCAATACTCTAGTTATCAACAATGCCTACATGCTCATACATGAGGACTCAATTAGATGCAAAGAGATTCTAGCAACCTAATTGTCAACAAACAAAGCTAACTCAACACAAGTTGTCAATAAACATGGCAAGAATAATAAATGCAATTAACTAATACAATGAAAGAGTCCTACATATCCATGTCTAAATGAAAAACATATAGACTTAGCTAGATGTTATCAATCACACAAAAATCATAGCTATCAACAAACAACTCATCTCAACAAACAATCAAAGTCTCAAACATGCTAGGAATAATAATAAGCAAAGGAGACATGCATTTAATTAATAAATAAATGCTAAACCTAGGCACACATGTCATAAGAATGAAATAAGAAGTTCTAGGACATGTAGAAGTTACCTAGTCAAAGAAAATAGGAAAGCCCATGCTTGAATGACGCTAGATGCTCATCGGAATGTGTTTGGTTGAGTAAATGTAAGTTCTTGGGAGCTTCTCTCTCTAGGGTTTGAGTTTCTCTCACTATATTCTAATTTTGAGCTCACAAATGTCTAAGAAGACAAGGCAACATATTTATAGAGAGATGCAATCAAAATGATGTCGTTTTTGGACAAAACTAGTTGTCGCCATTTACTGTCACCATTTGTCTCAAGGCGATGTCATGGCGACACCATATTTTTCTTCTTTGACGCCATTTGTCTCAGGGCGACGCTCGTGGTGACGCCTGACGACTGACGTAACACAAAAAAATCTTCTTTGTCGCCATTTGTCTCAGGGCGACACTTCATGGTGATACCATACCTGATTGATTTTCAGGAATGAATTTCTCTATCGCCATGGTGACACCATCAAGGGGCGACACCATCAAGGGTCGACACCATCAAAGGGCGACAATGCCCTGTTTTCCTACATTGTGTGGTGAAACCAAAGGAGAAGTCAATGGCATCTCCGAAGGCGATCCTTGCGCGACGTTTCCGAACAAAACTCGGGAAATGAATTACTAGACACACTAACACACCACAAAATACAACAACAAGATGCAAGTGTGAAATGTGACATGTGAAGAGAATGCACACAAAAGCAAAGCATACATATGCAAACATTAGAAGTGTGTGTGTGCAACTAAATCTCTTTAAGAGGCAAGTCAAGTGATTACCTTTCGCTCTTGTTCTTGAAGTCATGTTGGGAAGTCCGGAAGCTTGCCAATCACAATAACCTAAGCTACCCATTACACACCAATCCCAATGTGGCTTTGTCATGAAAAAAGCCAATAAAAAAATAAGGCACTTACAAGATCAAATAGACATGACCGAGACATCCAAAGATACTAATGAATATAACTAGATATGAAATTTCATGTCTAGCCTTTACACTCATTCAATCACAAATGTTATAAAGAATTAGTTGCAATAAAATTCCTGATCTAGTTCCTTATAAATGGTTTTCTAGTTGTTTTTCTTACTAGAAAATTTGCATGACCTTTTGGATTTTGGATAAATGAGTCCAATTAGTCCTCTCTGACTGATATACTCATTCTATCTAGTCCAACAAGACTAAATGTTAGCATCATCACCATTGCAATGATTGCAAAACAAACAAAATTATAACCGTTCCTACTAACCTATAATACTATAAATCCATTAAACAACAATCAAGTACCATATGAATATAATTTGCTAAAATAATAGTCATACAACCATCATGATTATTAACGATAACCCAAATCAACAAGGACAACCACAAACACTAAACTAGTTAGATCTCAAGTGTTTATTAGAATTTAGAACATCATGGAGTACAAACTTTAAGCTATCATGCAAACCTTGTTTGTGGGTACTTAACTCCAAAATTGTTCTAACACATATACATCTTGTTTCTAATAATCTAAATTTACTCGATATATGCTTTACAGTTTCTTATTGGATGGTATATCTTCACTTATCTACGGTCCACAAAGGACGAGATTTAGAAAGAAAATACCTAGCCATAAATTTAAGCATAACTTAACAAATTCTTAAGTTTTGGTTTTACTCTTTTCGACTCAATGTATTTATGAGTGAAAATGACCCAGCTTGTTGTAATTGTAACAAGTTATTTTAGTTTTATCCTTCCTCAATTTGTCATCCATTAACTTCTTGCATATTCTAATCTAAGATTAATTATGGCTATGACTAGATTCTCTTCCCCTTTTGAAAATATCTATTTCCACTAATACTCTCAAAACTAAAAGTTTTGTACAGGTTGGGATCTTTCATGTAAAATTGGCTAGAAGCCTAAGCTGCCTTTAAGCGCTCATCTTCTACTAACGAAAAGAGTCGATTGTTATGTGTCAGATTAATTTTATATATTCCAACTATCAAAAGAGATTAGATCGTTTAGTCCGTGTATCATGTTTTATATCCTTATTGGAGGCTGCCACTAATTTTGGCGCTTCTTATAAGTACTCAAAAACTTGATATCGAACCTACTAAAATTTTAGTATTCAAAATAATACTAAAATTGTCCTTCAAGCCAAACTCTTAAAGGTAAGCCACTTCACTTAACTCTCATTGTACTTATCAAACACATATGTGAGGCTACTATTTAAGTTACTACGCAACATAATGCGAGTAATGTAACTTCTAGCTTGATAAGCCTTCAAATCTTGTATGTCGAGCAAATAAGTACTATGCTGAGGTTTAACCATGATTCACATTATAGTCTCAAAAGCCTCTTGATATGTAAAAATAGATTGAATTTTCTAGTGTCAAATCACACAACTTATCACAATTTAGCTTATCACTTTCAAATTCAGCTTTTGCTAATCTATGTAGAGGCAAGCATATTAACTTCCAAAAATACACACATTTAATTTTGCTGCAAACGCAAACTGAAAATATGATGAAAATTTTTAAGGTACAGAATTGAAAAAGGTCATCAAAGTGCCTAATTACCATCCATTTCCAATTACATCATAAATTTAGTACTTTGCACAAAATTTTAATTCTAATATTGTACTCCAGAATTTAGAGTTCTCAAAATCAGATGATCATATACATAATAGAAGAATACAATGCACAAGTCCCTAAAAAACATTTTATGGGTCAAGCCAATTTTTACTACAAATTAAATAAAAAAAAATATTTACTATAGAACAGTTTATAAAAAAATAATGCTTTCTAAAATACGGGACTTTGCATGCTATTCATTCTTACGTCTCAAATTTATATTGATCACCTCTGAGAAAGACTCTCTAAGTTTTCATAGCTCATCTAACTTCTATTTCATCGAATTTTGGTCCTCTTTCCTGTGTGCAATAACTCATGTGCCTAGCACTATGAATATTCATAGCAGATGTAGTTGACCGCCTCGAATTCCCAAGAATGTGGCGCTCCTCTACAATTTTTAATTCACAAGCTATCTGACCGAAAAACATCTTGGTACCTTATTCTAGCTTTTCCAACCTTATAGATCTATTAACTATTATGGAAACTTCATTAAAAGACTATCAACTGCATCTCTCCACATAAAAGCACAAGTCCATTATTGACCGTGGCTATATATCTGAAAGTATTTATATACGTGTGTCTAAACAACCTAGGGGGGGGGGGGGGGGGGGGTGAATGAGTTGTTAATCCGATTAGTTACCAAATTTTTGGATTAGTCAATATTCAAAAATAAACCCAATTTAACAAACAATAATCAAGTGTAATATGGTGCGAAAATATAAACGACACTTGATTTTCATGCGGAAACCTTCAACAAGGAAAAACCATGGGCTGATATGTGCGCCACACATGGTCCTCGAATCCACTATATGTAATGATGATTACAACCCTAGGTTGACCTCTAGTCACACCATTCTTGGTTACTAATCCACCACTACTACCCGCATGCCTTTTATAGCAAACCTAGACCAAAGGTGCTTGAGCACTACACACCGGTAGTCACAAGACTTAACTCTCAATGAAGAGATCAACAACCTATGTGAATATTATAATATTCTAAATGCAAATCATGATAGGCTACACTAAATGCTTAACTAGATGTTATAATGCAAATCAACACTCTAGTTATCAACAATGCCTACATGCTCATACATGAGGACTTAATTAGATGCAAAGTGATTCTAGCAATCTAATAGTCAACAAACAAGGCCAACTCAACACAAGTTGTCAATAAACATGGCAATGACAATAATTGCAATTAACAAGTGCAATCAAGGAATTGTCAATCAAAATGCCAATCAACACATGTTGTCAATGAACATGACTAGGATTATAAATGCAATAAACAAATGCAATCAATGAGTCCTACACATCAATGTCTAAATGAAAATCATATAGACTTAGTTAGAGGGCAAAATAGTCCTATATGCTAGCTATCAACAATCAACTCATCTCAACCAAAATCAAAGACTTAAACATATTATAAACAACATTAAGTAAAGAGTTAATTAACAACTAAATGCTAATCCTAGGCAAACATGTCATAAATATGAAACAAAGAGATGTAGAACATGTAGAGATTACCTAGTCAAAGAATTCAAGACAACCCATGCTTGGATGATGTTAGGATGATGCTAGATGCTCATGGGAATGTGTTTGGTTGAGTAAAGGTGAGTTCTTGGGAGCTTCTCTCTCTAAGTTTTGATTTTGAGATCTCAAAAAGTGTAATTTTTTTTTCTCTAAAAAACCATACGAGAGAGAAGACATCATATATATAGGAGCCCTAAATGAAACTACGTAGTTTTGGAAAGAAAACTTAGTTTTCCCGTCAAAAAAACGACTTTAGAAGTGACTTAGATGGAAGTCACTTCTAAGGTCGCATCTCTCTTGGTACAGGGGGTCAAAAAGTGACTTTGATGGAAGTCACTTCTAAGGTCGCATTTGTCTCGGGTAAACAAAGTGCAACAGTGAAATAGCTCCAGATTTGAGCTTCCCGAAACATGACCAACCGATATCGAAACCTTTCGTATGATATAACGTTTGAAAGGTATGGATGTCTACTTTCTACTCCTTTTTACAAAAAAAGGTTTTTGATATCTGTAGAAAGAGATATGGTCATTTGAGTAACCAAAGGTCAAATTTGAGCAATACAATATTGCCAAAACTCATGGTATAAGACCACGTGACCCAGGACTAATCCAAGAGAGGAAAATAGACCTCTCTAGTGTTCAAATATCACGCTAAGACAAGCACACCATCATGCAAGCACGAACATTTCCAATAAGACAAATGGAAACGAATTACAAGACACTATCACACAACAAAATACAACAAAGAGGTGCAAGTGTGAAAAGTGATATGTGAAGAGAATGCACACATATGCAAATGCACTAAGTGTGTGTGTGTGCAACTAAATCTCTTCAATTAAGAGGTCAAGACAAGTGATTACCTTTCGCTTTTGCTCTTGAATTCACGTTGGGATGTCTGGAAGCTTGCCAATCACAAAACCTAAGCTACCTGTAACACACTAATCCCAATGTGGTTTGTCATGAAATAAGCCAATAAAAAATGAGGCACTTACAATATCTTTAATAAGATTCATTAAATTTTCTCCATTAAGACATATGAGATGATGCAGAAATCCTAAAAAATTTCTAAGTCACTTAGAAACATTTGTCTTTTAATAACCTACATCATCATGAAATTTCTTATTCCCAATTGCATAATTAACTAGATGGAGAATTCTAATCGAAGACATTTTTAATATATAACTCTCACTCAAGCTAAATTTCAGAGATCAAAATTGTCGCAGGAAAATTCCATGACCGTAAGAAAACAATGTCAGATTCCTATTGGAAAATTCCATAGTGGCTGAAAATGTCGTCGGAAATGACGTCGAGAAATTCCACAGCCATCAGAAACAGCGCCCGAATTTCCACTTGAAAATTCCACAATGGCTAAAAATTACCATCGGTAATCATCATTGGAACCCATGTCAGAAATTGTCACCAAAAGTCACAGCGAAAACTGTCATTGAAATCCGCACCGAAAACTATAACAAGAAATTGTACCGAAAACCGTTACCCAAAAAATAGCAACCGAAAAATCCTCAACCGGAATTTGTATAGCATATATTCAACTCCTATTAGAGTGAAGCAAATCAATGGAATTAATAAATAAAAATAAAAATAAAAATTGTTTTTTCAATGGAAAACTACCGCTAGTGTTCGAAAAATCGCCTTTTGAACGTCAAAAAAATCATCAAAAAAATTGGATCGCTTGTTGGAAAACGGCACCGAAAATCGGCTTGACTGGTGAACCATTATAGAAAACCAGTCTGGTCGAATGAACCAGAACCAAAACCGGTTAGATTGAAGAATGGTGACGGTTGATGACGTGGCAACCGAAAATTGCTCCGGTGACTGGATTGTAGCTCAAAACTGCTCTGATAGTCGAAAATCTGACAGTTTTCTTGACCAACGTGTCATAGTAGGGTTGAGCCACATGTCACTTTCTGGATCAACCACGTGTCAACAATAGAGCCACTCAAGCCTGTTACTCATGTCTCCCACATGCACCGGCTACACTTGCACTCCATGCACCACCCTCCTAGCCTTTTCTGACACCAGATCACCACCATCCGACTCCAAATTTTATTTTAATTCCATTTATGCCCTTAATGTTGAAGTTTGGGTCTAGAGTGAATTGCACTCACCACCCATAGGCGTGTGGCACATGTTCTTTATGTTCTTCACCCAATTTCAAACTCAATAAAATTTCTAGATTTTAATCTTCGTTTGAAAATTTCAAAAACGTTTTTCTCCCCCTAAACTTAACCAATTATGCAAATGATCGATCATTGGAAAGCTATCGGAAGGCTCTATCTATTGGTACCATGACCGTGGAGAATAAAAAATGACAATGAGTTTTTGACTAGATTACAATCACAAGTTTTCAATTTTTGATTCTTCAAAATTCTCAAAATTTTGAAGTCAATTTATGGCATGCATTTCCAGTACATATAATAACATATATACATGCATACCTACATCCCATGAAAAACGAAATATAACATTAGAATATGTGTTGTGCCATTTATGTTCATTTATTGTTCTAAAACAAAATAAATAAACCTAACATAGCATTTAATACCAGAATACAATCCTAGCATGCTCTGATACCAATGAAGATTTAATTTAATGAATACACAAAAGATGAATTTTAGATTATTACCGTTCACCATACGAAAATTCGAATTCTATAGTGAAAGCAGACCGAACACTCTGGATTGCATCACTAGAGGTCGAGGAATTATCACAAATCGAAATCTGAAGGTTCCCTCTAATCACAATGCAAATACCTACACACTGATTATGGATGGGAGAAAATTCTCTCATGATTTTCACCACATGTCTCTGTATTTTGTTCTCTGTAAACACAAGCACACATAGTGTGTGTGTGTGTTGCACACCATATTTCTCTGTGTATTGCACTCAATATTCTAGACAACACCCATCTATTGCCTTAGATCAAAAATCACATTGATCCATAAACTAATAAAAACAGTTTTCTTATAGATACTTGGACGTATTCTTGGCTTTATAGCATCAGCTTGGGCTCTTGGCTCTACTTGGGTGTCTAAATGGGTCTCTAGCCCAAAACCCAATTATACCAATAGTTATCTATTCAGCTTTCATAAAGTATGGAGTGACTTTGGAAATTATTTTGATTAATTAATGATGCTGGCCAACTCCAGCACAAGATTACCAAGTTTAAGCGGAAGTTTAATCCAAACATATATCCAATACTTCATTTAATTTATCAAGAAATAACACTAATAATTGTGCTTGCTTTGTAAGAAAAAAAATGTTTATATAGAAGTCTTTGGTCAATGTTCTGCTTTCAATGCTAGAAAACAGAACCGTGGACTTCCTCAACCCACTACATATCGATTATAGCACTGTAGATTGATTGTCACATGTGATGATGATTAGTGAACCGGTACGAACAAAAAAAAATCAAGACCAACCTGACTAAAGAAATATTATATATATTAATTAAGAGGAAATGAGGCAAGATAGCACTTTTCAAACTTTGACTTGTGCAACTATCTCCACATTACTAAGTCTTGTTTAAAAAGTGCTATCAAAAAGGATGTTGAGACCAAAATTCTTCCACTTTCTATTATTATTTTTTAACTTTTTTAATTTCTACATTTTTCTCTCTTTCTTCCCATCTCAAACGATCTCTCTCTTTCTCTCTCTCCCTATCCTCTCAAACAATCTCTCATTCTTCCTCTCTAGTTCTTATCTCAGATGCAAAAGAACTCACCTCTCTCAAGTTCTATTTTTTTTTTCACCTTCGTTTTCTAAAGTCTCCACGAAGACTTTGACGGCAGCCGCAAGACTCCGGTGACACGTCGACGAGAGTTCTCAACCATAGAACAGTGGTGATTGAAGACATTTATGGAAAAAAGTCTTTATTTAGGGTTTTGTTTTCAAATATGATTTTGTTGATTTTGAGATATTATTTTTGTTTTGGCTGATTTTGAGTTTTCAATTTAGTTTTTATTGTGAATTTGTTGTCATTTTGATGTGAATAGTGAGTTTGTTGAATCTAAATGGGCTTTGTTTGAATCTTGAATTAGTGATTTTGGGTTTGGGTTTGTCGAATTTGAGAAGATGAACAGTAGCCGATGTTGAGACTTTTTTTTTTATCCTTTTTAAATTTCGAGACTTATTTGTTCCATTTCAAGATTTATTTATGAATACCCGAGACTTATTACGTTTATTCGAGACTTAGTTTTCGATACTTATTCATGCATTTTCGTGACTTATTTGTTTCATCTTGAAACTTATTCATGTTTTTTCAAGATTTAATTCATGAATATTCGAGAGTTATTACTGTGTTTTTTATTTTTTATTTTTATACTTACTGGTGTATGTGATGTTTTCCAGAAATTGTTGAGGCAAGTCCATCTGAGAGGAGAGGAAGAAAGAGAGATTGTATGAGAGGATAGGGAGATAAATTGTTTGAGAGAGAGAGAGAGAGAGAGAGAGAGAGAGAGAGAGAGAGATGTAGAAATTTACAAAGTTGAAAAAAAAAAAAAGATAAAAAATAAGTTGGGGCATTTTGGTCTGATCACCTACTTTAATACTATTAAAACAAGACTTATTAATGTGGTGCTATTTGCACAAAACCTCCCTGAAAAAGTGCTATTTAATTTTTGAAATTAATTAATGTATCAAATTTCATATCCAAGTATTATTGTTGAATTCTTATTTAAAAGCTTAAGTTTTTGAATCGAAGAATTACGTTCTTGTTCCTTATCTATGTTGCAAAGTACTGTTAAGGTAGTAGACAACAACTCTGATGCAACAACCTCATGAACTGGATAAAAGAACTCTCTCGAGCATGAAACACTTTCAACTCATCAAACACTTTCAACTGAGCTAGCATCACACGACCTTCTTGCCACGTGAAGATTGAGCCATGTCAGCACTGCCACATAAGCTCCCATGTCTTACTCATACAATTGTTAATCTCCTGAATTTTATGGAATTCTTTAGAGAAGTTAGTTAGGAATTTAGGATTGGAACTATATAAATAGTCTTCCTGTAAATTATTCATTAGTTAGTGATTGCATTCGTTTTGTTTGAAATATCTAATAATTCCAGTAAGTGGTACAGAATAACATATGCCACATTCGATTTTTTATTTTTTATTATTTATTTATTTATTTTTTAAGTATTACAATAGGACTACCAGGACTTACCAGGATCAAACAATATATGTACAGCTTGAATATCTATTCTCATAACGGGAGATATTTACTCCCACAAACCGCAGAGAAAACTCCTCACACATCATTGTAAAATGCGTATGTTGAGACTTGAATCCCTCACCATTAATATGAAACGGAGATACACTTAATCAAAAAAGCTTAAATTACTCCTACAGAATTAACAAAAGCGAACTATGAGTTGTAAAAAGTTAATTTCTTCTCTCTTTCATTTTTTAAGAGAAAAAAGAAGACGTTAATTTCAAATATATACTCAGATACCGAAAAAAATTTGAAGATTATGCAAATCAACTATATGTGAACAATAATTAATTGCAGTGTCTATATTGGTTAAGTCATGATGTACCTCTCGTGGGATAATGTTTCACTTCTGCGAGACCTTTTTTAAGTAACCGAGATTTTTTCTAGATTTTGATGCATAAAAATCAAAGTGAAGCTAGCTGGTCCTAGAAAATTTTAAATGGAATAATCTTGTCATGTTTTCCTAACATTCAGCCAATTAAAAAATTTCATGTGATTAAAAAAACTAGATATTATTAAATGAAGAAAATTGTAAATACATAAGATTATCGTATTATATCTTTTAATTGGATGGTCGTAATAAGACCATATATAGAAGTTTTTCATAGTTAAATTACCCAAAGAATAGTGAATTTTACACGAAATGAATGTCTTGGACTTGGAGGGGCCCAACGTCCTTTTAATTGTTTTCAATCCTGTCAAAATCAGTGTGTAAAGTCCAAACTTATGTTTTAACATTAAACATGTTACTTTTGGATCTATATGATCTAAGATTATTCGTTTTTATAATTAATTGACAAATTAATAATTTGTTGTAAATCATCTTGAATCAGGCTATACAACCTAAATAATTAATCCAAATTTCAATCCAAATGATATGGCAAGTGAGTTGTCATCACCACACACAACATAAGATGATGTAGTTAATAAAAACACCACTTACCATATTATTTGGGTGAAATTTAGACTAAATTTTTGAGTTGTCTAGCATCAGTGAATCATCTTTGCTTTACATAGTTTTAAAGTTGATGAAGAATGAAAAGACAATTAATATCTTAACATGTAAATGTCTAGCAATAATGCAATATTATCAGATAATTATTTTCAATATATATATATATACAGTCTTTCTATTGTCAGTTCGATATGACAATAAATATATCAGGATGAAGAACGTGAACTATAGATTATGGAGAAGTTTTGACAAGTGCATACACTTTGAGTCAAAGTATGTAAATCTAGTGGTCCATATTTTTCGTTCTGATATATTTATTGTCAAGACAAACTGATAATAGAAAATCTGTGTATACATATACATATATACAGTCTTTCTATTATCAATTCGTCTTGATAATAAATATATCAGGACGAAGAATGTGGACCATATATTATGGAGAAGTTTTGACAAATACATACACTTTGAGTCAAAGTATGTAAATCTAGTGTCCACATTCTTCGTCTTGATATATTTATTGTCAGGACGAACTGACAATAGAAAATATGTACATATATATATATATGTTATTGGATAACAAATAGTTATTGCCTTATTGGATTAATTTAGGACACTAGTCGAAAGAAATCACAAGTGTTTTAAAAATATTAAATTTAAAAAATGAGAAAAATTCCTAAACAATTATTTTAGTTTTGTCAAAATTGTTTAAAGTCATCATCTTTGTTGACGTCAATTTCTAGGAAATCTAGTCAGCAGTGACACGTATGCAAATCAGCGCCTGAGGTAATCACGAAATGTAATCAGGTCGCTTACCTGATGAGTGTAATTTTTATGAGTGGGAAAAATGGTGATAGATGAGTGTAGCAATAGAAATGACACAAGTATTTTTTACATGGAAACCCTTAACATAGGGAAAAACCATGGCCGCTATGAACGACAGAAAAAAGGTTTTTCACTATGTAAAACATGATTACAATTACAAGTGATGAATTGTTTGAATACTGATTGTTTTGCCTCTACCTATTTTGCTATGATACATGTGTTTATATAAGGGCTAGGGCAAATGCCCTAGCCCTTGTTGTGCAAGCATGATATAGTATTTGGCGAGATCCGATAGGGATCATATCTCGGCGAGATCCTTGGCAAATCGAATCATTGGGCACTTGTAATGCTATGATCTTCATCCCTTACTAGGGCTTTTATTTAGATTGTTATATTTACTACGGGATTTGTCAACTACTAGATTGTAGGCAATTGGCTTGCCTAATATGAGGTCGGGCTTTATGGAGAATATGTCCAAACCTTGTTTCATTAATGACGCTTCGTTGTTCGCTGTGGAGAGAGTTTAGGCCAATTCGCCTTTTCGTTTATTATCCGATGAACATCTACTATCAACGGGCAAGTTTCTTCCATCTCACTATTGTCATATGCAGTCTATCGACCCGACGTGGATATTTGGTTCCTTGAATCCTGAATTTCATGCTGACATATGGAATCGAGTAAAATTAACCCAAACAATACCCCTTAAATCTATGAGGTGGGCTTGCTGGCAAGTTGCCTACTTCGTTGAGTTAGTAGCTCTCTGAAGTGGATTTATTAAGGTTTTTGCATTTTAAATCACATTAATGGGTCGCCTGGCTTTGTCTATCTTGATAATTGTGCCTTCAATATTAAACTTTCAAAAACATTCAAAACGACTATACTGGTTCCTCTTCGTTTGACCTAAAACCACTCTACTAACTCTCAATGCATCATCACACCTCATAGATGGCATAAATGACCTAAAATCATAGCTATCACATACAACTGCAATCAATCAATAAAATGACTCACGAAATAATTCAACAAAATATTCAACATATATCCAAATCATATATTCAACATATATATTCAACAAGATATTCAAGAATAAGAGTCAAAGCATTTAATCAAACAATAAATGCTAAACCTCGAGTAAGATGAACAGTAAAAGAAATCCATATGTATTTCAACTTACCTAGTCATGAAAATTTGAAGAACCATGCCACAATGATGTTTAATGAAGATGAGAATGCATGGGTTTGAGGTTTTGTGAGTCAAGAACAATTTATGGAGCTTTCTCTCAATAGAAATCACTTTCCCTCTCTTGGGTATGTATTTTAAAGCTCTGAAAATTGAATGTGGAAGAAGATGAGGTTTATATAGCAACCCTAAATGAAACTATGTCGTTTTGGGAATGTTATAAAAAAAGCTAGGCAAAAAGTCAATGTACAGGCGTTGTATGCAGGGTGCATGTACATCACCAACTTACTGGATGTAAGTTTGCACAATAGGTGCCATTCGTACAATAATGGGCACTGTTCATACAACGATTGGCGTTATTCGTATAGCCCCTGAACAACCTCTGTATAGCGCCAACTTGCTAGAATAGGCAAAACAACTCGGGATTTGAGCACCCTAATACATAGCCAAACGACATCAAAACTTATCATGTAATATACCATTAAAAGGTATGGATGTCCAAGTTTTACACCTTTTTACAGAATGAGGTTTCGGTGTCTGTAGAAAGTGTTATGGTCATTTGAGTGACCAAAGGTATGATTTGTACAAAAACAGAGTTGCCCTATTTTAGTGGTCTTTTTGGAGATTTCAAAACCAATCAAAATAGTCATGAAATATTATAGATAATATACCGTTGGAAAGGTATGAGTGTCTAGTTTGTCCAAAAATTTTCAAAACTCAATTTGAATCTTTATATAAAACCTTATGGTCATAAGACTATACAAATGTTAGTTTTGAAAAATATTTAAATCATTGAAAAACCAATCTTTTGAAACTAGAAACCTTACTCCAAATAGCCAAACCATATCTAACACAAATCAAACAACATGCACACAACAAGATATCATATGATAAAATACATACAAGATTTAGGAAACATAAATGCAATAGAATGTAGATGCTTGTAAGTGTGTGTGTGCAACTATTCTCTTCAAGAAGTCAAGAACAAGTGAATACCTCCTTGAAGCTCTTTACAATGCCCGGAAGCTTGCCATTGAAGATTACCATTTAAGACCTAATCAACTTATTACAAAACAATCCCAATGTGGTTTTTCACAAATATAAGCCAATAAAAAATAGAGGAACTTACAATCTCTCCCTTTGGTTATTTCGTAACAAAATCACCACTCATAAATAACCCCCACAACAAAAAATAAGCTATGGTTAAGAAAAGTTTTCTACATTACAAGAGTTACTTAAAAACAAACCAAGTCTCAAAACTTCAATCTCTTGTAGAATAATAATGTCTTGCAAAAACATAGCAAGTACACTTTCCAAAACAAAAGTGTATGTGAGGTGAAAAAAACATAATAGCATTTTCACTAAAGAATAATCATTGCAAAATACTCCCCCTCAATGAAAAAAATCCCCCTATTTTTCATAAATACTACTCCTCCTTTTTGTCATAATATAGGCAAAGAAAAAACGAGTTAAACACAAGATATATATATATGTACACAAAGTAACTAAGATAGTCAAGCAATTTGTAAGTTCCTCAAGTTTGACGGCTTATTTCGGTGACAAACCACATATGGGGTTTGATGTAAGGGTAGCTTAGGCTTTTAATGGTTGGTGCTTTGCACAACCAAGGCCCTCACAAGACCTGAAGAGAAGAAGCACCAAAGGTAAATTTCTGAGTGCTTACTTGCTTTAAAGAGACATAGTTGCACACACACATTCCATGCATATCCATACTTTGTGTATATTGTGTGTTTTTATATGCATGCATTCATGTTTTTAATATCTCTTCATGCATATTTATATGATTGCATCTTGTGCGTTAAATGCCATGCCATGCCATGATTAGGCTTAGGATGCATCATCTTTGTATGGGCGCTGTACACTCGCCTTTTGGTCGCTCTACGTACAGTGCCCACCAAAGGCAATGAGCAATTTTGCTCTTACTCGCTGTACACTCGCCCTACGTACAACAGGGCACTTGATGGACTTTTTCCATCGCTGTTCAGCCGCCCTACGTAGAGCGGGTGAACAGCGGTTCACCAAACCCGAGAGCAACCGCTTCTTGGTCGCCCAAATCTCGCCTTTGTGAACAGCGGCCATGAAGAACATGTTCTTCATGTTTCTAGATGAACCGCTATACACTCGCCCTACGTAGAGCGGGTAAACAGCGGTGAAGGCATAATTTTGAAAAAAATAATCAAAACGATGTAACTTCATTTTGACACCCTATATATATATGCCTCTTTATTATTAGGTCAGCTTAATGAGTTTAAAAAATCATATTTTTCCCTTAGAACATTTTTCAAGATAAAAAATTATATTTTTCCCTTAGAACATTTTTCAAGATAAAAATTCACAAAAGCTCACCTTTAAACACTCAAAGTTATTCCTTTGTGCAACAAAGTTCATCTTTGATGCAGCAGCAGTGGAACAACTGGCATTAGATTATTTGGAGGGGTGGGATTTGAAACAAGCCAAGTAAGACCAAACCTGGGCGACGGAATCAGATTGACTTGAAATTTTGACAGCTGATATGTTTCGGCGTTTCCGAAACTACTACGTAGCTTTGCTACATAAGCACGTCCTTTTTTAGGTGAATTCCGTCATTTAGGCCTTGAAATCGGTGTTTTTGCTATTTTAGGAAAGTTTCGTTTTTGCTTTAATTTGAGTTTCCCAATTCCGAATCGACTTCCGTCAATTCTGGAATGTTTAGGATTCTCAGTAGAATCAGTTTTTGCTTTAATCTCGTTTTTGCCTTTTTTGGTAATTTTCCGTTTTTAATTCGTTTTTCTTGCTTTCCAAGGAATTCGATTAGGTTTAGGTTTTGCTTGCTTTAAATAAAGATGTAGGCCGAATTGGCCACCTAGTTTTTGATTCAATAAAATTTCAGAGAATTCATTCTCCAACTATCCAATTCCACATCTTTCGTGCGCGAAGATTGTCGTATTGAAGCTTAATATTCTGGCATCCGTGCGCGGATCAACAGAATATTAGTAGGTTGAACTAATTGTTTCTTGCAGGTTTTTCTCATAGAGCTTCCGCTACACCAATCTTGCATCATCTATGACCTCATAGGATGCATCAATGCATGGTCTTGCAACATCACATCTTGCTTGGTAAAGTTTTCACTAACTTCATCTAATTTTAGTGTCTTTCTTAACAAGTCATCTCTTTAATTACTTGTATGCTCTTAGAATATATTCTAGATACAAGATAGAGATTGTATGTGATGTATTGATTGAGTGTGGTATTGTGATGTTTAGCTAAACTTTATGACATGTCATATAGCAAAGATTGATATCTAGGATTGTGATTATTGTCATCTTTTATCCTACATAAGCATTTAGTGTAACTTAGCATTACTTGCTCTTTGAATATCATATTATTCACATTAGGTTGTTTAATATCTTCATTGAGAAGTAAGTCTTGTGTCTACCGGTGAGTAGTGCAAGCAAATTGGACTAGGTCCACTTTTATAGGCCCACGGGTAGTAGTGGTGGGTTATAGATCGTAGGGTTTGACATGGTCAACCTAGGTTGTAAACACTGTTTCAATTACTGGATTTGGGGTTCATGTGTGGTGCAAATAACAGCCTGTGGTTTTTCCTTGTTGAAGGTTTCCACATAAATATCGAGTGTCATTTATATTTCTGCACTATTACACTTGATATATTGATTTGACTAGATTGGGGTAATTTTCATAATATTGACTAATTGCGAAAATTGGTAATAATTGTTTAAAATCTATTCACCCCCCTCTAGATATTCATATACACTATAAGTGGAAACGGTGGAGGAAATGGTGGTGGTAACGAAGGTGCTTCTAGCACGAGGCCTCCACTTCTCACCGGGTTGAATTATGCCTCTTGGAAAGGCAAGAAGGAGTCATACATTTGCCAAATCCAACATAGGGTATGGATGGCAGTTGAAGACGGCTACACATCTCCAATGATGACTACTACGAGGGGAGGAGAAGATGTACTCAAGCCTAAGGCGTAATGGAACGGGCAAGAGTTTAAGGCATTGAAATGGAGTAGGAAGGTGATGCACGCCATCCTATGTGCAATGGATGAGAATCAATATAAATTGATTCAAAACACTAGGATCGTTAAGGAGGTGCGAGACATCCTAGAAGTTGCATACTAGGGAACCGAGGTTATTAAGGACTCCAAGCTTCAAGTCCTCCAAACTCAATTTGAGATGCTTAGGATGGAGGAGAATGAGTGCTTCAATGACTTTGAGATCAAGTTGATGGATATAGTCAACCAAAGTCATTAACTTGGTGACCTGTACTTGGATAGAATGATCAAGCAAAAGATTATGAGATCGCTTCCCGAGAGATTTGAGTCCCAAGTTACAGCTTTAGAAGAAAATAGTGGTTACAAGGATATGAAGTCGAGTGCGGTGATTAGGAGACTTCTAGTATATGAGTCTAGGAAAGGTCCTGTCTCCACACCTCTTAAGAAGCAAAAAGGAATTGCTTTAAAAGCCTCTAAAGTTGAGAAGGAGGATAAGGATGACTCGGACGAAGACATGGCATTATTGTTGAGAAGATTTAAGAAGTTCACCAAGTTCGAGAAGAAAG
Organism: Acer campestre; assembly: GCA_954870605.1. Taxonomy (NCBI): domain Eukaryota; kingdom Viridiplantae; phylum Streptophyta; class Magnoliopsida; order Sapindales; family Sapindaceae; genus Acer; species Acer campestre. The sequence goes on from OX940804.1 coordinate 17,341,763, forward strand.
GCTTTGAATCTAAAGGCCAAGACTTGAAGAAAAAGGCTCCCTTCAAGAAGTTTGAGCCTAGGCAACAGAAGAGTGAAAGAAAGGGGATCCAATGCTATGAGTGTGGTGGCATAGGACACATTGCTCCCGATTGTGCTAGTTTGAAGAACAAGAAGGGAAAAGTGTTGGCCGCTAGATGGAGTGGAAATGATGACTCCAATGAGGGAGATAAGTCTTCAAAGGATGAAGAACTCATGGCTAACTTCATAGCCTTTGCCTCCTCCCACAAGAGCAAAAGTTATAGTGAAGAAGAGGATGTACATGTTAGACCAAAGTGCGTTCTTTACATTAAAATAGGTAGAGCTAAATGTATGATTGAAAAGAAAAATAGTAGAGCCAAGATGCATGTTCCTAGGAATGAGAAAACTAATTTGTATGATCCTAGGACATTTAGAGCCCATGTACCATTGATCACTAGGAAGAAAAGTTTTTCACCTAGGTGGATTAGAAGAGATGCTTACTTTTGTCATGTTGCATAAATTGCCTTTAAGGCAAATTCTTCTAATTTTTGGTATTTAGATAGTGAGTGCACTAGGTACATGACGGGAAACAAGAGTTTTTTCGAGACTCTTGTCATGGAGGAAGGAGGATGTGTCACCTTTGGTGATGGATCCATAAAGAGAGTTATAGGGAAATGAACCATTTCCATTCTCGGATTACCTTCCTTGTCCAATGCTTTATTTGTTGATGGCTTGAAAGCCAATTTGATAAGCAGTTCTCATGTAAGTGATGAAGGACTTTCCATCTTATTTAGCAAAAATGATTGTTCAATCCTATTGCCCAATGGACAAACCTTATTGAAAGGTATGAGATCTAACAATAATTGCTATTGTCTTGAAGCTAGAATAGTCTCAAACAATGTGTCCAAGGATGAGCAAATTAAGTTGAGGCATGAAAGACTTGGCCAAATGAACTTTCGGGATCTAAGGATTTTAAATAAGTTCAATGTTGTGCCTGGCCTTCCCAAGCTTGGGAAGAAAGCCAATGGTGTTTGTAGGCCTTGCCAACAAAGAAAACAAACAAAAGCATGCACAAAAAGGGTAAGTATCTCTCCAACAAGGAGCCTCTAGAGCTTCTCCACATGGATCTTATGGGTCCCATACAAACCGAGAGTTTATGTGGAAAATGATACATTTTTGTTTGTGTAGATGATTTCTCTAGGTTCACATGGACATATTTCCTTAGAGAAAAATCCGAAACTCTTGACTAGTTTAAAATGTTTTGTGCTAAAATTCAAAATGAAATGAATTCAAATATTAAAAGCATTAAACGGAGAAGGAGTGACCATGGGAGAGAGTTTGAAAATGCCTACTTTGAAACCTATTGCAATAGCTTAGGCATTTCCCATGAGTTTTCGGCTCCTAGGACACCTCAATAAAATGGAGTTATTAAGAGGAAAAATAAGGTTCTTCAAGAGATGGCTCGTGTCATGTTGCTTAGCAACAATGTCCCTAGGAACCAATGGGCCAAAGCCGTCAATATGGCTTGCTATATAGGAAATAGAGTTTTCCTGAGGCCTGGCACTAGGGAAACCTCCTATGAGTTGTGGAGAGGTAGAAAGCCTAATGTTAGCTACTTCCACTCATTTGGAAGCAAATGCTACATCTTAAATGACCGTGATCAACTTGGCAAATTTGATGTTAAGAGTGATGATGGTATTTTTATTGGCTATGCCTTGAATAGTAGAGCCTATAGAGTTTTCAATTTGAAGACTCGAAGCGTCATGGAATCATCAAATGTTGTCATTGATGATACTAGGCTTAAGACTAATGACCATGAGGAGGAGGTTGCTAGTGTTGATGATTCTCCATTGCAGAAAGTTGTGGAGACTCCCATTGAAGAGACATCTAATCTTAATCAAGAGGACACACAATCTCTTGATAGAGTTCCTCTCTTGAACTCTAATGAACCCGCTCCATGGGTTAAGAAACTCCATGATAAAGATGACATCATTGGAGATGTGGATGAGAGTGTAAGAACTAGGTGTCAAATAGCTAATCTTATTAGCTACACTTTCTACACCTCTCAAATTGAACCCAAAAAGGTTTATGAAGCCTTAAAAGATGAATTTTGGGTTCTTGCAATGTAAGAAGAGCTAAACCAATTTGAAAGAAATGAGGTTTGGACTCTAGTTCCTAAGCCTAAGACAACTAATGTTAGAGGCACCAAATGGATATATAGGAACAAATCCGATGAGGATGGTAACATTGTAAGTAAAAAGGCAAGACTTGTTACACAAGGGTACTCTCAAATTGAGGGTATTGACTTTGAGGAGACATTTGCTCTTGTTGTCCGTGAAAATAAATATAAACGAGTCCTAATATAATCTAGAGGGGGGTGAATAGATTTTAATCCATTTTTCCAATTTTCGAGATTAGTCAATATTACAAAATTAACCCCAACTAGTCAAAAACCGAAAACAAGTGTAAAAATACAGAAAGTAAATGACTCTTGATTTTAACGTGGAAACCCACATGGGGAAAAAACACGAGCTGTTATGTATGCCACACAAGAGCCTCAATCCACTAATTGTAATGTTGATTAAAACCTAGGTTGACCAAATCAAACCCTATACGGTTACTAATCCACCACTACCACCCGTAGGCCTTCAAAAGTGAATCTAGTCCCTTGCTTGCAAACTACCAAAAGGAAAATACAAGACTTGACTTTGTAAGTGAAGCGATAACACAACCTAATTTGAATATATGCAATATTAAAGATGCTAAAATGCAAGGTTAGACATTTAAGATTATCTAGGCATGGATGAAAATGTTAGAGACATTCCTAGATATCATGTGGCTATATGGCATTCATACAACTTAGCTATATGTGCAAATCAAACCCTATAGGCAATAGCTATCACAAACAACTCACAAAACACAATAAAAATGCAATCTTGAAACTAGTCAAGTCATAAATGAGCTATTTTGAAACTAGTCAAGTCATAAATGAGCTATCTTGAAAAGCAAGAACATGTGAAAGATGAATATGATGTTGTAGCTACAAATCATGTGAGACATAATGAAAAACCCATGAGAAATCATATCTAGAAGATGCTAGATGATGAATAAACCTTAAGTGAAAGTTGGGTTTTTGTGTTTTGAATGATAAAAATCAATTCTTTCTCTTTTATCTTGCAAGTCACTCGTTTGCTTTCAAAAGCAAAAGATCTCAGCTCTAAAATGACTAAGAAGACAAGGCAATATATTTATAGAGAGATGCAATAAAAATGATGTCGTTTTGAAAAAAATCAGATGTCGCCATTTGTCTTAGGGCGACGTCATGGCGACACCAAATTTTTCTTCTTTGTTGGCATTTGTCTCAGGGCGACACTCGTGGCGACGCCTGACACAACAAAAAAAATCTTCTTTGTTATCATTTGTTCTTAGGGTGACACTTCATGGCGACATGTGACAATGCCCTGTTTTTCCATATTGTGTGGTGAAACCAAAGGAGAAGCCAAGGGCATCTCCGAAGGTGATCCTCACACTAAACCAAGCACACCATTGTGCAAGCACGGATGTTTCCGAACAAAACTCGGGAAAAGAATTTGTTTGGTTTTTAGTTTGTCTTGGCATAAATTCCATATCAAAACAATGTTTTCTTGTATCTGATTAGTGGTCTTATGTTGATGATTTGAAGCTTCAAAGAAATACGTGGCCACAAGATCAAGCAAGAAGGTGTCTTCGAAGAGAAATGAACTACATTGCACAATTAAGGTAATATAGACATCATTCTTCTTCAAGGCAATAGGCACACACACAAAAACCATTTATATGTGTCCCTACATCATAGTGTAGCATTTATATAGCATATTCACATGTTTTTACATGCTCACATGTATTGAACTCAAATTCTCATACATTGTAGAATTGCATGTTCTAAGACTATGTCTAGGATACGGCATACATGTGTGACATTGTGCTTATATATTTATGTTTTATTGTTTTTGGGCTTAAACATGACCTCTTATGATTCCTTATTGAGCCCCGGTCATTTCGGTTACTCATATATTTGATTTCGAGTCCAAACGATATAGCTACGCTATTTTTCATTCCCATTCGTTGAGTTGTGTTCGTCTTCGTTTTCTGAGATGAATTCTCAACATTTTGTCAAAGTTTCATAGTTTTCGTTGTGTATGAGAGAGTCACAATTCATAATCTGAAGATTGATTTGAAATCGGAGTTCGAAGGCCCGGATATGGCAGAAGAACGCGAGCGGAGTACTGAAGGAGCAAGCGAGGCCAACGGCCAAGCTTGGTGGCCATGTGTGAGCCACGTATGCTACACGGCCAGCATGGCCCTCTGCCTATGTGTGCCACATGCGGTCCACACATGGGGCTGATGTGGCACGTGCTGGTTGGTTGCTCTTTTCCCTCTCTCTCTTCCTTTTAAATGTTTCCCATTCCCTCCCATTCATTTTAAGAAGCAAAAATTGGAAATCCTTAGACCAGAATTTTCTCTCAACTTTTTCTTACCTTCCAAACACCATAACATTCTCATATGAAGTCGAAATTGGTTGATTCAAGTTAGAGATTGTTTGTAATCAAGTCCTCTACCTTTTCCAGGTTGTCTTGTAGCTTTTTGGTTGACTTTTCTGGTTGTTCTACACAGAAAAACGAACCAGCTCGTGATCTTGAGGTATTAGTCATATCTTTGTGATATCTTCTTTTATAACCTTCAATTTGCTTGGAGTTTCTTCTTCTATATGTATCTATATGTATGTGAATGCTATTGAGAAAGATAGCTTCATAATCAATCCTAATCAAAAGTCTAATTAGAGACATATATGAATTAGATTATTTGATTCTATGATTTTCACATGTTTGAGAGTTGTATTGTCATTAGATTGACATCTAGGATTATTTGAGATTTGATTGAATCATTTTATGATTGATAATCCTTGAAATCTGTTTTGATCATTTTATTGATGAAATCTAGGATTAATGCTCTTGTATGTGTTTTTAGAGACATCTAGGATTTAATTGATTTATTAATATATCCATGCTCTAAACCTTTTGCTAGAATACTCATTGAATACATTCTATGTTTCTAGCATTAATTTGTATGTTTATAGCATCTTGAATTTGTGCTTCATGATTATGATATATTCAAGTGTTATTTGTGTGAATGGAACTATGAGCTTTTGTGTTAGGTGTTTTCACATGCTCTAAGTTTAATTCATGTTTTTGCATCTAGACTTCTATTATTGTGTTCTCACATGTTTAGGTATAGTTGTTCCATAGAATGTCTTGATCACATGTTCTATGTTGTGTTGATTGTGATTTGCATCATTTGCCTTGATGAAAGGTTGAAGTCTTTTGTTAAAGTGAGTGAATCTTTAACTTGAGCAAGAAGACTTGGCTAGGAATGAGTTCCGGATAGCCAAACGAAAGTCTTAGCAAGGAGTTTCGTACTCTGGATAGTTGAGCTAGGGGAGCTTGACTAGGATCCTTGTGATCTAGATTGCTAAGCAAGGAAATCTTCCTAGAGGCTTGAGAGCCTTGGATAGGAAGTTGCTTCCTAGAGGTGTAGGACACACCTTGGATAGGAAGTAGGCATAGTGATTCACTATCCCGAAGCTAGATTAGGATTTGATAGCTTGAGGTGGATATCATAGAGTTGATAGCCTTGAGTGTGTATGTCCTTTTCATATAGTGGATTTGCTTTGCCGGTGGCTGTGGATTCAACCCGTGGATGTTTTCTCTTCGGAGGTTTACCATGTAAAAATCTTTGTGTCCATTGTCCCTTTCTCTATCTCTTTTATATTGTATGTGTGTATGTGTTATTTTGTTGAATATCATTCACTTGTGTTGTATATTTGAGCAAGTACTTGTAAAGAGTGATTTGTAGAACAATCCTCTTTAGATTAATTTTGTATTTGTAATTCTTCATATTTTGTTATCTTTGTGTATAGATATATTTGTTCACTTTTGCAATACATTGAACAATATTGATATACAAAGTATTCTTTGATATTGTACTTTAGTGATATTATACCTCATACAACAACTTGTTATATGTAGACAATGCCTAAATGATGATATGCATATCTTGTCTATGTATGAATGTTCCATTTATATGTTGTATGTAAAGCTACCTTGAGGGAAAAACGTAAGTTTGTTCAAGGGATTGAAAATAGGCGAAAAACCTATTCACCCCCTCTCTAGGTACGCTTTAAGCGATTTAACTTTGTTTGTATATTTTTAAAATTACTAGACACACTAACACACCATAAAATACAACAACAAGATGCAAGTGTGAAATGTGACATGTGAAGAGAATGCACACAAAAGCAAAGCATACATATGCAACCATTAGAAGTGTGTGTGTGCAACTTAAATCTCTTCAAATTAAGAGTCAAGACAAGCAATCTACCTTCTTGAAGCTTTTGATGCCCACAATGAGGTCCATTGATGTTTGATGAGGATTTCTTCATTCCTAAGCTGCCCTTACAAGTTTGAACCCTATTGTGGTTTTGTCAATGAAATATGCCAATCAAAAGTGAGGCATTTACAATCTCCCCCCTTTGACTATTTCGTGACAAAACCAACACTCACAAAGCAACCTCACAAAAACAAAAACAATGGTTGGTCAACAAAATTTTTTTCTATATTACAATAAAAGCTCTTAGTTTAAGTCTTGAACATTTTCAAGTCATTTCCAATCTTGTTGAAAAATCAAACCTACACATAATCAACAAGAAAGATACCTTTCAAGAGCAAGTGTGTGAGAGGTGCTTATGACAAGAGTAATTGCAACTGCCAAAGAAAATAAATACAATAAAAAAAAAATGTAATCATGCAATGCAATGCAACTCCCCCTAAATGCAACAACTCCCAACATGGGTTACTCTCTCTCATGCAATGTAATGCAACTCCCCCTAAATGCAATACAGAGAATGACACTATATCTCCCCAACCTTACTCTCCCTTTTTGTCACGAGATAGGCAAAGGGAGTTTCCCATAATAGGTAAACTTTAGCAAGGAGAGCTTGTAGCACAAACACATATGCATAATCATATAAGCAATTTTATGCACCTCAATTAAGTAAGAGAGATTCAAGGAGTTTTCTTTCAAGAAATGTGTGATAAAGATGCTTTGCATGCAAGACATGTTGCATTCAAGATCAAAAGCAATGGCAAAGCAAACAACAAAGGTTTACTAATAGAATTCAAACCAATTTCACCCTTTGTCATGGAAAAGCAAGGATATAGAGTTTAAGCATTTCAAATTTTAAAGAGCAACCATATCCAACTTTATAAGCAAAATAAGACATGAACAACTTTGCACCCTATTAGATTTTTCCGGGTGAGATTCCCGTATAATAGTAGCCTTGTTCTACGAATAAGGAAGGAGAGACTTTGGATTTTAAGATTCTTATTGATTTGAGTCTCAACATTTGCTTTTGCACACATATTTGCATTAAAGATTTAGCAATCAAGCATTTCATATTTTTCACTTTAAGCATGTCAATAAAAAGAATCATCATGTCATGGAGATCAATTCAAGGTCATTTAAAAAGTTCTCCCAATGTATATCTCCTATTCCAAAAATGCATGTTTGAGCATAAATATGACATGGATTGCAAACAAGGCAATGTAGCACACTTATTAAGAAAACTACATATAAGCATTTACAACCAATTATCTCAAGTAATTAAATAAGAGGCATAAAATATATCAATGTAGCACAATGCATGATCATGCAACTTTGCTCTCTTTGCTTGAGCTCCTCATATGGGGTCAAGACATACCATTTCAACCCAAGTGACAAATCCCAATAGACTTGCCAAGGTTCCCAAATCTAAGATTGTCTAAGGGTTTTGTTAACGGATCCGCTAGTTAGTCATTTGTTCCCACATGTTCCAATGCAATGGTTTTGCTCTCAACTAGCTCTCTAATGAAATGGTGTCTAATGTCAATGTGTTTTTTGCTAGAATGTTGGACTGGATTTTTAGAAATGTTAATGGCACTCAAGTTATCACAAAATAAAGTAAGAGTACCTTGCTCTAAGCCATAGTCGGCTAGCATTTGTTTCATCCACATCAATTGAGTGCAAGCACTACTGGCGGCAATGTATTCCGCCTCGACCGTGGATAGGGAAACTGGGTTTTGTTTCTTGTAAAACCAGGAAACCAAATTGTTCCCAAGGAAAAAGCAACCACCCGATGTGCTTTTCCTATCATCATAATTTTTCGCCAAATCGGCATCACTATATCCAACAAGACTTGAATTAGTGTCAAAAGAGTACCAAATCCCATGGTTTGAGGTACCATTCACAAACCGAATGATCCTCTTTACCGCAAGAAGGTGAGATTCCTTGGGATTAGATTGGTACCTAGCACAAACACCCATGCTAAATGATATATCAGGCCTACTTATGGTCAAGTAAAGCAAGCTATCTATTATGCAATGATATAAACTTTGCTCCATATCCTTTCCACTAGCATCTTTGCTTAGTTTCAAGGTGGTGCTCATGGGTGTGTTATAATGTTTGGCATTCTCAAGGCCAAACTTCTTCATTAGGCTCTTGACATATTTAGCTTGGCATATGAAGATCTCATCATGCATTTGCTTAATTTACAAGCCTATGAATTAATTTAGTTCACCAACCATGCTCATCTCAAACTTATGAGACATGACATCAACAAATTGTTGCACTTTCAAGTTGTTGGTGGAACCAAATACAATGTCATCAACATAAATTTGAGCTATGAATAGCTCATCTTTATTGCACTTGATGAACAATGTCTTGTCAACACTACCTCTAGAGTAGCCATTGTCAATAAGATAAAGAGTGAGGCGCTCATACCAAGCCCTCGGTTCTTGTTTCAACCCATATAATGTCTTTTTGAGGCGATAGACATGAGAGGGGTGGTGTGGATCCATAAACCCCATGGGTTGTTCAACAAACACTTCCTCATGCAAGAAGCCATTGAGGAAGACACTCTTGACACCCATTTGGTGTAATTTGAACTTGTACATGCAAGAAATGGACAAGAGAAGCCTAATGGACTCTAAACGGGCAATGAGAGCAAATGTCACCTCAAAGTTGATACCCTCAATTTGAGAGTACCCTTGTGCAACAAGCCTTGTCTTGTTTCGCGCAATGTTGCCATCCTTATCGGATTTGTTCCTAAACACCCATTTAGTTCCTATGACATTGGTGTTTTTAAGCCTAGGAACAAGAGTCCAATCCTCATTTCTCTCAAATTGATTTAGCTCTTCTTGCATGACAAAAACCTAATATTTATTGTTAACCGCCAAAATTGGCGAGGGACCAAGGAAGAATTTTCCACCTTAACACAAGAAGCAGGTGCGGACACAATTCGGTTACCTCGATAGAGTAGAGCCCGACTGGCCCAAATATGAACCTCCTTCAGCGGGATCCACCCAGCCTGCATCTTAACCTGCAGCGAGGTCCAACCCCGTCATACTTTGGTCTCTCATAAACCCTGCAGCACCCCGACACGGAATTCCACTGAGCATCCCACTATAATACTAGCCAGATATTCCCCAACTCCATCAGTTGGATGCCTACTGGCTCGCACTTTCTAGTATAACTAGCCTGACAAGCAGGTAGATACCGGGCAGCAAGATTCTCGTATCAGAAACTAAAAACTCCATAAAAGACTCATTAAAACGCTGCCGTACAGAGGAGAAGTACACTTTCCCGCCAGAGAGTCCTATTTTGAGCAGGTCGATATACTAAGAATCCTACTAGGAAGGTAACAATTTGATCACGAAATTGACTCCTTCTAGGAAGGAAAGACTAGATTCTACAAGTAAAGCTCCGAGATTATCTCCTAGAAAGAAGACGATCCTGCATTGGCCAAACCCTAAACCGAGATTTTAGGAGTGCATGGCAAGCAAGACACATATATATACAAACAGTTTCTTCAGGAAAGGGAGGACGCCATAGCCCACTTATCGACAGGCACAATTCTTCCACCATCACCATCTCCATCGCCGCGACTATGATCCGTACTCCATTGTAATCCAAATCAGAAATTAGTTCATGTATTGTAAGGAAAAGAGACTATCCAATAAAACTTATTGATTGATCAGTTTGATATACATCATTATTTAGCTCCGGCTTTGATAGGGATTTAGTCGGTATCGAACTACTTGATACCCCTCCGACCAAGGTTAATCTTGATCTTGGTCCCTTTAAAGTTGTTATTTGGAATTCTATCTCGATAACGATTTTCAGGTAACATTTATTATTCAAGGTCTCATCCACCTTTTTAGGTACTATTTGGGAGGTGTAACAAGTGTAGCTAATTTGATTAGCTATTTGACATCTAGTCCTAACATCCTCTCCAACATTTCCAATGATATCATCCTTATCATGGAGTTACTTAACCCAAGTAGCGAGTTCATTAGAGTCCAAAGGAGGAACTCTATTAAGAGGTAAATCATCCTTTTCATCTTTGTTTGACTTCACACCACTTGAAGTCTCACCACACTCCTTCAAAGGAAGGTCATCAATCTCACTAACATCCTCTTCATGGTCATCATGTTTGGGACTACAGTCATCAAATGATTCCATCACACTTCAAGTCTTTAGATTAAAAACTCTATCGGCCTTGCTATTAAGTGCATATCCAATAAAAATACCGTCATCACTCTTGGCATCAAACTTGCCAAGTTGATCACGGTCATTAAGTATATAACAATTACTTCCAAAGATGTGGAAGTAGCTTGATGAGGTCGTTTGTGTACTCAACAAAAGAATAATATAGTTTTTGGTTGATTCTTGAAAAACTCTTTTAAGCCACTTAATCCTTTTAAAATATGATTTGATAACAAAATAGTGAGCAAGTTCGTTCCATAGGGAATGGAGTGTTAATTAGATAAATTGACTAATCTTTGAACAATAAAATAAATCATAGTGTTTGATAGATGTGTGGTTTCTAAAACCACCAATGCTGACTACTAAAATGAAAATGCACAAAACTATTATGAAAAATAGAATACTCAATACCTTGATAAGAATAGTGATAAAATCAATTAACAAGATAGCTAGGAAATAGATCGATTAATAATTGAATGTAGGTAATGCCTTATAGCAACATTAATGTACCAATCTCATTATGTTAACCACTAAAGGCTTAGATTAGTGGGGTTGATATACCCACCACTAATCTATCCTATCCAATGGGTTCTTAATCACACAAGGAGTGTCAATCCACATATGAATATATAACAAATTACTCCACTCAAGATTGCAATTAACAAGTGATATACAAGTCAATTACATAATGAATGGAATCTAATAATTTGAATGAATAGAACACCTAAGAGATTCATTACAAGCTAAGCTAAACCTATAACCAATTGATCCTCAAATCTATCCCCTAGATTAGGGGTTTAGCTACACATATTTGCAATAAATGAAAAAAAGTAAATAATAAGGAAATAACCCTTGGGTCACCTTCTTTAAGCTTGATCCTTCTTCTCCTCTATGCTCCTAGATGCAAGAAATGGAAGTAGAGGATATGTCTTGGAATGTAGGTGTTTTGGTGGAAAGTGACAAAGGATTTTGGTGGAGAAATGGTAGGATTAGGAATGATGTAGGGAAGGAATCAAGGCTTTGTGTTGAGGTTTGGATGGATTAGATGAGTTCAAGGAGAGAAATGGAGGATGAGGAATGGTGTGCCATGGATGAGAAAGCTAGATCTCAGGGAAGGTATTTGGTGCTCTCTTCTCAGAATTCGGATCCCTTTGAAGATGAATGGCCGTTCTATTTATACATACTCTTGGACATGTACTGATAACTGCTTGATTCGCTGATGTGACACCTAGTTCACAGTTTCGTCGCTATAGCGACCATAGGTGCGTAAAACGGTTATATGCTAAGGTCGCCATGAGAACCATCTTTTTCGCCATCTAGCAAGTGGCGATCAAGTGCAATTTGTGTAGAGGTCGCCATTGCATCTCAAGGTCGCCATGGAGACCATAAGTGGCGACCAACAAAATGAGAAGAGGTCGCCATGGCGACCATAAGTGGCGACCTTGCCTTGTTTGAGAGAGGTCGCCATTTGTAGAGGTAGGTCGCCATGGCGACCCCTAAGTGGCGACCCATCTAATGCTTTTGGAGACTTTCTGTAGCCATTTGTCGCTATGGCGCCCAAGTGGCGACCAAATGGCGACCTTCTGATGACTTGAAGAATCCTCTGTCGCCTAGGTGCCCATGTAGCGACCTCCTCTTATCTAAGTGGCGAAAATGCTCTGTTTCTTCCCATTTGTGAGACATTTTTCACACAAGTCCTCCACTTCATCCCAATTGCTCTCGAAACCTGATAAAACCAGAAATACTCATTTTAACACCATTAAATACGGGGAAATACCCGAGACTCAAGCAAAAAGAATCGAAAATGAGGGCCAAAATCATACTAATTTTGGCTTGATCATAGCTAACATTGGGTTTTCTACCCTTTCATAACTCATAGGATGGTTGTTTAGTCTTGGGCCTAAGGAACACTTTATTCCCTATGTAACAAGCCGTATTAATGGTGAAAATATTTATATACGTGTGTCTAAACAACCTTGGGGGGGGGGGGGGGGGGGGGTGAATGGGTTGTTAATCCGGTTAGTTACCAATTTTTCGGATTAGTCAATATTCAAAAATAAACCCAATTCAACAAACAATAAAATCAAGTATAAGTTGCAGAAATTAAAGAATATTTGATTTTTACGTGGAAACCCACACGGGAAAAAAACCACGGGCTGTTATGTGTGCCACCCACGGTCAACAAAATCCACTATACGAAAAGGAATTTACACCATCAAGTGATTCTCGGACTCTCACCCTAGATAACCTCAGGCTATGAACACTACCACTCGCCACTCTTGGTTCAATCCCTAGTGATATCCCCTGATACACTACTTTTGGCGTGAGCAACTCCTAATCTACCCGGCGGGTCTTTTACAGTGGTGCTCGACCAATTGCTTGAGCACTACCCATCGGTTGCCACAAGACTTTCCCTGCTTGTGTAACTTCACCTAGAAGCCACAAGACTTTGACTCATGAAGAGAATTAAAAGTCTATGTGAGTATGGCAATAATGATACACAAATGCAACAAGTGCTAGACTAAACACAAGATGCTTAACTAAATGTTATAATGCAAATAAACATCCTAGTTATCAATAAAACCTACATGTATATGCATGAGGTGTCAATTAGTTGTAGAGATTTCTTACAACCTAATTGTCAACAAACAAAGCCAATTCAACACATGTTATCAACAATCATGGCAAGGCCTAAAAACATGCAATTAACTAATGCAATCAAGAAATTGTCAATCAAAAGGCCAATCAACACAAGTTGTCAAATAACATGGCAAGGACACTAAATGCAATAAACAAGTGCAATCAATGAGTCCTACACATCAATGATGTCTAAATGTAAAACATAAAGACTTAGTTAGATGTTATCAATCACGAAACAATCCTTGCTATCAAACAATGTCAACATGTCCAAACATGTGAACTCAATTAGTTGTAGAGAATTTCTACCAACATAATTGTCAATTAAATCCACAAGAACATTCAATAAAGCTTGACTAGATAAATAAACATTAATCTATCAACCTAATCATCAACCAATTTTACAAGAATGTTCTAGGGTTAGCTATTTAGGGAAAATCATCCTAATCATGTAAGCTACCACAAACAAAACCCAATCATGTCATAACTTCACTAAATATGCAATAAGAGTGAAGATTTGCTAAACTAAGCAATAAAAGACATGTCTTGACTAAGATAGAACAATAAATGAAGATGTTGTGTTTGTTCTACTTACCAAGTCATAAATGAAGAAGACCCATGGAAGATTGATGCATGAAACATTTTAGATGCACATGGGTTTTGGGTTTGGAGAGTTAAAGAAGCAAGCTTGAAGCTTTCTCTCTCTAGGAAACTCTTAATCTCTCTCTAGGGTTGTGTATCTTTTGTTCCCTTGAATACAAATGAGAGAAAAAGATGTATTTATAGTGCTTAGATGGTAGCCCTACAAATATCATGAATATTGCTCCAAAAATGAGCCAAATCGGACTCCAAATGAGTGAGATATGGCCAAATTACGAAACAGGGGTGAAGCATTGCGCTGGACATCAGGTGCAGCCACACCAGCGCCACACCAGTGCCACATCTCTGGACCAAGAGCGCTGGTCGAGTAGTGCCACACCAGCGCATAGGCACCACAGCGCAACAGTTCGAGATTTGAGCGCTCTGAAACATGACCAACGACATCGAAACTTTTTGTATAATATATCGTTAAAAAGGTATAGAAGTCTACTTTCTACTACAATTTATGGAATGACATTTCAATTTTTGTAGAAAAAGTTATGGTCAATTGAGTGACCAATGGTCAGATTAGGATAATAGTTGTGATGCCCTGTTTTAGTGGTCACTTTGGAGATTTCAAAACCAATCCAAACGGTCATGAAATATTACGAATAATATATCGTTGGAAAGGTATGGGTGTCTAGTTTGTGCAATATTTTACAAAACTCAATTTCAAACTTTGAGTAAAATGATACGGTCACAAGACCATACAAAGGTCAGTTTTGAAAAACATTTAAATCATTGAAATCCAATCTTTTGAAACTATACACTTTACTCCAAATAACCAAACCGAATCTACCACTTATCCAAGATAAGAATAAGGCCTTCTCAAGTGGTCAACCATCGTGCTAAGACATGCACACCATCGTGCAAGCACAGACATTTTCGATCACACAAACGGAAACGAATTACACCACACTTAAGACTAACATGAAGTGCAAGTGTGGTTGTGAATAAATAACATGCATGGGAAAGGATAACATCATGAAAAGTCACCAAGCATGTGACACACAAAAGATATGCAATATATGAAAATGCATAAGTGTGATGATAAAACATATAAGCACGCAATTAAGACAACCACAAATGCATTCATATAAATGCAATGAAAGTGAGTGTGTGCTAAAAGACATAGATGCACGAATCAATGAAACACACATGCATGGTAACAAATGCAAGATAGATAAAGATGCATGCAAGTGTGTGTGTGCACCTAATCTCTTCAATAATCAAGGTCAAGTGATATACCTTTTGAAGCTCTTGATCTTGAAGTCACCGGGATGCTTGGAAGCTTGCCTTTATAATCATCAAGATGACCTAAGTTACCCATTACACAATCATCCCCAATGTGGTATGTCATGAAATAAGACAATCAAAAAATAGAGGTCCTTACAATCTCCCCCTTTGGCTATTTTATGACAAAATACCACTCACAAAATAATCCTCACAAAACACAAAATAAAGCTATTGGTCAACAAAAGTGTATTCTACGTTACAATGAGAGAAACCTAATAATCTAAGTCTTCAAGGTCTTCAAGGTCTTCAATCTCTTCGTAGATTGTCATACCTACACACAATAGCAAGAAAGCACTTTTCTAAGAACAAGTGCATGTGAGGTGAACAAACATAGAAAGCATTTGCACTCAATAAAGCAATACAAAACAATGCATGTGCAATGCTCCCCCTAAAAGGTTACTCTTTCTCAAACTTCTCCCTAAAGCATACACAATACTCCCCCTACATCTCTCAAGACTTCTCCCCCTTTTTGTCATGAGATAGGCAAAGGAGCTCCCCCTATCGGGTTTCTTTAACAAAGAGAGCTATTTGCACAAAAGGCATTTGCATAATCATATAAACTAATTTTATGTAACTCAAGAATTGAGAGAGATCTAAGGAGATTTTATTCACAGAAAAGTGTGTGTGTGTAAAAGTTGCTTAGCATGTAATACAAGCACTATTGAGCTCATGCATAAGAATCAATCAAAACAACAATTAACGGGTTTTCCAAATGAAGTCAAACCAATTAGAGCCCTGTTATTATGACAAGAAGATATATATCCAAGCATTCGTGTGTAGAGTGTACTAATCACATCAAAAAATATATCATCTTTTCTACATTGCAAGACACATCATCAATCAACAATTTTGAGGTCTTTATTAAGCAATGCATCACACATATCATCAAACACATTTCAACTTTTCTGTTTTTCTCCTTTATCCTAACAAGCATGTATTTCTGTTTATCATGTTAATGTAACTCTCTTGAAGGCTTTCACTCGGTTTTAAATGAGTAGCCATTTCCTACATTGGGTGGCTACATGTCATATTACCAGTAGCCCTTTTTCAAGAGAGAGCTTAAGAATGCATATCAAAGAATCATGAACATGGAGAATAATTTGAGGTCAATCACATGTACTAACAAGTAGAACATTCCTCAAATGGATAAGCACACTCAAGCAAAAATAGAAATCATGCAGTACATGCTAGGTAACCGTGCAAGGTGTTATTAAAAAAATTATTAAAGCATTAATCAATGTTATTCACCAAGCACTCTCAAACAATCATAAAAGAGCATAAAATAAGTTAACTTTTTGCATATGGTAAATCATGCAAGTTTACTCTCTTTTCTTGAGCTCCCCATATGGGTTCAAAACCATACCGTATCAGGGCATGGGACAAGTCCCACTAGACATACTAAGTTCATTGGATTCATTAGCATCCACGAGTGCTATGTAAGTACAATTGCATTTGGGTTCGATCTTTCTAACCCACCTAGGTTCCACTTCTTCATTTCTAGTGGTCATAGACATGTTTATAAGATCCCTAGGTTTATGCAAACTTGACCTCTTTTTTAACTGTTTTTCTTTCATGCTCTCTATCCTACACCTCTTGATGTAATCAAAGCAATTTGGTCTTAAGTGACCAATCAAACCACAAAAATGACAAGTAGGTACAAAATAAGAGTTTATACCATTGCATTGAGATCTCATCGAGGCATTGCCATATTGATGAGGTTGTCTTTGATGGTGCATCAGTTTGCTTCTCTTTGGAGCTTTAGCCGATTGGTGGCACCTTTTTGGTCTAGCTTGTTGAGGTGGTTGAGGTGGTTGAGCTGGTTGAACATGCCTTTTTGGTTGAACTTGTTTCTTGTGATCACCTCCTTTCCTCATAGTTGGTTTGTTGGAGGAGGTGATAGACTTCTCAAGGACTTGTCCTTTCTTCTTGGATTGCCTAGGCTTTGGTTGAGATGCCAAGGCTTCTGTGGACTTTCCTTGAGTTGATGGTTGCTTGGATGAAGCTTTGCTCTTGCCTTGAGCCTGAGGTTGTTTGACCTTGGCCTTCTTTAATTTTTCAAGGCACCTCATCTCTCTTTCCTTGACAATCCTCAAGGAGTTTTCTTTGTTGGCAAGCTCATCTTTCATTGCCTTCATCCATTGGTGGCAATCTTCAATCTCCTTCTCATACTCGGACACAATAATCATGTTCGTCTTCAAGAAGTCATCCATGTCCGAACCCGAAGTCATCTTAGCAAGTGAACTTCTTGCCTCTTCAATTCTTTCTCTATCATCACTTCATTCACTTTGATAAGTGACACTTCCTCATCTAAGTGAGCCACTTTAGTTCTTAGTTGGAGATTATCTTCACTCAACCTCAAAACTACATCATTCTTCTTCTTCAAACACTTTCGAAGATAGTCAATAAATTCTTGATAGTCAACCACACTATCACTCGAGTTTTCGGAGCAAGTACTTTCTTGATCAAAGCTTCTCTCACTTGTGCTTTCATGGGTCACGTCATCAATGCTAGCTTCTCTCAAACTTGCTTCTCTTTGGTCTCCACTCATCAAGTCACCCTTCTTGAATTCTTCAAGTGACAAACACTTGGTGGCGGTTTGAGCTTCTTCTTGGTAAGATACTGGAAAGGCGAAGTAGTTATTCTCATGTTTAATCGAGCTTGTGGAACATCCTTCAACTACTTCAACTTCGCTATTACTCTAAGTAGAGATCATAGCTTCCTCTCCCTTCTTGGATGGGGTCATCTTCTTTTCTTCATTCACCTTAGAGGTCATTTTCTTCTTATGAGATTTCATGAATCTCCTAAATCTCCCAATGATGAGAGTCACCTCCTCATCAGAGTCATTTTCCTTCCTCTCCATTTTGGAGGTCAAGTTATCCTCTAACATCTCAATGCCACTCATAGTGTTTAATGAATGAGATGAATGCAAATGAATGCAATGAACAAAATGCACACAAATGCAAGACACACAAATATGGCAAGGATCTCCTAAGTATGTCTAGGAACCCGCTCTGATACCAATTGAAAATATTTATATATGTGTGTCTAAACAACCTGGGGGGGGTGAATGGGTTGTTAATCTGGTTAGTCAACAATTTTTTGGATTAGTAATTATTCAAAAATAAACCCAATTCAATAAACAATAAAATCAAGTATAAGTTATGGAAATTAAAGAATACTTGATTTTTACGTGGAAACCCACACGGGAAAAAAACCACAGGCTGTTATGTGCGCCACACACGGTCAACAAAATCCACTATATGAAAAGGAATTTACACCATCAGGTAATTCCTGGACTCTCACCCTAGATAACCTCAGGCTATGGACACTACCACTCGCCACTCTTGGTTCAATCCCTAGTGATAACCCCTGATACACTACTTTTGGCGTGAGCAACTCCTAATCTACCCGGCGAGCCTTTTACAGTGGTACTCGACCAATTGCTTGAGCACTACCCACCGGTAGCCACAAGACTTTCCCTGCTTGTGTAACTTCACCTAGAAGCCACAAGACTTTGACTCATGAAGAGAATTAAAAGTCTATGTGAGTATGGCAATAATGATGCACAAATGCAACAAGTGCTAGACTAAACACAAGATGCTTAACTAGATGTTATAATGCAAATAAACATCCTAGTTATCAACAAAACCTACATGTACATGCATGAGGTGTCAATTAGCTGTAGATATTTCTTACAACCTAATTGTCAACAAACAAAGCTAATTCAACACATGTTATCAACAATCATGGCAAGGCCTAAAAACATGCAATTAACTAATGCAATCAAGAAATTGTCAATCAAAAGGCCAATTAACACAAGTTGTCAAATAACATGGCAAGGACACCAAATGCAATAAACAAGTGCAATCAATGAGTCCTACACATCAATGATGTCTAAATGTAAAACATAAAGACTTAGCTAGATGTTATCAATCACGAAACAATCCTAGCTATCAAACAATGTCAACATGTCCAAACATGTGAACTCAATTAGTTGTAAAGAATTTCTACCAACATAATTGTCAATTAAATCCACAAGAACATTCAATAAAGCTTGACTAGATAAATAAATATTAATCTATCAACCTAATCATCAACCAATTTTACAAGAATGTTCTAGGGTTAGCTATTTAGGGAAAATCATCCTAATCATGTAAGCTACCACAAACAAAACCCAATCATGTCATAACTTCACTAAATATGCAATAAGAGTGAAGATTTGCTAAACTAAGCAATAAAAGACATGTCTTGACTAAGATAGAACAATAAATGAAGATGTTGTGTTTGTTCTACTTACCAAGTCATAAATGAAGAAGACCCATGGAAGATTGATGCATGAAACATGTTAGATGCACATGGGTTTTGGGTTTGGAGAGTTAAAGAAGCAAGCTTGAAGCTTTCTCTCTCTAGGAAACTCTTAATCTCTCTCTAGGGTTGTGTATCTTTTGTTCCCTTGAATACAAATGAGAGAAAAAGATGTATTTATAGTGCTTAGATGGTAGCCCTACAAATATCATGAATATTGCTCCAAAAATGAGCCAAATCGGACTCCAAATGAGTGAGATATGGCCAAATTACGAAACAGGGGTGAAGCATTGCGCTGGACGTCAGGTGCAGCCACACCAGTGCCACATCTCTGGACCAAGAGCGCTGGTCGAGTAGCGCCACACCAGCGCATAGGCACGACAGCACAACAGTTCGAGATTCGAGCGCTCTGAAACATGACCAAATGACATCGAAACTTTTCGTATAATATATCGTTGGAAAGATATGGAAGTCTACTTTCTACTCCAATTTATGGAATGACATTTTAATGTCTGTAGAAAAAGTTATGGTCAATTGAGTAACCAATGGTCAGATTCGGATAACAGTTGTGATGCCCTGTTTTAGTGGTCACTTTGGAGATTTCAAAACCAATCCAAACGGTCATGAAATATTACGAATAATATATCGTTGGAAAGGTATAGGTGTCTAGTTTGTCCAGAATTTTACAAAACTTAATTTCAATCTTTGTGTAAAATGATACGGTCACAAGACCATACAAAGGTCAGTTTTGAAAAACATTTAAATCTTTGAAATCCAATCTTTTGAAACTATACACTTTATTTCAAATAACCAAACCGAATCTACCACTTATCCAAGAGAAGAATAAGACCTTCTCAAGTGGTCAACCATCGTGCTAAGACATGCACACCATCGTGCAAGCACGGATGTTTTCGATCACACAAACGGAAACGAATTACACCACACTTAAGACTAACATGAAGTGCAAGTGTGGTTGTGAATAAATAACATGCATGAGAAAGGATAACATCATGAAAAGTCACCAAGCACATGACACAGAAAAGATATGCAATATATGAAAATGCATAAGTGTGATGATAAAGCATATAAGCACACAATTAAGACAACCACAAATGCAATCATATAAATGCAATGAAAGTGAGTGTGTGCTAAAAGACATAGATGCACGAATCAATGAAACACATATGCATGGGAACAAATGCAAGATACATAAAGATGCATGCAAGTGTGTGTGTGCACCTAATCGCTTCAAGAATCAAGGTCAAGTGATATACTTTTTGAAGCTCTTGACCTTGAAGTCACCGGGATGCTTGGAAGCTTACCTTGATAATCATCAAGATGACCTAAGCTACCCATTACACAATCATCCCCAATGTGGTATGTCATGAAATAAGCCAATCACAAAATAGAGGTCCTTACAAATGGCTTCGGCCCAAATGTTCCTAGGGACTTTGTTGCTAAGCAACATCACTCGGGCCATCTCTTGGAGGACTATTCTTCCTCTCAACAACAGCATTTTGTTGAGGAGTCCTAGGGACTGAAAATTCATGGGAAATGCCTAAGCTATTACAAAAATTTTCAAAGCTAGCATTTTCAAATTCTTTCCCATGATCACTCCTAATTTTCTTAATGCTTTTTATGTGAGAAGTTTTCTTATTTTGAATTTTGACATAAAGCATTTTAAATTTCTCAAAGGCTTCAGACTTTTCTCTAAGGAAGTAAGTCCATGTGAACCTAGAGGAGTCATCAACAACCATAATAATGTATCTTCTACCACCTAAGCTTTTGGTTTGGATGGGACCTATAAGGTCCATATGGAGAAGCTCTAACGACTATTTGGTGGAAAGATATTTGCCTTTCTTATGCACACTCTTGGTTTGCTTTCCTTGTTGACAAAGTCTACAAATTCCTTTAACCTTTTTCCCAAGCTTGGGAAGGCCTATAACAAAATTCAATCTACCAAGGACTTTCAAGTCCCTATAATTCATGTGGCCAAATCTTTGGTGCCACATTTCAACTTGCTCACTAGTAGACAAGTTGCAAGAGATGAGATTAGACTCAAGACAATAGCAGTTGTCACTTGATCTCTTGCCTTTCAATAAAACTTAACCATTTTCCTTAAAAATAGAGCAATCAACTTTGCCAAACATAACTGAAAGCCCTTCATAACTTGCAAGCCATCTATATAAAGAGCATTGGGTAAGGAGGTAAACTAGGAATAGATATATTACCTTTCCCTTTGACTTTTTTCTTAGATCTATCACCAAAGGTGACAAATCCACCATTCTCCATCACAAGAGTTTTAAAGAAACTTTTGTTTCCGGTCATGTGCCTAGAACACCTACTATCAAGGTACCAAGTGTTGGAGGCATTAGCTTTTAAGGCAACTTGGGCCACATAGAAATAATATTCATCATTTCTATTCATCCTAGGTGAAACATGGTCATTTCTATGAGCCATTGGTCCATTGGCTCTATGTTTCC
This sequence comes from Acer campestre, assembly GCA_954870605.1. Classification (NCBI taxonomy): domain Eukaryota; kingdom Viridiplantae; phylum Streptophyta; class Magnoliopsida; order Sapindales; family Sapindaceae; genus Acer; species Acer campestre. Next base: position 17,363,739 of record OX940804.1, read on the forward strand.
TAGGTGCATGTATTGTGGCTCTTCTAAGCATATTTTTCTCAATTATGCTTTCTCTTCTACACAATTTAATATACTTAAAGCAATTAGACCTAATATGGCCTTCAATTCCATAATAATGACAAGTAGAAGTAAAATGGGAGTTCATACCATAACCATGTGCAAGCATTTATGGTCTCGTTCTATTTTGAGTTGCTCTTGGATGTTGAGGCAACTCTCTCATTTGAGGTTGAGCCAAGTTGGCATGTCTCCTTGGTTGAGCATAAAAGATCCCATGTTGAGCTTGAGAGATCCTTGGTTGAGGAGGTCTTGGTTGTAGAGGTCTTGGTTATGGTGAAGCTCTTAGTTGTGGTTGTCTTGGTTGTGGTAGAGCTCTTGTTGGAATTCTAGCTTGAGCTTGATTTGAGGATTCTCCAACTTCAACCCATTTAGTTGATTGTTGAGGGGTTTAAGCATTTTCAACCTCTTTGCTCTTGACAAAGGTTGTCTTCTTCAGGGAAGTGGTCTCCATTTCTTCCACATATCATAACATCTTCTTGTCACTTGGACTCTTCCCACAAGATAACATCTTGTCAAGCTTCTTAGTTCCGGAAGTCATCTTAAGAATCAACCCATTTGCTTCCATAAGCTCTTTCCTCAAGCTTTCTTTATTCTTCTTGGCCATGACTAGCTCCATCTTCAATCCTTCTTCCATCTCTTTAGCTTTACTAATTTCCTTACTCAAATTAGTTACCTTGGAAGTCAATTAAAGCTTCTCCCCTTTCAACTTTTGTATCTTCTTTTTCTTCTTCAATCTTGAGTTATGAAAGAATCTCATGAAGTCATCATAGTCCATCTCTTCATCAAACTCAAAATTGGAGTTTGAAGAGTTGCTTTCACCATTTGAGTAACTTTCTTCTTGCTTGTCTTCTTCCTCTTCTTTGTCACTCATAACTTCATTGCTATTATGAGAGGATAAGAAAGCAATGAAGTTGGCAACTTGATCGTCATCATCATCCGAAGACTTGTCTTCCTCTTCTAGGTCATCACTATCACTCTAAGTCACCGCCATGGCTTTTCCTCTCTTCTTCTTCAAATTCGCACACACGGGAGCAATGTTGAAACAAATTATGGTGTGTTCAATATTAATCTAGAGGGGGGGTGAATAGATTTTATCCGATTTTACCAAATTTTCGTTAATGGTCAAGATTACGAAAATACCCTCTACAAGTCAATATACAATAGCAAGTGTAATATGGTGCGGAAATTAAAAGACACTTGATATTTACGTGGAAACCCTCACGGGAAAAACCACGGGCTATGTAAGTGAGCCACACTTGAACCTCGAATCCACTAAATGTGTAAAACGATTACAACCTAATCCCGGAAGTAATCACACACCTACCTACTCCCGGTATAAGTGAACCTAGTCCCAATGCTTGTGATTTATGCAACCTAATCCCGGAAGCAACACAAGACTTAGTTCTCAATGAAGAGAAAACAACCTAAGTGAATATATGAAATACTCAAAATGCAACAAGAGCAAGGCAACTCTATATGCTTACCTAGAATGATGATATATCAATGAAATCAATCCTAGATATCAAAAGCTAAATGACATATCATTAAGCTTAGCTAGATGTTATCAATCACAAAACAATCCTAGCTATCAAACAATGTCAACATGTCCAAACATGTGAACTCAATTAGTTGTAGAGAATTTCTAACAACATAATTGTCAATTAAATCCACAAGAACATTCAATTAAGCTTGACTAGATAAATAGACATTAATCTATCAACCTAATCAACAATCAATTGTACAAGAATGTTCTAGGGTTAGCTATTTAGGGAAAATCATCCTAATCATGAAAGCTATCACAAACAAAACCCAATCATGTCATAACTTCACTAAATATGCAATAAGAGTGAAGATTTGCTAAACTAAGCAATAAAAGACATGTCTTGACTAAGATAGAACAATAAATGAAGATGTAGTGTTTGTTCTACTTACCAAGTCATAAATGAAGAAGACCCATGGAAGATTGATGCATGAAACATGTTAGATGCACATGGGTTTTGGGTTTGGAGAGTTAAAGAAGCAAGATTGAAGCTTTCTCTCTCTAGGGTTTGAGTTTCTCACTCTAAGGTCTGATTTTTAGCTCTTGAAAACGAGCAAGGAAGAAGATGATACTTATATAGGACCCCTAGATGAAATGACGTCGTTTTGAAAAGTTTGCAAAAGAAACGCTGATTCTGCGCCCTTGTTCTGCTCCCTTGGCCGCAGAACAAGGGCGCAAAAATGCACCTGACAATTTTGCGGCCCCTAAACGCAAAAACCAAGGGCGCAGAAAAGAGGACAGAGAGTAGGAATTCTGACCCTTGTTCTGCGCCCTTATTTCTGCGGCCTTGGCCGCAGAACAGGGCGCAAAAACGCACCTTATTTTCAAGCGACTCAAAACATGACCAAATGACATCGAAACCTTTCGTATAATATATCGTTGGAAAGGTATGGAAGTCTACTTTATACTCCAATTTATGGAATGACATTTCAATGTCTGTAGAAAAAGTTATGGTCAATGGAGTGACCAAAGGTCAGAAACGGACAACAACAGAGTTGCCCAGTTTTGGTGGTCACTTTGGAGATTTCAAAACCAATCCAAACGGTCATGAAATATTACGAATAATATATCGTTGGAAAGGTATGAGTGTCTAGTTTGTCCAGAATTTTACAAAACTCAATTTAAAACTTTGTGTAAAAAGTTATGGTCACAAGACCATACAAAGGTCAGTTTTGAAAAACATTTAAATCATTGAAATCCAATATTTTGAACCTAGACACTTTACTCCAATCAACCAAACCAAATCTAACACTTATCCAAGAGAAGAATGAGTCCTTCTCAAGTGGTCAACCATCGCTCTAAGACATGCACACCATCGTGCAAGCGCGGACATTTCCGATCACACAAACGGAAACGAATTACACCACACTTAAGACTAACATGAAGTGCAAGTGTGGTTGTGAATAAATAACATGCATGGGAAAGGATAACATCATGAAAAATCACCAAGCATGTGACACACAAAAGATATGCAATATAGATAAAGATGCATGCAAGTGTGTGTGTGCACCTAATCTCTTCAAGAACCAAGTCAAGTGATATACCTTTTGAAGCTCTTGATCTTGAAGTCACCGGGATGCTTGGAAGCTTGCCTTGATAATCATCAAGATGACCTAAGCTACCCACAACACAATCATCCCCAATGTGGTATGTCATGAAATAAGCCAATCACAAAATAGAGGTCCTTACAATCTCCCCCTTTGGCTATTTCATGACAAAATACCACTCACAAAATAATCCTCACAAAACACAAAGTAAGGCTATTGGTCAACAAAAGTGTATTCTACGTTACAAAGAGAGAAACCTAAGAATCTAAGTCTTCAAGGTCTTCAATCTCTTCGTAGATCATCATACCTACACACAATAGCAAGAAAGCACTTTTCCAAGAACAAGTGCATGTGAGGTGAACAAACATAAAAAGCATTTGCACTCAATAAGGCAATACAAAACAATGCATGTGCAATGCTCCCCCTAAAAGGTTACTCTCTCTCAAACTTCTCCCCAAAGCATACACAATGCTCCCCCTATATCTCTCAAGACTTCTCCCCCTTTTTGTCATGAGATAGGCAAAGGAGCTCCCCCTATCGGGTTGCTTTAGCAAAGAGAGCTATTTGCACAAAAGGCATTTGCATAATCATATAAACCAACTTTATGCAACTCAAGAATTGAGAGAGATTCAAGGAGATTTTATTCACAGAAAAGTGTGTGTGTGTAAAAATTGCTTAGCATGTAATACAAGCACTATTGAGCTCATGCATAAGAATCAATCAAAGCAACAATCAACAGGTTTTCCAAATGAAGTCAAACCAACTAGAGCCCTGTTGTTATGACAAGAAGATATATATCCAAGCATTTGTGTGCAGAGTGTACTAATCACATCAAAAAATATATCATCTTTTCTACATTGCAAGACACATCATCAATCAACAATTTTGAGGTCTTTATTAAGCAATGCTTCACACACATCATCAAACACATTTCAACTTTTCTGTTTTTCTCCTTTATCCTAGAAAGCATGTATTTCTGTTTATCATGCTAATGTAACTCTCTTGAAGGCTTTCACTCGGTTTCAAATGAGTAGCCATTTCCTACATTGGGCGGCTGCACGTCATATTGCCAGTAGCCCTTTTTCAAGAGAGAGCTTAAGAATGCATATCAAAGAATCATGAACATGGAGAATAATTTGAGGTCAATCACATGTACTAACAAGTAGAACATTCCTCAAATGGATAAGCACACTCAAGCAAAAATAGAAATCATGCAGTACATGCTAGGCAACCGTGCAAGGTGTTATTAAAAACATTATTAAAGCATTAATTAATGTTATTCACCAAGCATTCTCAAACAATCATAAAAGAGCATAAAAGAAGTTAACTTTTTGCATATGACAATTCATGCAAGTTTGCTCTCTTTGCTTGAGCTCCCCTTATTGGGGTCAAATACTAGAACTCATCACTCCACAAGACATATTCCAATAGATCTACTAAGAGTTTTAAATCGAGTAGCATCTAGAGGTTTTGTAAACAAGTCGGCTAGTTGATCATTTGTACCTACATGCTCAAGTACAATGCATTTATTTTCAACTAGTTCTCTAATGAAATGATGACGGATGTCAATATGCTTAGTTCTAGAATGTTGAACCGGATTCTTGGAAATATTAATAGCACTCATGTTATCACAAAAGAGAGTGAGTGTACCTTGGTTGAATCCGTAGTCTACTAGCATTTGCTTCATCCATAGGAGTTGTGTGCATCCACTCCCCGCGGCTATGTACTCGGCCTCCGCCGTGGACAAGGAGATTGAGTTTTGCTTCTTGCAAAACCAAGAAACAAGATTGTTTCCAAGGAAAAAGCAACCGCCCGATGTGCTTTTCCTATCATCACAATTTCCGGCCCAATCCGCGTCACTAAAGCCTACAAGACTAGCATTAGTGTCAAAAGAGTACCAAATCCCATAGTTAGAAGTCCCATTCACAAATCGAATGATTCTCTTGACACAAGAGAGATGGGACTCCTTGGGATCGGATTGGTACCTAGCACACACACCCACACTAAAGGATATGTCGGGCCTACTTGCGGTCAAATAAAGCAAGCTTCCTATCATACCCCTATAAAGTGTTTGTTCTACACTTTTACCACTAGCATCTTTGCTTAGTTTCAAAGTGGTGCTCATGGGTGTGTTACAATGTTTGGCTTTCTCAAGACCAAACTTCTTCACTAGGTTTTTGGCATATTTGGCTTGGGATATGAAGATCCCATCACTTAATTGCCTAATTTGCAAACCTAGGAAGTAACTAAGCTCACCAACAAGGCTCATCTCAAATTCATGAGACATAACATCAACAAATTGTTGGACTTTGGTGTTGTTGGTGGATCCAAACACTATATCATCAACATATATTTGAGCTATAAAAAGCTCATCATTGTCTTTCTTGATGAATAGAGTCTTGTCAACACTACCTCTTGTGTAGTCATTGTTGACAAGAAATTGAGTGAGGCGCTCATACCAAGCCCTCGGTGCTTGTTTCAACCCATAAAGAGCCTTCTTGAGGCGATAGACATGGTTGGGGTGGTGTGCATCCACAAACCCCTTGGGTTGCTCAACAAACACTTCCTCTTGCAAGAAGCCATTGAGGAAGGCACTCTTAACATCCATTTGGTGCAATTTGAACTTGTGCACACAAGAGATGGACAAGAGAAGCCTAATGGACTCTAGGCGGGCAACGGGAGCAAAAGTCTCCTCAAAGTCGATACCCTCAATTTGAGAGTACCCTTGTGCAACAAGTCTTGCCTTGTTACGCACTACATTGCCATCCTCATCGGATTTGTTCCTATATATCCATTTTGTGCCTATGACATTAGTGGTCTTAGGCCTAGGAACTAGAGTCCAAACCTCATTCCTTTCGAATTGGTTTAGCTCTTCTTGCATGGCAAGAACCCAAAACTCATCATTTAGAGCTTCATCAATCTTTTTGGGTTCTATTTGAGAGGTGTAGCATGTGAAGCTAATAAGATTAGCTATTTGCCTTCTAGTCCTAACACCCTCATTCACATCTCCAATAACATCCTCTTTGTTATGGAGTCTTCTAACCCATGGAGCGGGTTCATTAGAGTCCAAGTTAGGAACTCTATCAATAGGTTGTGTGTCATTTTCAACAACATTGGATGTCCCCACATTAGGAGTCACAACAACCTTCTCCAAAGGAGAATCATCACTAAGAATAACCTCCTCCTCATGATTACTACACTTGAGCCTTTCATCATCAAATACAACATTAGATGATTCCATGACACTTAGAGTTTTCTTATTGAAAACTCTATAGGCTCTACTATTTAAGGCATAGCCAATAAATATACCCTCATCACTCTTGGCATCAAATTTGCCAAGTTGATCTCGGTCATTTAAAATGAAACATTTGCTTCCAAATGTGTGGAAGTAGCTAACATTTGGCCTCTTGCCTTTCCATAACTCATAGGAGGTATTCCTAGTACCGGGCCTTAGAAAAACTCTATTTCCTATATAACAAGCCGTGTTGATGGCTTCGGCCCATAGATTCCTAGGCACATTGTTGCTAAGCAACATCACACGGGCCATCTCTTGAAGAACCCTATTTTTCCTTTCAACAACTCCATTTTGTTGAGGTGTCCTAGGAGCCGAAAACTCATGGGAGATACCTATACTATCACAATAGGTTTCAAACGAAGCATTCTCAAATTCCCTCCCATGGTCACTTCTAATCCGTTTTATGCTTTTAATGTTGGAATTCATTTCATTTTGAAGTTTAGTACAAAGCATTTTAAACTTATCAAAAGTTTCGGATTTTTCTCTAAGAAAATATGTCCATGTGAACCTAGAGAAATCATCTACACAAACAAAAATGTATCTCTTTCCACCCAAGCTTTCAGTTTGCATAGGACCCATAAGATCCATGTGGAGAAGCTCTAGGGGCTCCTTGGTGGAGAGATACTTGCCCTTTTTGTGCATGCTTTTAGTTTGTTTTCCTTGTTGACAAGGTCCACAAATACCATTGGCTTTCTTCCCTAGCTTAGGGAGGCCACGCACACATTCAAACTTTCCAAGGGTCCGTAGATCCCGAAAGTTCATGTGGCCAAGTCTTTCATGCCACAACTCAATTTGCTCATCCTTGGACACATTGTTTGAGACTATTCTAGCTTCAAGACAATAGCAATTGTCGCTAGATCTCATACCTTTCAATAAGGTTTGTCCATTGGGCTTTAGGATAGAGCAATTCTCTTTGTTAAACAAGACGGAATATCCTTCATCACTAAGATGAGAAATGCTAATCAAATTGGCTTTCAAGCCATCAACAAGTAAAGCATTGGATAAGGAGGGCAATCCGGGAACGGAGATGGTTCCTTTCCCTATGACATTCTTTTTGGATCCATCACCAAAGGTGACATTTCCTCCTTCCTCCATAACAAGAGTCTCAAAGAAACTCTTGTTTCCCGTCATGTGCCTAGAGCACCCACTATCAAGGTACCAAAGATTAGAAGAATTTGCCTTTAAGGCCATTTGAGCAACATGGCAAACATTTTCATTCTTTCTAACCCACTTAAGAACAACATTTTCTTTCTTAATGGTTTTTGGTACATGGGCTCTAGATGTCCTAGGATCATGCAAATAAATCATATCATTCCTAGGAACATGCATCTTGGCTCTAGTCTTTCTCTTCTCAATCATGCTTCTAGTTCTACACATTTTAATATATCGAAAGCAATTTGGTCTTATGTGACCATTAAAACCACAAAAGTGACAAATGGGAATGAATTGAGGAATCATACCTTGTCCTTGAGCTTGCATAGGAGTCCTCCCATGTCTTTGTGGTTGAGAGGGTTCAATCCATCTTCTTTGTTGAACCGGTCTATCTTGCTTCCAATGTTGGACTTGCATGATTGGATTTTTCCCTTTTTGAGCCAATAGATGAGGAATGTTGGCTTGAGGTTGTCTCCTTGGTGCCACCTTCACTTGTGCATTTTTTGAGCTTTGTCCTAGATCTATTTTCTTCCTAGGAGTGTGCACCGGAGAGGCTTCTATGTTGCCCAAGCCCTTAACAAACACGGTCTTCTTAGAAGAGGTGGTCTCTTGACAATCTTCAAACCCAAGACCTCTCTTGTCACATGGACTCTTTCCAACACCAAGCATGTGATCTAATTTTTTGGTGCTAGAGTCCATCCTAGTAAGTGACTTCTTAGCTTCAACAAGCTCCCTCTTCAAACCTTCTTCATTCCTCCTAGATAAAGCTAACTCCTCTTTTAGCTTATCTTCTCTCTTCTTAAGTCTTTCCACTTCTTCACTTAAGAGATCATTGTGAGATGAAAGCTCAACATTTTCTTCTCTCAACATCTTGATCTTCTTAGTTGTTTTCATCTCTAAGCTCCTAAACTCCTTAAGATATTCAACTAACACTTCTTTCTCCACATATCCATTAGTGGAGTTAGCATCGGAGTCATCTTCACTGGAGTCACTTTCCCTTTGACTCTCTTCCTCTTTTTCACTACCACTTTTGCTCTTGTGAGAAGAGGCAAAAGCTAGGAAGTTAGCCATGATGTCTTCATCATCCGAAGAATCATCTTCTTCATTGGAGTCATCACTACTTCCACTCCAAGTGGCGGCCATCACTTTTCCCTTCTTCTTTTCCTTGTGATTAGCACATTCGGGAGCAAAGTGACCAATCCCGCCACACTCAAAGCAACGGACCCCTTTCCTTTCGGTCCTCTCTTGCCTTGGTTCAAACTTCTTGAAGGGAACCTTTTTCTTGTCTTGGCCTCTAAAACCAAATCCCTTCTTTCCAAACTTCATAACCTTGTTGAATCTTTTCACAAACAAGGCCATGTCTTCATCCGAGTCATTCTTCACCTCCTTTTCATCCTTAGAAGCTTTTAAAGCAATTCCCTTTTGCTTTATAGGAGGAGTAGTGCTAGGACCCTTCCTAGACTCATAGGCTAGAAGTCTTCCAATGACTTCACTCGGCTTCATATCCTTATAACCACTATTTTCTTCCAAAGCCGTCACCTTTGACTCAAACCTATCCGGTAGGGATCTCATAATCTTTTGCTTGATCCTCCTATCCGAATAAGGATCACCAAGTTGATGACTTTGATTGACTATGTCCATCAACTTGATCTCAAAGTCGTTGAAGCACTCATTTTCCTCCATCTTGAGCATCTCAAATTGGGTTTGGAGAACTTGGAGCTTGGAGTCCTTCACAACTTCGGTTCCCTCATGAGCAACTTCTAGGATTGTCCATGCCTCCTTAGCAATCCTAGTATTTTGAATCAACTTGTATTGATTCTCATCCATAGCACATAGGATGGCATGCATTGCCTTCCTATTCCATTTTGACGCCTCAAATTCTTGTTCACTCCATTGTGCCTTGGGCTTCAAAACTTCTTCTCCTCCACCCGTAGGAGTCATCATGGGAAGATCATATCCATCTTCAACCGACATCCATGCTCGGTCATGAAGTTGACATATGTAGGATTCCATCTTCCCTTTCCATGAGGAGTAATTCAATCCGGTGAGAAGAGGAGGACGCGTGCTAGAAGCCCCCTCGTTGCTACCACCGTTTCCACTCATTGTGTTTATGAATGAAATGAAATGAATGCAAAATGTATGAATGAACAAAAATCACACAAATGCAAAACACACCAAAATGAGCAAGGATCACCTATGTATATCTAGGAACCCGCTCTGATACCAATTGAAACAAATTATGGTGTGTTCAATATTAATCTAGAGGGGGGGTGAATAGATTTTATCCGATTTTACCAAATTTTCGTTAATGGTCAAGATTACGAAAATACCCTCTACAAGTCAATATACAATAGCAAGTGTAATATGGTGCGGAAATTAAAAGACACTTGATATTTACGTGGAAACCCTCACGGGAAAAACCACGGGCTATGTAAGTGAGCCACACTTGAACCTCGAATCCACTAAATGTGTAAAACGATTACAACCTAATCCCGGAAGTAATCACACACCTACCTACTCCCGGTATAAGTGAACCTAGTCCCAATGCTTGTGATTTATGCAACCTAATCCCGGAAGCAACACAAGACTTAGTTCTCAATGAAGAGAAAACAACCTAAGTGAATATATGAAATACTCAAAATGCAACAAGAGCAAGGCAACTCTATATGCTTACCTAGAATGATGATATATCAATGAAATCAATCCTAGATATCAAAAGCTAAATGACATATCATTAAGCTTAGCTAGATGTTATCAATCACAAAACAATCCTAGCTATCAAACAATGTCAACATGTCCAAACATGTGAACTCAATTAGTTGTAGAGAATTTCTAACAACATAATTGTCAATTAAATCCACAAGAACATTCAATTAAGCTTGACTAGATAAATAGACATTAATCTATCAACCTAATCAACAATCAATTGTACAAGAATGTTCTAGGGTTAGCTATTTAGGGAAAATCATCCTAATCATGAAAGCTATCACAAACAAAACCCAATCATGTCATAACTTCACTAAATATGCAATAAGAGTGAAGATTTGCTAAACTAAGCAATAAAAGACATGTCTTGACTAAGATAGAACAATAAATGAAGATGTAGTGTTTGTTCTACTTACCAAGTCATAAATGAAGAAGACCCATGGAAGATTGATGCATGAAACATGTTAGATGCACATGGGTTTTGGGTTTGGAGAGTTAAAGAAGCAAGATTGAAGCTTTCTCTCTCTAGGGTTTGAGTTTCTCACTCTAAGGTCTGATTTTTAGCTCTTGAAAACGAGCAAGGAAGAAGATGATACTTATATAGGACCCCTAGATGAAATGACGTCGTTTTGAAAAGTTTGCAAAAGAAACGCTGATTCTGCGCCCTTGTTCTGCTCCCTTGGCCGCAGAACAAGGGCGCAAAAATGCACCTGACAATTTTGCGGCCCCTAAACGCAAAAACCAAGGGCGCAGAAAAGAGGACAGAGAGTAGGAATTCTGACCCTTGTTCTGCGCCCTTATTTCTGCGGCCTTGGCCGCAGAACAGGGCGCAAAAACGCACCTTATTTTCAAGCGACTCAAAACATGACCAAATGACATCGAAACCTTTCGTATAATATATCGTTGGAAAGGTATGGAAGTCTACTTTCTACTCCAATTTATGGAATGACATTTCAATGTCTGTAGAAAAAGTTATGGTCAATGGAGTGACCAAAGGTCAGAAACGGACAACAACAGAGTTGCCCAGTTTTGGTGGTCACTTTGGAGATTTCAAAACCAATCCAAACGGTCATGAAATATTACGAATAATATATCGTTGGAAAGGTATGAGTGTCTAGTTTGTCCAGAATTTTACAAAACTCAATTTAAAACTTTGTGTAAAAAGTTATGGTCACAAGACCATACAAAGGTCAGTTTTGAAAAACATTTAAATCATTGAAATCCAATATTTTGAACCTAGACACTTTACTCCAATCAACCAAACCAAATCTAACACTTATCCAAGAGAAGAATGAGTCCTTCTCAAGTGGTCAACCATCGCTCTAAGACATGCACACCATCGTGCAAGCGCGGACATTTCCGATCACACAAACGGAAACGAATTACACCACACTTAAGACTAACATGAAGTGCAAGTGTGGTTGTGAATAAATAACATGCATGGGAAAGGATAACATCATGAAAAATCACCAAGCATGTGACACACAAAAGATATGCAATATAGATAAAGATGCATGCAAGTGTGTGTGTGCACCTAATCTCTTCAAGAACCAAGTCAAGTGATATACCTTTTGAAGCTCTTGATCTTGAAGTCACCGGGATGCTTGGAAGCTTGCCTTGATAATCATCAAGATGACCTAAGCTACCCACAACACAATCATCCCCAATGTGGTATGTCATGAAATAAGCCAATCACAAAATAGAGGTCCTTACAAATGTGTCCAAAGCCATTACACTTATAGCATTAGACACCCTTCTTATGGTCTTTCTCTTGAGTTTGCTCCACTTTCTTGAAATGAGCCTTCTTCTTCACAAACTTTCCCTTAGAGCCAAACCCTTTCTTCTCAAACCTCATAAATTGCTTGAACTTCTTTGCCATCAAAGCAATTTCTTCATCCGAGTCTTCTTCATCCTTCTCTACCTTGATGCTCTTCAAGGAAAGACTCTTTTGCTTCCTTGGAGGTGTGGATGTAGGACCCTTCATAGATTCATAGGCCAAGTGCCTTCCAATTACTTTATTTGGCTTCATCTTTGAGTAGTCACTATTTTCTTCTAATGCCGTCACTTTGGATTCAAACCTCTCGGGAAGCGATCTCACGATCTTTTGCTTGATTCTTCTATCCGAGTAGGGATCACCAAGTTGGTGACTTTAATTCACTATATCCATAAGCTTCACTTGGAAGTTATTGAAGCACTTATCATCCTCCATCCTTTGGTCTCAAATTGTGTTTGGAGGACTTGGAGCTTGAACTCCTTAACCACCTCGGTTCCTTCATGAGCTGTCTCCTATATGTCCCAAGTTTCCTTTGCTATCCCTATAGTTTGAATGAGTTTGTATTAGTTGTCGTCCATGGCACATAGGATTGCGTGCATGGCTTTGTTGTTCCATTTTGAAGCCTCAAACTCTTGGGGGGGGGGGGGTCCATTGTGCCTTCGGCTTGGGGACTTTCTCTCCACCTCCAGTAAGAGTCATCATAGGTGGCGTGTACCTATCTTCAATCGCCATCCATGCCTGGTCATGAATTTGGCACACATATACTTCCATTTTGCCCTTCAATGATGCCTAATTGATCCCGGTGAGCAAGGGAGGCCTTGTGCTAGAAGTACTCTCGCCTCCAATTCCATTTCCACTCATTGTGTTTGGGTGAGAATGATATGAATGCAAACAAACAAGCTAAACACACAATACATGCAAGGGATCTCCTAATTATGTTAAGGAACCTACTCTAATACTAATTGAAAATAAATATAAACGAGTCTTAATATAATCTTGGGGGGGGGGGGGGGGGGGGGTGAATAGATTTTAATCCTTTTTTTTTTTTTTCCAATTTTCGAGATTAGTCAATATTACAAAATTAACCCCAACTAGTCAAAAACAAAAAACAAGTGTAAAAAAGTGGAAAGTAAACAACACTTTATTTTTACGTGGAAACCCACACTGGGAAAAACCACGGGCTGTTATGTGTGCCACACAAGAACCTCAATCCACTAATTGTAATGGTGATTACAACCTAGGTTGACCACATCAAACCATATACGGTTACTAATCCACCACTACTACCCGTAGGCTTTCAAAAGTGAATCTAGTCCCTTGCTTGCAAACTACCAAAAGGCAAATACAAGACTTGACTCTATAAGTGAAGAGATAACACAACCTAATGTGAATATATGCAATATTCAAGATGCTAAAATGCAAGGTTAGACATTTAAGCTTATCTAGGCATGAATGAACAAGTTATAGACATTCCTAGATATCATGTGGCTATATGGCATTCATACAATCTAGCTATATGTGCAAATCAAGCCCTATAGGCAATAGCTATCACAAACAACTCACAAAACACAATAAAAATGCAATCTTGAAACTAGTCAAGTCATAAATGAGCTATCTTGAAACTAGTCAAGTCATAAATGAGCTATCTTGAAAAGCAAGAACATGTGAAAGATGAATATGATGTTCTAGGTATAAGTCATGTGAGACATAATGAAAAACCCATGAGAAATCATACCTAGAAGATGCTAGACGATGAATGAACCTTGAGTGAAAGATGGGTTTTTGTGTTTTGAATAATAAAAATAAATTCTTTCTCTTATCTTGCAAGTCACTCTTTTTACTTTCTAAAACACAAGATCTCAACTCTAAAATGTCTATGAAGACAAGGCAACATATTTATAGAGAGATGCAATAAAAATGATGTCGTTTTGGAAATTATCAGATGTCGCCATTTACTATCGCCATTTACTATCGCCATTTGTCTCAGGGCGACGTCATGGCAACACCGAATTTTTCTTCTTTTTCACCATTTGTCTCAGGGCGATGCTCGTGGCGACGCCTGACGCAACACAAAAAATCTTCTTTGTTGCCATTTGTTCTCAGGGCGACACTTCATGGCGACGCCTGATGAGCCATCGTTGTGTACTCAACAAAATACTGTTTTAAATGTGATCGTTTTGAAAACCAATTTCACCACATAGAAAATCCACTCAAATAGAAAATTAGTAAAGTGGTAAGTAGGATTCGTTCCACGGGGAATTAGAGTAATTAGTTGAATTAATTAGCTAATCTAAATGCGATAAAATAAATCATAGATAAATGGATGAGTGTATGGTTTGTCAAACTGTCAAACATACATATAAAATAAAAGCAATAAAATGTAAAAAGAACATGAATAGATAGGAATCCAATAACAACAACCTAGATAAGATAATGATTAAATAATTAATTAGAAGTCTATGGAAATGATAAAGTAGCTAATGGACTTTGAGTAATTCATCAATGACTTCATTAATGCACTATTCACACAATCATGGACTGATCTCATTCAAAAGTGTTGTTTAGACCGTCACTACGAGCCCTAAACAACTTCCCAACATGCCTAACCGATTAAGGAGAGGAGGTCACGGCGGGATCGGTTAGTGACGATCGAATAGCCTAGGCAATCGTGGTAGGCCTACCCTCCAAAAGCATATCCTATTCACTATGTGCTATAATCAATTAAATGTGTAAATAACTCAATCAATTTTATCACAAATTATCCTACAACAGATTGTAATCAATAAGTGTGTCAAAACTCATTTAATCACATAAGTGCAAGATCTAATTAAAAAGTAAATAAAACTCTAATTATGCAAACGTAATATTTAAGCCTTAATAAATACTCATTGTCCAAAAGTGTCTCAAATCATCCCCCTAGAAAAGGGGTTTAATTATACATAATCACAAACAAATAAAGGAATTAAAAGGGAGAGAAATCACCCTTTGGTCTCTCTTGTAAGCTTGATCCTTCCTTGAGCTTCCTTGCTTGAGTCTTGTGCAAAGATTGGGTGTTAAGGAGGTGTCTAGATAGGTGGAGTCAAATGGAAAGTGACAAAGGAAATGGGTGGAGAAGATGGAAAGAGAGGAATGATTTAGGTGGAGTAATCTAGGTGTTTATTGGAGAGGAGAATGGTGGGATTAGGAATGGTGGAGAAATGAGGTTTTTTGATGAACAAAAGTTGTCAAGAGTTATCAATTTTTAGCATAAAATGGTGTATTTATATGTTAGAAAAGCTAGGGTATGAAATGGGCATGAAAGGACAAGAATACCCCTAAAAAATGGCTTGAAAAATGTCCATTTCGCTGCTTCTAGAAAGTGGTGTCGCCCTGGCGTCGCCGTGGCGATAGGGAATGTACAGTAGTTACTAAAATATGCATAACTTTCTGTAGAAGACTTGGAATCGCAATCCGTAAAAAGCACTGGAAAGAAGACTTCCGTGGCTTTCCGAATATATGTAAGCAAAAATATAATTCGATCTGAAGAGAGAGATATGCCTCTTTGAAGTTAGATGATCTACACACACTTTTTACAATTTCATCCCCTTTCGCCACCAAATCTCACATCTTGCCTGAAATGTACTAAATGCCTTTAATTGACTAGAAACAAGCCATTAGACAACAAAATACACTCAAAAACAAGCTAAAGAATATGGAATTGAGGGCCAAAATCATAACAATTTTGGTTCGATCAACCCTACACCTGATTGATTTTCAGGAATGAATTTCTCTGTCGCCATGGTGACACCATCAAGGGGCGACACCATCAAAGGGCGACAATGCCTTGTTTTCCCACATTGTGTGGTGAAACCAAAGGAGAAGCCAAGAGTATCTTCGAAGGCGATCCTCGCGCTAAACTAAGCACACTATCGTGTAAGTGCGGATGTTTCCGAACAAAACTCGGGAAATGAATTACTAGACACACTAACACACCACAAAATACAACAACAAGCTTCAAGTGTGAAATGTGACACGTGAAGAGAATGCACACAAAAGCAAAGCATACATATGCAACCATTAAAAGTGTGTGTGTGCAACCTAAATCTCTTCAAATTAAGAGTCAAGACAAGTAATCTATCTTCCTTGTAGTTCTTGATGTCCACAATGAATTCCATTGACGTTTGATAAGGATTTCTTTAACACTAAGCTACCCTTACAAGTTTGAACCCCATTGTGGTTTTGTCAACGAAATATGCCAATCAAAAGTGAGGCACTTACAGCCCATTTAGAGTCCATTAGGCTTCTCTTGTCCATTTCTTATGTGCACAAGTTCAAATTGCACCAAATGAATGTGAAGAGTGCCTTTCTTAATGGTTTCTTGCAAGAGGAAGTATTTGTTGAGCAACCCAGGGGGTTTGTGGATGCACAACACCCAACCATGTCTATCGCCTCAAAAAGGCTTTATATGGGTCGAAACAAGCATCGAGGGCTTGGTATGAGTGCCTTACCCAATTTCTTATTAACAATGACTACACAATGGGTAGTTTTGACAAGACTTTATTTATCAAAAAAGACAATGATGAGCTTTTTATAGCTCAAATATATGTTGATGATATAGTGTTTGGCTCCACCAACAACACCAAAGTCCAACAATTTGTTGATGTTATGTCTCATGAATTTTAGATGAGTCTTGTAGATGAGATAAGTTACTTCCTAGGTTTGCAAATTAAGCAATTGAATGATGAGATTTTTATAACTCAAGTTAAATATGCAAAGAATCTAGTGAAGAAGTTTAGACTTGAAAGTGCCAAACATCGTGATACACCCATGAGTACCACTTTGAAGCTAAGCAAGGATGCTAGTGAAAAAATTGTGGAACAAACTCTTTATCGAGGCATGATTGGTAGCTTACTTTATTTGACCACAGGTAGGCCTGATATATCTTTTAGTATGGGCGTGAGTGCTAGGTACCAATCGGATCCTAAGGAGTCCCATCTCTCTTCCGTTAAGAGAATCATTTGCTATGTGAATGGGACATCCAACTATGGGATTTGGTACTCTTTTGATGCTAATGCTAGCTTGGTTGGCTTTAGTGATGCGGATTGGGCAAGGAATTGCGAAGATATGAAGAGTACATCGGGCGGTTGCTTCTTTCTAGGCAACAACTTGGTGTCTTGGTTTTGCAAGACGCAAAACTTGATTTCCTTGTCCACGGCTGAGGCTGAGTATACATAGCCATAGGGAGTGGATGCACACAACTCTTTTGGATGAAGCAAATGCTAGTCGACTACGGTTTCAACAAGGTACACTCACTCTCTTTTGTGATAACATGAGTGCTATTAATATTTCCAAGAATCCGGTTCAACATTCTAGGACTAAGCATATTGACATCCACCATCATTTCATTAGAGAACTAGTTGAAAATAAATGCATAATACTTGAACATGTAGGTACTAATGATCAACTAGCAGACTTATTTACTAAACCCTTAGTTGCAACTAGGTTTAAAACACTTAGTAGATCTATGGGATATGTCTCGTGGAGTGATGTGTTTTGGTGATTGACCCCATATGGGGAACTCAAGTAAAGAGAGCTATTGCATACTTGTCGCATGCAAAAATTTGAAAATTTTTATGCTTCTTTGTTAATTGCTTGAGTAGCTTGGTTGCTCATATGTTATATGTTATTTCTTCAATAAGTGTGAACCATGCTTTAATTACAATCCGTGTCATATTTATGTTCAAACATGCATTTTTGGACTAGGAGATTTACTTAGGAAGTATGATTTGAATGACCTATAGTTATCTCCATGACATGATGATTCTTAAATGACATGCTAAATATGAAAAGCATGAAATTCAAATGACATGCTCAAATGAAAAAGCATGAATTGATGATTGTAAATTCTTAAATGCAAAACAATGTGTGAAAAAGATAATGAGACTCAAATGAATAAAGGATCTTGTATCTGTTCAAAGGATTTTACAATCTAAATGTCTCTCTTTCTTTATTTGTTGAACATGGCTACTATCATATGGGTATCATTCTTGGAAAAATTTAATAGGGTGCAAAGTTGCTCATGCCATGTTTTGCTTTTAAAGTTGGATATAGTTGCTCTTAAATTAAATTCAATGAAATCTCTATATCCTTGCTTCTCTCATGACAAATGGTGAAATTGGTTTGGATTTTATTGGAAACCTTTGTCATTTGCTTTGCCAAATAAACATTGTATTTTGGACTTGAATGCAACATGTCTTGTATGCAAAGCATTTTTATTCACACATTTTCATTAAAATAAATGTCCTTGTTTCTCTCCAATTAATTGAGTTGCATAAAGTGACTTATATGATTATGCAAATATCTTGTATGCTACTATCTTTCTTTGCTACAAGTGACTCGGTTAGAGAATACTCCTTTGCCTATATCATGACAAAAATGGGGAGTAGAATGTGGTAAGGGGAGTTATGCTAATTGTAGTAGCTAACGTGCATATTGGGGAGATTACATATTAAAGGGGAGTAATCCATTGAGGGGGAGCATTGCATTGCACATTCATTGCATAATGTGCATGTTTTCTTTAATGAAAAATTCTTAATGCAAATGCTTGTTTATAACCTCACTTGATCATCTCACATACACTTGCTTTGGTATTTTTTTTTTGAAGGATTGATAGTTCTACAAGAGATTGAAGACTTGAAGTTTTATTTTTTATTATCTCTTTGTAATGTAGATTATCATTGTTGACTTTTAGATTCATTTTTGTTGTGAGGATCAATGTGAGTGGTGGTTTTGTCATGAAATAGCGAAATGGAGAGATTGTAAGTTCTTCAAGTTTGATTGGCTTATTTCGGTGACAAACCACATGTGGTGTTTGATGTAAGGGAAGCTTAGGCTTTTGATGGTTGGTGCTTTGCACAACTAAGGCCCTCTCAAGACCTAAAGAGAAGAAACACCAAATATAAATTTCTAAGTGCTTGATTTGAAGAGATATAGTTGCACACACACACATTCCATGAATATCCATACTTTGTGTATATTGTGTGTTTTTATATGTGTGCATTCATGTTTTTAATATCTCTTTATGCATATTTATATGATTGCATCTTGTGTGTTAAATGACATGTCATGATTAGGCTTAGGATGCATCATCTTTGTATGGTCGCTGTACACTCGCTCTTTGGTCGCTCTACGTACAGCGCCCACCAAAGACAATGAGCAATTTTGCTCTTACGTGTTGTACACTCGCCCTATGTATAGCGGGACACCTGATGGACTTTTTCCATCGTTTTTCAGCCGCTCCTTGGTCGCCTAAATCTCGCCCTTGTGAACAGCGGCCATGAAGAACATGTTCTTCATGTTTCCTGGTGAACCGCTGTTCACCCACTCTACGTAGAGTGGGTGAACAGCGGTCAAGACATAATTTTGAAAAAAATAATCAAAATGATGTCACTTTATTTTGACACCCTATATATATGCCTTTTTATTATTAGGTCAGCTTGCTGAGTTTAAAAAATCATATTTTTCCCTTAGAACATTTTTCGAGAGAAATATTCACAAGAGCTCACCTTTAAATACTCAAAGTAATTCCTTTGTGCATCAAAGTTCATCTTGCATTATCTATGACCTCATAGGATGCATCCATGCATGGTCTTTCCACATCACATCTTGCTTGGTAAGGTTTTCACTAACTTCATCTAATTTTAATGTCTTTCTTAACAAGTCATCTCTTTAATTACTTGTATGCTCCTAGAATATATTCTAGATACAAGATAGAGATTGTATGTGATGTATTGATTGAGTGTTGTATTGTGATAGCTATCTAGGTTTGCCTAATCTATATTTAGCTAAGCTTTATGACATGTCATATAACAAAGATTGATGTCTAGGACTGTGATTATTGTCATCTTTTATCCTATATAAGCATTTAGTGTAACCTAGCATTACTTGCTCTTTGAATATCATATTATTCACATTAGGTTGTTTAATCTCTTGAGAAAAAAGTCTTGTGTCTACCGGTGAGTAGTGCAAGAAAATTCGACTAGGTTCACTTTTATAGGCATGTGGGTAGTGGTGGTGGGTTATAGACTATAGGGTTTGTCGTGGTCAACCTAAGTTGTAAACACCATTACAATTAGTGGATTTGAGGTTTGTGTGTGGTGCACATAACAGCCCATGGTTTTTCCTTGTTGAACGTTTCCACGTAAATATCAAGTGTCATTTATATTTCCGCACTATTACACTTGATATATTGATTTGACAAGATTGGGGTAATTTTCATAATATTGACTAATTGCGAAAATTGGTAATAATTGTTTAAAATCTATTCAACCCCCTCTAGATAGTTTTATACACACTGTGCATTATTTGTTTCACAATTAACAAAATGAGAGGTTGCTCTCCTTGCTTGAGCTCCCCTTATGGGGTCAATCCAAGAACACATTAAGGCGACATGCAAAAACCAATAGACTTACTATGTCCTCTAAACCTAGTTGCATCTAAAGGTTTTGTAAAAATATCCGCTAGTTGATCATTTGTAACTGCATGCTCAAGAACTATGCTTTTGTTTTCAACTAGTTCACAAATAAAATGATGTCGGATGTCTGTATGCTTTGTCATCGAGTGTTGTACATGATTTTTAGAAATTTTTATAGCACTCATGTTATAACAAAAGAGAATAAGTGTACCTGACTCAAAACCATAGTCTTCTAGTATTTGTCTCATTGAAAAGAGTTGTGTGCAAGTACTCTCCGCATCTATATATTCTGCCTTAGTTGAGGATAAAGAAATCGAGTTTTTCTTCTTGCAAAACCATGACACAAGATTGTTCCCTAGGAAGAAGCAACTACTGAATGTACTCTTCTTATCATTACAGTTACTTGCCCAATCTGCATCACTAAAACCTACTAAACGGGGATTTATGTCAAAAGAGTACTATATCCCATGATTAGAAGTTCCATTCACAAACCGTATGATTCTTTTCATGGATGAGAGATTGGAATCCTTGGGATCTGCTTGAAACTTTTGTTTGTTTCAAGGGATTAAAAAGAGGTTTAAAACCTATTCACCCCCATTTAAGTTAGTTTTTGGCAATTTAATCATGCTTGTATATTTCAATATTGCTGAAATTATGGTCATCCATAAGGCGTGCTCTCTTTGTGTTTTGAATCCTGATTTCGTACTAAAAAATATTGCTATTGTAAGCGACTCAAATGTGGTGGTGTATTGGGTTAATGATGAAAGCGCAACATAATTAAATCATGTAGGGATGATTTATGATATTTGAACAATGCTTAATTACTCAGGGAATTCGTAGGTGATTTACAACACAAGAGCTCAATATTCTTTTGTAGATATGCTTGCAAAGAAAGCATCTAAGATGAAGGATGACATTCTTCAATGGAGTTTGTAGCTTTGGTTTTGTTTACTCTTTGGTTTTGTAGGGTGGTTTTGGTCGACGGGCTTTGGGTTATTTTTTTATCCTGTTTTCAGTCTCGCTTCTTTGGTTTTGTTTTTTGTCCTATTTTTGCGTTGGTGCTTGTTGCTTTGTCTATTCTCTTTGGTTTTATTTCTGTTTTTTCTTTGGCTTGACTGATTGTTGCTTGTTGGTGTTAACTAGTTAGAGTAAGCAGCTAGCTTGCTATGCTCTTTTCCTTTGTTTTCGTGTTGTAGGCCTTTGGCCTTTGTTTTTCTTCTATAAATTTATGCCGTTCAAAAAAAAATATATATATATATATATTCATACTTTTCAACATATTATATATATATATGTATATATATAATATACATATGTATGTGTATGTGTATGTATATGTATGTGTTTCTCATGATAAAATAATTAAAATTCTATTAGGTAAGCACCATGATTTAGGATTTTTTTTTTTCACTACTACAAAAATGTAAAAAGACATCGGTTTTTAGGTGACCAATTTAAAAAAAACTTTTGGACATCGGTTCATAAAAAATAGATGTCTTAAATATTGTAGTTTGAAAAGACAACTGTTTTTGGGCAAACCGATATTAAAAAAAAAAAAAACGTTTAGATATCAGTTTTTATATGAACCGATGTCTTAAATATTGCGGTTTGAAAAGACAACGGTTTTTGGGAAAACCGATATTAAAAAAAAAAAAAAAACGTTTAGACATCGGTTTTTATATGAACCGATGTCTTAAATATTGCAATTTGAAAAGACAACGGGTTTTGGGAAAACCAATATTAAAAAAAAAAAAAGTTTAGACATCGGTTTTGATATGAACCGATGTCTTAAATATTGCGGTTTGAAAAGACAACGATTTTTGGGCAAACCGATATGGATTTATTTTACAATAAATTATTAGTTTTTGGGCAAACTGATATTGAATAAGTAAACTTTTAAATTTAATAAATTTACTTTTAAATCATTTATTTTTAAAAAATTCAAAAAATAAATAAATAAAAAATTGTTTATTTATTTTGCACCCTCCTGTTTCATACTAAGAGACACATTAATAATTCAATTACTCATATAAATTAGTAATCCGAGTCTTACATTTGTTTATTAAATTGTAATATACATGTAGAGAAATATCTCCCATGTAGTGAGAGTTGTATTCCAAATCATGCTTATTACAATTGATGTCACTAGTTTCCTGTAGATTATATACTTGTAACTCGACTATATATGTTTTAAAAAATATAATTTTATTAAAAGTTTTAATAAATATTTTTTTAATACATTTCTGTCATCGAAATTAGAATTTTGATTAGTTGAATAAATTTAAATTTATCTAACAAGTTTTTTTTTTTTTTTTTTTCCTAACAACTCATATAGATTATATATAAATATTGCGCAATTGTTTACACATTAAATCTCGTAGTCAAGTGGTAAAGGCTTACAATTTTTAATTTGAGGTTTCAAGTTCAACTCCTTATAATGACAATTTATTATCAGGAGTGGCTGGACGGCAAGATTAAGTTTTGTAATACATCAGTTATACATCATCGGTTTTATATATAACCGATGTGTTTTTAAAATCATTTACATCGGTTAAAAACTAATGTTTTTGTATGTTATTTTTCTAAATCACTCAAATAGACATTAGTTATAAAATTTTGAAAAACCGATTTCTTTTGTGTTTTTTGTAGTGGTGTTTGATGAAGGAAAGCCAAAGAACAACTAAGAAGAAACATCATACTGGATAATCCTCTCCATGTAGGGAGGGCAAAGATCCAGCCAACGAAAATCAAAATCAGCATAAAGGGCCTCTTTAGGTAAAGCGTGAGTCGTACCATTAACGTTCCGTGCAACATGGGCAATAGAGCAACCGGGAGAAGACTCCAAGGAAACTTAAATATCACAAATAATTGCACCAACATCAACAGAGGAAGGCACACCATTACAAACCAAATTAACAACCTAAGACGAATCCATTTCAATAAGAAAAGGCCTAAGACCTTCAGACACAGCCAGCTGAATGCTCGAAAAATTTAGGATTCTCTTATGGTAAGGAAAAATGACATTAAATTATCAAGTGTTTTCATGTTTGATTCAAACTCAATTACTCTTTAAAAAATAAACTAGGAAAAATCGAAAAAGTAAGACCATGAGATTATCTTAACTTTTCCTCGCCAAGTTGTCCAGCAATTTTGGACATAAGGTAAATAATTGATTTGTAGTTGTTTTAAATTTTTTGTTATTAATATGTTAATTTCAACCATGCTTACATTTTATTTTTATTAATGATATTTCTCTAGTATAGTAAAAAATCCACCATTAAAATAAAAAGTATTATTTAATTTTTGAATAATATGACATCTTACCAATAATTTTTTTTTTTTATTACAGCCCATCCATAATTTTTTTTTTTGAACGTTGAATTTTATTTATGAGAAGAGGGGCCAAAAAAATGGCCACCACAAAAACAAAATAGAACAAGCAAACAACCAACAGAGCAGGGAACGCCCATCAAAAGCCAATAAGCAAAGAGCTGACAAACAACACCCAAAAACAAAAGACCTAAATCCAGCTTAAAACGCAAAAGAGGGCCAAAAGAGAAAAAAGGCAAAAGAGAAGCGCAACCATCACCCCATAAAAAAAATGTCACCCTTCAAACTGGATCCTCTTTTTGCATGCATATTAGCCACAAAATTTGTAGCTCTCCATAAATAAATTTCTTGTTTTGCTCCGGTGTGAAACATATGCCAAGCACTAGTGCTGGCAAAACGGGCCTGGTTTGATTCGGTCGCGGGCCCGGACCGACTCGTTACGCTAGCTTAACAGGCCAGGCCCAAGCTTGTTAAGCTAGCGTGCCATGCTGGGCCCAGGTGGCGTGGCCTGCAGGCCAGCCCGGCACGGCCCGCCAGACCTGTGGGCTTAATTTTTTTTAAAAAAAATAAATTCTAGCGGGTCCTAATAGGCCGGCCGATGGGCCAGGCCAGAATTCAAAATTTCAATTTTTTTAAAAAAAAAATTCAAAGCCCGTTGGGCCCAGCCTGTTAAAGGCCTTAACGGGCCGGCCCGCCACGGGCCCGTCCTGGGCACGCCCTGGCACGCCCCTGAACAGGACACGTGCCCAGGCCGGACCCACCCTCCTCCCAAACATGCCAACCTGGCATGACCTGTCTCCCTAGCAGGCTGTGCCTGGCACGGCCCATTAGACCAACAGGCCTAACGGGCCTGGGCCTAATGGGCCGGGTTAGCTTTTAAGGACACTATGTAAAAGATAGGCCTCGATTCTGGTTTAATATATCAAAATTTGGTTGGTTTCTCTGTTTATATACAATTGCCTAAGAATACATATATAAATATATATATTTATATGAACTGCAAATTAAAAAAAATGTGAATGGCACCTTGATTTAATGTTGCTTGGGTTTGACTTTTTTTTATTTTTTTTTATTTTTTTTTATTTTTTTTTTAACTTTATGTATATTTAAATCTTCACAACATGATTTATACAAGATCTTGATGAAAAAAAGATATACTTACAAAATTCAAGATTATATATATAGCGAGATAGGAATAAACAATGAATAGAAGAAAATAACAGAGAACAATCCATAGAAAATAACGAACAAAACAGAAACACAGTTTTTATATTTTTTATATATTTTTTTTATTTACTAATTTTAAGTGAAAAATATTTGAGTAAAAATATATGAATTTCTTTTTTTAATCCGAAAAAGAAACTTGATTTTTATGGTGAGTGGAGGAATCAAGTTCCCTATCCTTCAGAAATATAACTCTTGACATGTGTACGAGGAACTTAAGTAAACATTGGAATTCACTAAAATTCTTGTTTAGTAAACATATATCCATAATATGAAAATGAAGATCTCGTTACACCTTTTTACACAAACACCTAAATTTGTGGGTATTCCTAGTTTAGTCGGTAAGATCTCATCTGTGTACAAGATCTAGATTATTAGGTCTTAATACCTCACATTACTGACGAGTTACACTTCTTACACAAACACCTATGGGAAGGAGTTTGATTTATTTATTACAATGAAAGAAAAAAAGCAATTGCATAAACTTAAGCACTCATAAATATGGTATTTACAAAGACCATATTTATGAGTGCTTTAAGCGGAGAAACTTTTGAGTTGAATAAAGGCAAAACAAATTGAATGCGGAGATGAAGGTTAGAAAGGCCATTAGAGCGCATGCAACATAGCCACAGACGATGGCTCCGCTGACTTGGAAGCAGAATCTGGTAAACCTGTTGCACCATTTCATCCACTGGAATTCCTTCACTCCTGTTATTGCTAGAATTGCATGCTCCACCGCAGCTGAGTTGGTCGCAAATGTAAGGTATACTACCAACTGCAGTTAAACCACAAGAAAAAATAAATAAATAAATAAAAAAATAAAAAAATAAAAAAAACTCACTCTTAGTACCCACCGAAGCCAGGATTTTGGCTTGGGGAAATAAATTCAAGCATATGCAAACAAATATATTAATATTTAAAAACTAAATTATTAAAAAACCAATAAGTAATACCCTTAAGTCTTATAAATTAATAAATAAAATAAATACAAGCTTTATGATTCAAAATGGAACTCACCACTTTTTAAAATCTAAAAAATCATCTATAATCGAATCCATACTCATATTTAATCCTTGTAATTGATAATCCATTACAATATAAAAAATACTATATCTATCCAGTAATATTACTCAATTGTATAATTATCTTGTTGATGGTGAGTTTGACCTATTATTGCAATGTAACGAGCATTCATATGTGACATCTATGTTGCATGTCTCGCAAAATGAACTTACTTTATTAAATAATCTGTTACATCTAGTATCTCTTAATTGTTAAATGTCTTGAAATTTTTGTTATAGAACTTGACAGAGTAGATTTGGGATCATGGTTTGTAAGTTTCTCATATTTTGATTGGCTTATTTCGTTGACAAACTATATTAGGGTTTCATTTGTAATGGTAGATTAGGCTTCTCATTATTAGTGATCAAGCTTCAATGGTCTCCCCAAATCCTTTACTCAAGAGCTCTTCAGGGTATATTACTTGTTCTTGACTCATTTGAAGAGAATTAGTTGCACACACACACACACATAAATCATACATTTTCATATCACTTGCATTTATGTTATGTTTTATGTGTTGCATCAGGTCTACCACTGTATGAACCTTTGTAGAGATTTCCACTATCTATGCCGCTGTGTATCACACTGCGGTAGACACATCAGTTTCTCTCACCTGAGAGATTAAATGCATCAGGTCTACCGCTGTCCAATTTCACTGTGGCATCGTTGTGTATCATACAACAGTTTGTGTCAGTTTTGTTAAAACGGCGTCGTTTCAAATCTGATCTCATATATATACATTCTTTTCCCCCTATTTTGTCTTATGGAGTCAAAAATCCATTTTCAAGAGAGGCTAAGTAACTTTCAAGAGAGAGACCCCCAAGACTGTTTTTTACTCAACAAATCCCAAATCTCATGTGCATCTAGCATCATTCAAGCATCAATTTTTCATAGGTCTTCTTATTCCTATAACTTGGTAAGTTGAACATGCCCTAGAATTTATTGCTTCCATTATTGTTCATCTATTCATAGGATTAGCATTTATTATGTTGATTAAAAGCATGACTCTTCTCTTAAGCTCATTTTGAATATGTTTGAGTCTCTGATTGGTTGTTGAGATTGGTTCTTTATTAATAGCTTGCATTTAGGACATTATTGCCCTCTAGCTAAGTCTTTATGCTTTGCATCTAGATATTGATATTAGGAATTGTTGATTGCATATTTTACTTCTTAATTAAGCATTTGATGTTTGCCTAGCATATAAATTGCATCTAGAATATTTTTATAGATTCGCTTAGGTTATTTATCTTTTCATTGAATTGAGTCTTGTGACTAAGAGTGTTTAGTGCTCAAGCAATTGATCTAGAATCAATATTATAGGCCAGCGGGTAGAATGAAGTGTGTTAGTGACTAAGGATGGTTTGATTAGTGGTCAACCTAGTTTGTAAACATTAATTCAAATAGTGGATTTAAGGACCGTGTGTGGCTAGATGGATAGTCCGTAAGTTTTACCTAGTTGGAGGGTTTCTCACGTAAATCAATCGACGTGTTTTTATTATTTTTCGCACTTTTAAATTGTTGATTGCTTGCTTGTTATATTTCAGTGTTTTGATAACAGTGACTAATTGAAAATTAGGAGTATAACCATCTTCTAGGTTAGTTTAGTCCCATTTTGTGGATTTTCAATTGGTATCAGAGCGGGTTCCTAAACATACTTAGGTGATCCTTGCTTTTATTTGTGTATTTTGCATTTGTGCATTTCATTTGTTGCATTCTTTTGCATACATACACCTAAACACCATGAGTGGGAACAAAGGATGTAATGAAGGAGCCTCAAGCTCAAGACCCTATTTGCTCACTGGGGTGAACTATGCTTCATGGTAAGGCAAGATGGAGTCCTACCTTTGCCAAATAGATGATCAGCCATGGATGGCTATAGAAGATGGTTATACTCCTCCAACTATGACCTCTATGGATGAAAGTGAAGTTTCCAAGCCTAAGTCTCAATGAAGCACTCAAGATTTTGAAGCATCCAAGTGGAACAACAAGGCAATGGAAGCCATTCTTTATGCTATGGACGACAATCAATATAAGTTGATCCAAACAACTAGGAAAGAAAAAGAGGCATTGAAGATTGTAGAGATAGCTCATGCGGGAACCGAGGTGGTTAAGGATTCAAAGCTCCAAGTCCTTCAAACACAATTTGAGATGATCAAGACAGAGGAGCATGAGTTAATGACTTCCAAGTGAAGTTGATGGACATAGTGAATCAAAGTCATTAACTTGGTGACTTACACTTGAATAGGAGGATCAAGCAAAAGATCATGAGGTCACTTCCCGTGAGGTTCAAATCCAAAGTGATAGCACTTGAAGAAAATAGTGACTTCAAGACAATGAAGCCGAGTGAAGTGATTGGAAGGCTTTTAGCTTATGAGTTTGGAAAGGTTCCCACCTCTACACTTCCTAAAAAGCAATAGGGAATCACCTTGAAGACCTTCAAGATTGAGAAGGAGGGTGATGAATTGGATGAAGACATGGCTTTAATGGTGAAGAGATTCAAGAAGTTTGTAAAGTTTGAAAATAAAGTTTTTGGATCCAAAGGCAAGACTAGAAGAAAATGTTAGGATTATGCTCAATAACAAGAGTGTAATATTGTACTTGACAATATTTTCATATTAATAAAGTGATTTCTATTTTTAACAAAATCTTATAGCATTTATTATTATAATTGTCAAAGTAAATAATCATAAGGTTAAAAGACTATGAGAAAAGAAGAATTGTTCATACATCTCGATATGTATGAGGTAGACACAATTCTTTAGTTAGTTTTAAATAACGTTCACAACTTAAGTTAAAGGTTGGGCACCTTTATCTTTTTAAAGTTGTAGAATTCTTTTACTAGCATTTGAGTGGGATCAAATGTG
Organism: Acer campestre; assembly: GCA_954870605.1. Taxonomy (NCBI): domain Eukaryota; kingdom Viridiplantae; phylum Streptophyta; class Magnoliopsida; order Sapindales; family Sapindaceae; genus Acer; species Acer campestre. Next base: position 17,392,742 of record OX940804.1, read on the forward strand.
TTATGATGAGTCTAAAATCATCGAAGGGTCTTCGAGTAAAAGAATCTAGTGCACTGGGTGCATTGAACTGGATCACAATGAAATACTTTTTCTAAAACCGTCAATAGATAAAAGTCTTTTCATTATCAGGACAATCAGAGAGTCTATCTTAATCCTGAGATAAATGATGGACTTATGGTTACAAGTGTTATCATTTGAGTTATCAATGAGTACAATTATATAGCATAGTCTATCCTCAATAGTTTGGTGGTATTCATTTGCTAATCGATAGAGGACTTCATTTATAGATATGGACACCGTGGCTCCATTTATTAAATGTGAGTAGAATATCATCATATGGATGCTTTGTGGTTTTGGATATTAAATCTTAACGTTGAGTTTTCAATAATGTCTATTGAAAGATGACTTCTGGACAAGTCATAATTTATATACAAGTTCAAAGTGTGGTCATATGAGTAAATATGGTAACTTGGAGAGCTACAGGCGGTCTATGAGCTCTTGGCAATTACTGATATTCTTCACGAGGATTCACTTTCTCCTATAAGATTGTCAAGGGTATGAATGAGAATCGTTAACTTATTCCATCTTTATTTAAAAGTGCAATTTTATTTCTTTAGTGGAATGAACTAAAATTAATAGATTAAACCTAAGTGAATCATTTGTTGATTGTGATTGGGTTATATCTATTGGAGCTTAAATGTAGATAGGCTCGCCAAGATCCTCAATCCGCACGGACTTGCATGAATCACTTGATATATTCTACCGGACTATTTATGGGTCCATCTAGAATTGTGTTTAATATATTAAGAATATAATTTGCACATTATTTATTTAATGGGCTATTTAATTATATTAATATATTAATGAAAGGCATGTGGGCTTGTTTCTTTTAGTAAGAATGGGTCTAGTTCACATGTGAGCTTTTTTTATTAAAGACCAAATGGATTAAATAAAATAAGAAAACAATATATGGCCCAAGTTATAGTCATGGGTGGCAAGGCTATATTTATTAGCCCATTATATTGTTTTATTTTATTATTTAATTAAATGGAAACTAATTAATATGTTAATTAATTATTTAATTAAGAATCAAATCTTTTTATGATTAGGAAATATGTTTCCTAGTAGTATACTACTATTAGTACTTAGTAGTATATTAAATATAAAAGACTTTATTTGTTTAGTCAAATTAGGAAATTTTTTATATAGTCACAAATACACTAAAGAATTGGATTAGGGTTGGGATATTATATATAAAGGCAATAAGAATTCAAGTAGAATACAAAGACATAATTAAAATAAAAAGAAGAATTCATGCGTGATATAATTAATATATGGCTAGAAGAAGAAATTCATGCAGACATAATAGATTGCAAGAAGAAATTCATGCAGACATAAATTATGGCAAGAAATTTTCATGCATATACAGATATTATATTAAAAAGGAATTCGGCCACTATATTCTTGTATGAGGTGAATTCGCCTAATATATATTTTCTTTGTATATTGTCGGCCACAATATATATATATAAATATATTCTTTGTATATTTTCGACCCCTAGTTTTTGCAATTGAGAGATTTTTCTTTTGCTAGAGAAAAGTAAAATCCAACTCTTAGACTAGTGTGAAATTTAGCCAAGAGAGATTGTGAGAAGAGATTGTTCTTATTTCGATAGTACACTACTAACTTTTACATCAAAAGGTTTTGGGCACAATTTCGAATAAGTTTTATGCGAGTTTCAATCTAACGATTGTGAATTCAAAAGTGATCGGGATATTCTTCGCAATCTTTTGGAGTTTATTGTGACTAACAAAGATCAAAAAAGTTTTTGTTATACATTCTCAGGTACACAATTCAAATAGAAGGGAGACCACGCTCCTAGGTGATTCATGTTCGTGATTGGATTGGAAGATCTTGCGGATTACCATCGACGCATAGTCAATCGGATCACGCGACAAAGGTATGATATCTTTTGGTGTATTTGTTTAATTAATTAAAGGGTTAAGGTTCAAATATGGGAAAATTTTAAAATATACTAAACTTCTTTTTAGTCTCGCTTCTGTCGCGTGCAAACGTTTTTCCCTACAGAAAAAAACTCCTTTCAAGAAGTTTGAACCAAGTTAAAAAAAGAACAATAGAAAATGCATCCAATGCTATGAGTGTGGTGGCATAGGGCATATCTCTCTCGATTGTGGGAACTTGAAGAACAAGAAGAATGGAAAGGCAATAGCCGCTTCTTGGAGTGATAGTGATGACTTGGAAGAAGAATAATGATCCTTAAATATGTAGATGTCAAGGAGACCTCTTTTTCAAGCAAGACGGTGTTCGTCAAAATTAGGGTTGCACATTTCCCCTCAGATCCCCATTTCCCCACGTCCCTATCCTCATTTGGGGAAAAATTGGCAGGAAATAGGTATCCCCATTTCCCCATTTTCCCCATAAATATATTGAAATGAGGATTGGGATGGGGGGAGGTCTCCTCATCCCCATTTCCTCATTTTTCCCAAAACATTATAAATATAATTATATATGTATAATTTTTTTATTATTTGAAAACCTAGCTATGTAAACCTTATTTACTCTTTGAAAACCCTAAATCTAAAGTCATGTCCTCTAAATCTAAAGACCATAGAGCAACCTCTTGTCCTCTCAAGTGCTTCTCCGATCAGCTCCTATTGTTTCTCCAACGAGGCAACTACCAGCTCTGATGAGACCAGCTCCGATGACATCAGTTCTTCTTCTATCTACATTAGTTTTAGTTTCAGTTCTTCACCAGCTGCTTCTCCATCCGACTACTTCAATTCTTTTTCTCTCTAATGCACTTATGGATTTTATTTTGTATTTGTAATGAAATTATATATATATATATATTTAATTTGTAATTGTTAGTGAAATGGGGAAATTGGGAAATAGGGAAACATGGAAAATGGGGAACTGGGGTTGGGGATGGAGATACTTGCCCCAAAATTCTCCATCCCTATTTTCCCCAAATGAGGAAATGGATGGGGATGGGAAAGGGTTTGGGAAGTGAGAAAGGGGATGGGGGGACCTATATCCACCCCCATTTCCCCAATGTGCAACCCTAGTCAAAAGCATAGGCATCAAGGAATCTACACCTCCGCAACATCCTAGGAAGAAGATTGAACTAGGAGAGTCCTCAAATAATACCCAAATGAAGATGCCTTCAAGAACTCAAGCTCAAGCTCAACCAATGAGAGCTTCACAACCAAGCTTTCCTTAACCAAAATTTCATCAAGTGAAAGAGCAAGTCATGCAACGCTAATCAATGAAGCAACCCAAACCAGTTCAACACCAAAGACAACGTACCTCAATGACATTGGAAAACTCCAATGCATTCACAAGGATATGGTATGACTATATACTTTATTCTTACATGTCATTTTTTGTGGGGTGATGGTCACATTAGACCAAATTGGTTTAAATACACTAAGAAATGTAGAATTGATAGCATGATTGAAAGAAATAGAGCTAGATCTAATATGCATGTCCTAGGAAATCTAGAGCCAATGTACCAAAGGCCACTAGAAGAATGTATCTCTTAGGTGGATTAGAAGAGATGAATATTTTTGCCAAACAGCTCAAATTGCTTAGAAGGCAAAAGCCTCAAATTCTTGGTATTTGGATAGTGGGTGCTCTAGGCAATGACAAGGAACAAGAGTTTCTTTGAATCTCTTATTATGGAGGAATGTGGATTTGTCATCTTTGGTGATGGATCTAGAAAGAAAGTCATAAGGAAAGGAAACATTTCAATTCCTGGCTTACCCTCATTGTCAAATGCTTTGTATGTTCATGGCATATAAGCCAATCTTATAAGGATTTCTCATCTTAGTGATGAGGGACTTTCCGTCTTGTTTGGTAAGAATAATTGCTCCATTCTAAAGCTTAATTGACAAACCTTATGAAAAGGAAAGAGATTTAGTGATGTAAGTACCTCACTTTTTGATTGGCTTATTTCGTTGACAAAATCACAATGGGGTTCAAATATGTAAGGGTAGCTTAGGTTGAAGAAATTCTCCTCAAATGCTAATGGACCTCATCGTGGACATAAAGAGCTTTAAGGAAGGTAGATTACTTGTCTTGACTCTTAATTGAAGATATTTAGTTGCACACACACACTTCTCTATCATGCATGTGTGATTATTGCTTTTTGAGTGTATGAATTTCACAAATCACACTTACATAATTTTTATGTTTGTTTTGACGAAGTGTACAGTGCGTAGTGAGCTAGTCATCAAGTGTCGAACTAGCGCTGCAGACCAGTGCAACTTTCACAGAGGTTTGCCATTGGTCGTGCGCTTAACGTCATGTGCAGCTCACACCAGCTCAACTTCCATAGAGGTGGTGCACTACTCGACTAGCGCACTGACCAATGCATATGACGAGAAGCTGGACCGTTTTTTCCAAAACTACCTCACTTTGTCTAGGTCTTATATATATATATATATGTCTTGATGTTCTTAGGTTCATTTTTAGAGCAAAAATTACATCTTTTAAGAGCCAAAGAAGTGTCTTCAAAGCAAAGTCATCAAGACTTGATTTTTATCATCCAAAACACAAACACCCATCATCCTTTCATGATTCATACATCATCTAGCATGTTCTTGGTATGATTTCTCATGGGTTTTCATTATTGGTCACATGACTTGTAGTTAGAACATCATCTTCATCTTTTACATGTTCTTACTTTACAAGATAGGTTCTTTATGACTTGACTAGTTTCAAGAAAGCTTTTTTTATTTGTGTTTTGTGAGTTGTTTATGATAGCTATTACATATAGGGTTTTATTTGCATATATAGCTAAGTTGTATGCATGTCATATAGCTACATGATATCTAGGAGTGTTTAACATGTTCATCCATGCCTAAATAAACTTAAATGTTTGACCTGGCATTTATGCACCTTGAATATTGCATATATTCACATTAGGTTGTTTATCTCTTCTTTTTAAGAGTTAAATCTTATATTTACCATTTGGTAGTTTGCAAGCAAGAGCCTAAGGTCACTATTAAAGGCTCGTAGGTAGCAAAGACGAATTAGTAATCATAGGTGTGATGTAATCAACCTAGATTGTAATCGTATTTGGAAACAGTGGATTTGACGGTTCGATTGGAAATTATGCCCGTGAGTTTTTTACTTTTTTGGGGTTTTCTCACGTAAAACAAATCATTGTGTTATTTAGATTATTTCCACACTTATTTTACATAATGATTTGTGTTAGAGATTAGGGGTGTTTTCAATTAATATTGACTAATCGAAATAGTTGGTGTTTATTTTTGTTAAAACCTATTCACCCCCTCCCTCTAGGTTTATTTTGACACACGTTTTATATATATTTTTTCAAGTGACAATCGTTATTGTCTTGAAGCGAGTGTTATCTCTTATAATGTATCCAATTTGAGTTATGGCATCAAAGGCTAGGCCATATGAACTATCTGTATTTGAGAAGCTTGGATACGTTTAAGGTTGTGCGTGGCCTTCCCAATCTTAGGAAGAAGGTTGATGGAGTTTGTGGTCCTTGTCAACAAGGAAAGCAAACTAAAAGCATGCACAATGGGTCCAATGAAAGTTTCTCACAACCAAGGAGCCTTTAGAGCTTCTTAACATGGACCTAATGTGTCCAATGCAAACTGAAAGTCTCGGTGGCAAGAGATATATTTTTGTTTGTGTTGATGATTTCTCTAGGTTTACTTGGACTTATTTCCTTAGAGAGAAATCGGAAGCCTTTGAGAAATTTTAGATGTTTTGCACTAAAATTCAAAATGACAAAGATTCTCATATTAAAAGCATTAAGAAAATTATGAGTGATCATGGGAGAGAATTTGAAATGCTTATTTTGAAAACTATTACAATAGTGTAGGCATTTCCCATGAGTTCTTAGCTCCTAGAATACCTCAACAAAATGGGGTTGTTGAAAGGAAGAATATGGTCCTTCAAGGGGTGGCCCATGTGATGTTGCTTAGCAACAATGTCCCTAGGAACCTTTGGGCTAAATCTATCAATATGGCTTGCTACATAGGAAATATAATCTTCCTAAAGGCAAACTTCCTATGAATTATTGAAGGGTATAAAGTCAGATGTTAGCTACATCCACTCATTTGGAAGCAAATGCTACATTCTTAATGACCGTGATCAACTTGGCAAGTTTGATGCTAAGAGCGATGATGGAATTTTTATTGGCCATGCCCTAAATAGTAAGGCCTATAGAGTATTCAATTTGAAGACTCAAAGTGTCACAGAATCATCTAATATTGTCATAGATGATTATAGGCTTAAGACTATTGACCATGATAAGGATATTGATGTTGTTCATGATTCTCCTTTAGAGAAGAGTGGTGTGACTTCAAGTGATATGAAGTCAAGTATAGATAAAAAGGTCATCCAACCTCTTGATAGAGATCCACCTTTGGACTTTAATGAACCCGCTTCTTAGGTTAGACATCTCCATAACAAAGATGATATTATTGGAGATGTCAATAAAGGTGTTAGGACTATACGTCAAATAACTAATCAAATTAGCTATACTTGCTACACCTCTCAAATTGAGCCTAAAAAGGTTGATGAGGCTTTGTGTGATGAGTTTTGGGTTCTTGCCATGCAAGAAGAGTTAAACCAATTTGAAAGAAATTAGGTTTGGACTCAAGTTTCTAGACATAAGAATACCAATGTCATAGGCACCAAATGGGTGTTTAGGAACAAATCCAATAAGGATGGCAACATTGTGCGCAACAAGGCTAGACTTGTAGCACAATGATACTCTCAAATTGAGGGTATCGATTTTGAGGAGACTTTTGCTTCGATTGCACGCCTAAGTCCATAAGGCTTTTCTTGTCCATATCTTGTGTGCACAAGTTCAAAGTTCACCAAATGAACTTTAAGAGTGCCTTCCTCAATAGTTTCTTACAAGAGGAAGTGTTTGTTGAGCAACCCAAGGGTTTTATAGATCCAAACTACCCTAATAATGTCTATCACCTTAATAAGGAGTTATATAGATTGAAACAATCATCGAGGGTTTGGTATGAGCGTCTCACTCAATTTCTTGTTGACAATGTCTACTTTAGAGGTATTGTTGACATGACTCCATTCATCAGGAGAAACAACGATGAGCTATTTTTAGCTCAAATCTATGTTGATGATATTGTTTTTGGCTCCACCAATAAATCCAAAGTCCAACAATTTGTTGATGTTATGTCTCATGAATTTGAGATGAGTTTGGTTGGTGAGCTCAATTACTTCCTATAAGCAATTACATGATGGGATTTTCATATCCTAAGCTAAGTATACAAAGAATCATATGAAGAAGTTTGGCCTTGAAAATGCCAAACATTGTGACACACCTATGAGCACCACTTTGAAGCTAAGCAAGGATGCTAGTGGAAAAAGTATTGATCAAAGTCTACATTGTGGCATGATTGGTAGCTTACTTTACTTGACTGCAAGTAGGCCCAATATAGCTTTTAGTGTAGGTGTGTGCACTAGGTACCAAGCGGATCCCAAGGATTCCCATCTCTTGTCCGTGAAAAGAATCATATGGTTTGTGAATGAAACCTCTAATTATGGGATATGGTACTCTTTTGACACAAACCCTACATTAGTGGGATTTAGTGATGTAGATTGGGCAGGGAACTATGATGATAGGAAGAGCACATCTGACGGTTGCTTTTTCCTGAGGAACAATCTTGTGTCGTGGTTTTACAAGAAGGAAAACTCGATCTCCTTATCCACAGCTGAGGCCGAATAGACAGTCGCCGGGAGTGCTTGTACACAACTCCTTTGGTTAAGACAAATACTAGCGAACTACGGCTTTGAGTCAGATACACTTACTCTTTTTTGTGATAACATGAGTGCCATAAAGATTTATAAAAATCATGTAAACACTCTAGGACTAAGCATATTGACATTCGACATTATTTCATTAGAGAACTAGTTGAAAAACAGAGCATTGTACTTGAGCATGTAGGTACTAATGATCAATTAGCAAACTTATTTACAAAGCCCTTAGATGCAATTAGGTTTAGAGGACTTAGTAAATCTATAGGGATTGTTCTTATGCCTTGATGTGATTCAGATTGACCCTAATGAGGGGAGCTCAAGCAAAGAGAGCAAACTTGCATAAATTGAAATGTGCAAAACTTGATTAACTTTATGCTTCTTCATTAATTGCTTGAGAAACTTAGTTGCACATATATGCTTATATGTTTTTTATATACATATAATAAGTGTGCAATGTTGTTTTGTTTGTAATCCATGTCACTTTTTAGTTCAATAATGCATTTTTGGACTAGGAGAATTAATTGGGTAGTACACTTGAATGGCCTATAATTTAACTCCATGACATGTGAACTTAATTATGATATGCTTGAATTGATGTGCATTATTTCTTTGATTGCTCAATCTTGAATGCAAAATATGTGTGAATGCAAATGACAAGATTATAATAAATAAGGATCTCGTATCCACTTAATCAATAAGGATGTTACATCCAATTTAGTCTTGTCTCTCTTCTTAATGGTGTAATCAAGACTACTATCATACGGATATCTCATCTGGAAAAATCAAATAGGATCTTACACATCCATGTCTTGATTTGCCTTTAAGGATTTATATTGTCACTCTTTTCTAAATTTTTTTTTCTTAAAAAGCTATATCTTGTTAAAATAAATCTCCTTGAATCTTTCTCAATTATTTAAGTTGCATAAAGTTCATGTATATGATTATGCTATCATCTTTTGTACAAATAACTTGTAAGGTCCTCATATTTTGATTGGCTTATTTTGTTGACAAACCACATTTGGGGATGATTTTGTAATGGGTAGCTTAGGTCCATGATGGCAAGCTTCCAGGAATCCCTGGTGACTTCAAGAACAAGAGTGAAAGGTAAATCACTTGACTTTCCTCTTGAAGAGACTAGTTGCACACACACACACACATCTTCATGCATGTTTTATTCATCTTGCATTTGTGCTTCAATTCTTATTTATGCATTCTTCACATCCCACATGTGCACTTCATGTCTTGTTAGTCTTAAGTATGTTGTAATTTGTTTCCAGAAGAATGTTAGGAAACATCCATGCATGCACGTTGGTGTGATTGGTTTAGCGCGATGATCACTGTTGGAGAAGCTTTAGTCTTCTCCTTTGGTTTCACCATTTTTGGTGAAATGACGATTTGTGATCAGTGGTCCGGCCGCCAATTGAAACCGCCGTTTGAGACCTAATTGATTTTATGTCTCGAGTCCAAATCGACGGTTGTGAAAACACCGAATGAAAGCGCCGTTTGAAACCAGTGTTCTCGGTTTCAAATGGCAGTTCAAATCGGCGGCCCTTAACCACCGATTGGCACGTAACTGGGCTAAACTTATCTTTTCACCTAGCTCGTTCTTACTCTCTATAAATACATCCTTATCTCATTCTTTTGAACCTAGTTCCTTGACTCCAAGGACCTTAAAGAGAGAAAGAGAGATACTTTAGAGAAAATCAATCAAGAACTCACCTTCGATCATCCAAACTCATTTCCATGTGCTTCAAACATTATCTAAGCATCATCTAGCTTCATCTAGGATGTATTATTGCATGGGTTTTCTTCAACACACATGACTTGGTAAATAGAACACCATCTATTCATTTTTGTGTTCTTGCTTAACAAGAAATCTCTTTTATGACTTGTTTGCCTCTAGATTAATTTGTTATCTACAAGTAGATATTTTTGTGTTGATTGATTGGATGTTGTATTGTGATAGCTATTGTATCTAGGATTGCTTATCATTTATATAGCTAAGTTATATGCCATGACGTATAACAATATTGATATCTATGATTGTTCTTATTGACATCTTGAAATCCTAGATAAGCATTTAGTGTAACCTAGTATTAATTGCATTTTGAATATCGTTGCATATTCACATAGGTTGTTAATCTCTTCATTGAGAAGAAAGTCTTGTGACTAAGTTGCTTAGTGCACAAGCAATTGGTCAAGTGCCAGTGTAAAAGGCCCGCAGGTAAAGTAGGAGGTGCTCACGCCAAGAGTAGTAGATTTGGGGATATCACTAGGGATTGAACTAAGAGTGGTGAGTGGTAGTGTCCATAGCCTGAGGTTGTCTAGGGTGAGAGCCTGTGTATCGCTTGAGGGTGTAACCATTTATTCATATAGTGGATTTCGGTGACCATGTGTGGCTAGCATAATAGCTCATGGTTTTTCTTTGTTGAAGGTTTTCACATAAAAATTAAGTGTTCTTTAATTTCCGCACTTTATACTTGATTTTATTGTAGCTTTGAATTGGGTTATTTTTTTGAATATTGACTAATTTGAAAAAGTTGGTAATAATAGGATCAACAACCCATTCACCCCCTCTAGGTTGTACACGCAATATTTATTTCATAACTTTCTTTGCTAAAGTAACCTGAATGGGGATATTCCTTTACCTATCTCATGACAAAAAGGTGAAGTATTATTTATGAAAAGAAGAAGAAGAGAGTTTTTGGTATGTTGTTTGTTGTGTGAGAATTAAGTGTTGAGGGGGAGTAACCCATTTAGGGGGAGCATTATCATTGTATTGCACTTCATTTCGCTTAATTTAATGTTGCTCTACTTTAATGCAAATGCTCTCATGTTTTTTATTTTATTTATTTATTTATTTATTTTTGAGTTCTTACTCTTGATCACCTTACATACACTTGTCTTGGAAAGTTTATTTGCCATGATTGTGCAGGGTTGTTTATTCTACAAGAGATTGAAGAATTGAAGATTTAGAATTTATATATCTCTTTGTAATGTAGAAAAACTGTTGTTGACATTTAGTGTTTATTTGTAAGGATTATTTGTGAGTAGTGGTTTTGTCAAGAAATAGCCAAAAGGGGAGATTGTAAGTTCCTCATATTTTGATTGACTTACTTCGTTGACAAACCACATTAGGGTTTAATTTGTAAGGGTAGATTAGGCTTCTTATTATTAGTGATCAAGCTTCAATGGCCTTCCCAAATCCTTAGCTCAAGAGCTCTTCAAGGTATATCACTTGTCCTTAACTCATTTGAAGAGAATTAGTTGCACACAAACAAATCATACTGTAAGTTCCTCAAGTTTTGATTGGCTTATTTCGTGGACAAACCACAATTGGGGTTTGAATTGTAAGGGTAGCTTAGGTGCATAATTGTTGGTGATCAAACACAACAAAGGCCCTCTCAAGACCTCAAGATGATAAACACTTCAAAGGTAATTCACTTGTGCTTACTTGCATTGAAGAGATCTTAGTTGCACACACACACAACTCATGCATATCTATACTTCTTGTATGTTGTGTGTTTATGTATGTCCATTCATGTTATTGAACTCTCTTCATGCATGTTTTAATTGGTTGCATCTTTATTGATAATTGCCATGTCATTTTAGGCATTAAGATGCATTCACTTCACACTTCACACTTCACACTTGCATATCTTTGATGGATTGTGTTGTGTTATTAGTGTGTTGTGTAATTTGTTTCCCGAAGATTGTTCAGAAATGTTCGCGCATGCATGATGGTGTGCTTAGTTTAGCGCAAGGATCTCCACCAGAGAAAGCCCTTGGCTTCTCCTTTGGTTTCACTGCACAAAGTGGGAAAACAAGGCATTGTCGCCCTTTGATGATGTCGCCTTGTGCTCAAGGCAATAGAGAGATTAATTCCTGAAAATCAATCAGGTATGGCGTCGCCATGTAGTATCGCTCTGAGAACAAATGGTGACAAAGAAGATTATATGGTGTCATCAGGTGTTGCCATGAGTGTCGCCCTGAGAACAAATGGCGACAAAGAAGAAAATATGGTGTCGCCATGAAGTGTCGCCCTAAGAACAAATGGTGACAGAGAAGAAATTGTGGTGTCACTTATCAAAATGCTGCAGTTTCATTTTGGCACCCTATATATATGTCTCTTTGTGCTTAGGTCTTCTCTAATGAGTTCAAAATCATATTTTTTAGAATATTTTCCAAGAGAGAAAATCATCCAAGAACTCATCTTTGATTACACAAACTCTTATCCATATGCATAAATCATCATCTAAGCATCATCTAGGATCATCTAGTATGTGCTAATGGATAGGTCTTCTTCAACACACATGTTATGGTAAGTTGAACACTAATTTCATCTAATCTTAGTGTTTTTACTTAGCAATTTATCTCATTTATAACTTGTATGCTTTTAGATTAATTTCTACATACAAGATTGAGATTATGTGTTGATTGATTGGGTTATTTGTGATAGCTAGGTTTTCAGGTTTATATAACATCTAGCTAAATTAATCTCATTAAAATGATTGAGATTGTTTGTGATAGCTATTGTATCTAGGATTGGTTATCCTTTACATAGCTAAGTTGTATGCCATGACATATAGCTGTTTGGATATCTAGGATTGATTTTATTGTCATCATTTAATTCTAGATAAGCATTTAGTGTAACACAACATTATTTGCATAATTGAATATCATTGCATATTCACATAGGTTTTGATCTCTTCATTGAGAAGTAAGTCTTGTGACTAAGGTGGCTTAGTGCGCAAGCAATTAGTCAAGTGCCACTATAAAAGGCTTATGGACAGATTAGGAGGTGCTCACGCCAAGTGTAGTGATCAGGGGGATATTACTAGGGATTGAACCAAGAGTGGTGAGTGGTAGTGTCCATAGCCTAAGGTTGTCTAGGGTGAGAGTCCGTGTATCGCTTGAGGGTGTTGTTAGGTCTCATATTTTGATTAGCTTATTTCGTGGACAAACCACATGTGGGGCTTGATGTAAGGGTAGCTTAGGCTTATGATGGTTTGTGTTTTGCATAACCAATGCCCTCTCAAGACCTCAAGAGAAAAAGCACCAAAGGTAAATTCTAGTGCTTACTTGCTTTGAAAAGATCTAGTTGCACACACATACAACTCATGCATATCTCTAATACTTGTATCACTACAACATATTAGGTCTTTTACGGCTTAAGTTTTACGGTGCACATCAATGGCGTGTCGTAAATGTTATCTTTCACGACTTATATTTAGTGCAAGTCATAATTGTGATGCATAATTTCTCAAAGACGGCGCACATTTGAGGAATGCCGTAAAAAATAAGATTATTTACGGCGCACATTTGAGGAACACCGTGAAAAAGAGATTATTTACGGTGCGCATTTGAGGAATGCCATAAAAATGAGATTATTTATGGCTTACCTGTGCATGTCTTATTTTTCCTAATTTCTCAATGATGGCGCGCATTTGAGGAACGCCGTAAGAAATAGATTATTTACAGCGCGCATTTGAGGAACGTCGTAAACAAGAGATTATTTATGGCATGCATTTGAGGAATTGTCAAAGACAGTGCGCATTTGAGGAACGCCATAAACAAGAGATTATTTATGGCGTGCATTTGAGGAACACCGTAAACAAGAGATTATTTACGGCGCGTATTTGAGGAATTCTCAAAGACGGCGTGCATTTGAGGAACGCCCTAAAAAAGAGATTATTCACGGCTTACCTGTTACGTGTCTTATTTAAGAGTCTTGTAAGACATACAACTCATGCATGTATACATTTTTCAGAAACAAGTGAATGACTATTTACTGCATTCAGTGTGCGAGTCGTAATAGTGACACATAATTTCTCAAAGACAGCGTGCATTTGAGGAAAACCGTAAAAAGGGATTACTTACAGCTTACCTATTACGTGTCTTTCCTAAAATGATGCAATATATGGATCATTTTGTTTGTCCAAAGTGGTTTTCTATCGTGATGAATTTTTTTTCCCAATAAGTTCTTCATAAGGATCAATAACTATTAGTCTTGAGAGGTTTTCTATTATTTTAAACAAAGAACCAAACTATCGGAACCGAAACGTTGGTTCCGAATCAAAAATCGAAACCACTGGTTCCAAATCAAAAATCGAAACCTCTGGTTCCAAATCGAGAACTGGAATCACCGGTTCCAAATCGAGAACCGGAAACTGGGTCATGTCTAATTCTGAGTACGATTAACGATTGACCCTTTGATCTGACAATATATGATTTTAACAAAATAGTTTTATTAAATGTTATAATAAATGTTTTTTAGTATCAATTTGTTTATTATATAAAAATGAAATATAAATTAGTGGAATCGATCTACAAATAAAATTTTGATTGAAAAAAATCAATAAAAATTTAATAACAAGTAGAGGTTATATATAAAAATTATGCTTTTATTAGCATATTCAAAGCAGCAACAAGGTAGATAAGGCTTGGCTGATCACTCATGAGTGCTAGGTTCAATACACCACGAGAACATCAATTAATTGTGATTTATGTGTGATGAGCTGATGGGTGTGGGTGGGTGGTTGCAGGGTTGTAAATACATTTAAAAAAAAAAAAACATATTGACGGCGTGTTTAGTACGCCGTATTTGAGGGATATCATTCACGACATACAGCTGAACGCCGTAAATGAGTTTTTTTTTTTTTTTTTTAAACATATTGACGGCGCGCATTTGAAGAACGCTGTATTTGAGGGATATCATTCACGACATACAGCTGAACGCCGTAAATAGTCATTTACGATGTTCTTTGTGCCCAGTAAAAGGGGTCGTAATACAATTACGGCATTTTTCAAAACATATTAACGGCGCATTTTATACACCGTATTTGAGGGATATCATTCACGACATCATCTAATGCGGCTTGCAGCTGAACGCCGTAAATAGTCATTTACGGCGTTCTTTGCACGTTGTAAAAAACCCAATATGTTGTAGTGTATGTTGTGTGTTTTATATGTGTGCATTCATAATTGTTGAATATCTCTTCATGCATGTTTATTTGATTGCATCTAGTTTATTAAAATGCCATGACATGTTTAGGCATTAGGGTGCAAAGCCATGAATTTTATTCATGCATATTGAATTGATTGCATCTTATTCTATGATAATGCCATGACATGATAGGCATTAGGATGCATTCAATTCCCACACTTGCACTTCATGTTTGTTATCTTTAAGTGTGGTGTAATTCGTTTCCCAAAGGATGTTCGGAAACGTCCGCGCATGCACGTTGATGTGCATGGTTTTGCACGATGATCGCCGTTGAAGATGCCCTTGACTTCTCCTTTGATTTTGAAAATAAATATAAACGAGTCCTAATATAATCTAGGGGGGGTGAATAGATTTTAATCCCTTTTTCCCAATTTTTGAGATTAGTCAATATTTCAAAATCAACCTCGACTAGTCAACAACTAAAATCAAGTGTAAAATGAGGAAAGTAAATGACACATGATTTTTACGTGGAAACCCACATGGGGAAAAACCACGGGCTATTTTGTGCACCACACGAGAACCTCAATCCACTAATTGTAATGGCAATTACAACCTAGGTTGACTACGTCAAACCTTACACGGTTACTAATCTACCACTACTACCCATAGACCTTCAAAAGTGAATCTAGTCCATTGCTTGCAAACTACCAACAAGAAAATACAAGACTTGTCTCTAAAAGAGAAGAGATAAACATAACGTAAGGTGAATATATGCAATATTCAAGATGCTAAAATGTAAGGTTAGACATTTAAGCTTATCTAGGCATGGATGAATATGTTAGAGACATTCCTAGATATCATGTGGCTATATGGCATTCATACAACCTAGCTATATGTGCAAAACAAACCCTATAGGCAATAGCTATCACAAACAACTCACAAAACACAATAAATGCTATCTTGAAACTAGTCAAGTCATAAAGATGCAATCTTGAGACTATTCAAGTAATAAATGAGCTATCTTGTAAGGAAAGAACATGTGAAGTGATGCTAATGATGTTCTAACTATAAGTCATGTGAGAAAAGATGAATACCCTATAAAAATCAAACTAGAACATGCTAGATGATGAATGAAACATGAAAGAATGATGAGTGTTTGTGTTTTGAGTAATAAAAATCAAGTCTTGATACCTTTGCTTTGAAGATACTCAATGGCTCTCAAAAGATGTAATTTTTTGCTCTAAAAAACATCCAAAGGCTATCAAGGCATATATATATATATGAGATCCAAGCAAAGTGGTGTCATTTTGAAAAAAAAAAAAGGTTCCAGATTCTCGCCATTTGCGATGGTGGTGCGCTGGTCGAATAGCGCACACCACCAGTGCACTCCCTTTGCTTAGCAAGTGCGTTGGTCCACCAGCGCAGTTGAGGGGCGCACCACTAGCGATGTACCTCTAGACACATTGTGCTAGCGAGACTGCGCATGACGACTAGCGCATCACTAGTGGCACTCCTTTGCCAAGGTGCTGCGCATAAGTATAAGTGCAATGCGCGGGTCTTGCGCAGGTGTAGCACCAGCGCACATGCACATATACTCAATAACACATAAGAAAATTGTGCAAGTGTGATAGGTCAAAAATAAACATACAAGAAGCAATAATCACACATGCATGTTAAAGAGTGTGTGTGTGCAACTAAATCTCTTCAATTGAGAGTCAAGGTTAAGTAGCTATCTTCCTTGAAGCTCTTAAAGTCCACAATGAGGTCCTTAAGCATTTGAGAAGAATTTCTTCAATCCTAAGCTACTGATCGAACCAAAATTGGTACGATTTTGGCCCTCATTTCCGTCTCTTTATGCTTGATTCTTGGGCATTATTATGTGATTTAATGGTGTTAATTAAGTATTTTTAGGAAATTATAAAGTTGAAGGGCATTGTAGTAATTTGGTGAAATTGGGGGCAAAAGCGTAAAATATAAGGAGAAGATTGAAGTTTTCGTAATATTGGAAGATAGCAGGGGAGCATTCCGTAAATGGCCAGGCAGAGCAGCCAGACGCGCCACGTCAGCTATGATGCTGTGCGTTTTGAATTGGGCACAAGCCCAACACAAGCCCAAGCGCCCAAAGCCAAACACACCCCAGGCCACGTCCAAAACGCACCCCACCTGATGCCCAGGCCCAAGTCAACAGGCCCAAGCCTACAGCCCAAGACAGCAGCCCTTGACACCGTTTAATGAAATGGTGCGTTTAAGGATTGGGCCCTTAAACGCACCCAATGTTCTTGCTGATTACACCCCCCATAAGAGACAACTTAGCCCTGCTGTGTGCACCCCATATCTACTCTATTTGCACCCCATTTAAGACAAAAATACTGCAGCCCAATGCACCCCATCTGATTGCTAAAGGTACCCCTACACTATTCATCTTCTTCTTCAAGACTCACGAGCAGCCATAGCTTCCCTTCCCCAAACCCTAGCCGGCCGGAATTGGTCCCAAACCGACCTACCGGTGGCCGGTTTTCGACCGAAATTAACGGCCAACCGACCGGCTTTCCAGTCGGTCCATTGTTGGCCCCCTAAAATGGCCGATTTCTGATCACCAAATTCGCGCCATTTTCTTCCCATTTTGCCCCTAGGTCGCCATTTGGCATTTCGAGGTCGCCATGGCGACAGGGAGTTGATTCCCACACCTGATGAGGTCGCCATTTGCATCCCCAAGGTCGCCTTTTGTGCCAAACCGCGACCTCCCCTGTTGTTCAACGTTGATTGGCTGTTTTTGGTAGGTAAATTACAGAAAGGCCCCCTAGAGGGGCCAAAATGGTAATTTGACAAGTACAGGGGTGTTTTGGTAATTTGCCATCCGTGACCTAATTCAAAAATACTATAAATTCATCCCTCTTTTCAATTTGAATTACTAAATCCTACCAAGCCATTCAATCCCATTCTCTCATCCCAATCTCCCTTTTTCTCCATCAATCATCTTCCAAACTCCTCCATTTCTATACTTGGACTTATCTTTTCCATCCAAAACCTCACACCAAATCTTGATTACTTCCCTATACCATTCCTTCCCTACCATTTTCTCCATCACAAATCCTCTGTCACTCACCATAAGCCATCCACCTATCTAGACACATCCTCCTCTTCCATTCTTTGCATCTAGGAGCATCAAAGGAGAACAAGGATCAAGCATTAAAGAAGGTGGCCCAAGGGTGATTTCCTTACCATGTACTTGTTTCTATTTGATTGCTACTATGTGTAATTAAACCCCTAATCTAGGGGATTGATTTGATAAACATTTGGTTGTGGGTTTTTTGCTTAAGCTTTGTAATGAATCTCTATATGTGTTCTATTTATTAATTCATTAGATTCTATTCATTATGTGATTGATTTGTATACCCACTTGTTAATTACAATCTTGTTTAGAATAACATGTTATATAATCACTCTTGGATTGACAAACTTGAGTGATTAAGAACCCAATAAATAGGATGGATTAGTGGAGGGTATATCAACCACATTGATCTAAACCTAAATTGGTTAACATGTGGAGATTGGTCCTTAAAGTGGCTTAAAAAGCAATACCCATACCTACTTGCTAATCAATCAATTCCCTAGCATCAACATTAATTGTTTTTATCCATTTTTCTTATCAAGATTGTGAGTCTTCTATTTTTCATATCACCATATTTTTAGTTAGGTTAATTTTGTATGTATGTTTGATGGTTTGACAAACCATACACTCATTCATCATTTATGATTTATTTTATTGTTTCTAGATTAGCTAATTAAATCAACATATTTCTTAAATTCCCTGTTGAACGAATTCTAAGCTTACCACAATACTCGTTTTCATAACTTAAAATATATTGCATAAAGATTCATTTTATAAACATTCTTTTGGTAATTCGCAATTTGGTAACGACAAAAAAAGCGAGTCATCAAAAATGGAGCCGCTGCCGGGGAATTAAAGCGATAGTTGATTCATTTAGCTTTTCTTAGTTGTTTTTAGTCTTTTTAGTTATTTTCATTTCTTTGTTAGTTTTTATTAATTTTTAGTCTCTTAGTTGTTTTTAGTCTTTTTAGTTTCTTTTCACTTCTTTGGTAGTTTTTGTTTATTGTTGTTTCAGAACTCTATGGATTTCCTCATGCAAAACTCGAGGCCAAGCTACGCGCCAATGAGTAGGTCATCGGAAGATAGGAATGACTATACGTCATCTAGTTGGCCGGACCAAGGAAATGAGTCCACGTTTGAAGAAAATTTCAACAACTCCATCAATGCCACAACTCAACACAACATAGAAGTCTTGTATCAATCGAAAGAAGAAGATCTTTGCAAGATCACACTAGAGATGAACAAGAAGATTTTGAGCATGAGTGAAGACCTAGTGATGGCGATGGACGTATTGAAAAAGGAGAATGCTCTACTTCAAGAAGGAATCATGACAACTTCCCTACAACAAGAGGAAATCACCAAGGATTATGAAGGGAAGATACAACTCTTGAAGAAGAAGTTAGAAGGCAAGGAAGCCTTGGGAACAACAAGGGAGAGCATGCTTCAAGAATTGAACAAGAAAATCATTCTTGAAGTAAAGATGCTCAGAGCCGAAAATGGTACTCTCAAGAAGCAAAATGGCGAAGTCTCCACCAAGATCAAAGAATTCGAAGAACAAATTGAGAGACGTGAGGCCGAAAAGAGTACATCATTGAAGGAGCTTGAAGAGATCAAGGAACACTTTGCAAAGAGGATGCGGCTAATGCAAGCCGAAATTCAAACAAGGGACAAGGCTTTGGAGATAATGAAGACGAAGGAAATTGACCACCTTGCGGAACTTGCAAGGTTCAAGCAAGAAAAAGAAGAAATGCCCGAATTGAGTCAAGCATCTTCAAGTGCCAAGGTCAAGGAGCCGAATCCTAGCAAAGCAAGGAGGAGAAAGGCAAAAAGGAGGAATGAGAACCCTCCACCTCCACCTCCAACAAAGAACCACCAAGAAGGTATCATTCCTAACTCTATCACCATGTGCCATCATTGCCATAAGATAGGTCACATTAGACCACCAAACCATGAAAATGAGAGGCAAGGCACACGAGGGAATTTTAGACATAGAGAGACATATAGGCATGTTAGGAAGGTATGGGTTGAGAAGCCTAGGAATAGGAGGAGTCCACCTAGGATAAGAAAAATTTGGGTGAGGAAAGAAGCAATGAACCAAATGAGAAAGAAGGGAAAGGAAATGATGGGGAAATCATCTACATTTATTTGGGTTGTAAAGAAGAGTGAATTTCCCAACTTGATCAAACCACCCTTAGTTAATCCTAATCCCACCCCAAATGCACAACATTGAAAATATTGGTGCATTTTATTTTTATGCTTTTTGTTTTGATTGCTTTATTTGTTTATTTCTTTTGAATAATTGGTGTTTCAAGCTATTTTTGGCAATTGCTTGAATTGAGTATATTTTGCCGGAACTTTCTAATGAGTTTGGTGAGTGTGTAGATTTTCTATTGCTTCTTGAGGAAGCAAGTGTTTGTTGCTTGCGCATAAAGAAAGGTTTCTTTATCTCTTGGAAAGAAACAAAGTCAACTTGCAAGTCTTGGAAGGACGAGCAAGCCAAGAGTGCTCATAAGAAGGGCGAGGACCTTATCACTTAGGAAGCAACATTTTGGAGGTTCGAAGTGCGGAAGCACCATGCCACGTCTTGCCTAGACGTTAAATAGAGCGCTTGGTGGGAGGCAACCCACTTGGTATATTTCTTTCTTTAGTTTAAATTTTTAAGTAGTCTCTTCAATTTTGATTTCCCTTATCTCTATTTTGTTTTTGCTTAGAATAAGGGTGTGAGATGAATTTTGGTAGTGGATTTAGGATGAATGTGCTTAATTGTTGATTTTTGAATTATAGGAATATTGAGGTATATGCCATACATGATTGAGCATCTTTTTAGATGATTTTGTGCATAATAGGATGAGAGGGCACTTTGCCAAAAATTTTGAAAATACATTGATTATTTGTGGACATATATGCATCTTTTGTTTTGAATTTGTTGGGTTGTGCCTTTTGAAAAATTTTGCCTCCCATGAACATTGAGGACAATGTCCAATTTAGGTTTGGGGGTACATTTGCACAACACCACTTTACTCACTTTGCTTGATTTTTCAAATTTGAGCCTAATTTTTCAAATTCTTGCGATAATGCCATATTTAAGCATACTTTGCTTGTTGAGATTGTGCTTTACATGAAGTAGTGAGGAATTGTGCATCTTTGCCATTGTTTGGTTTAGATTAACACCATGCCACTTAGGGTGTCATTGCACAAAGTGCGTTAATCTTTTTCTCATAATGTTAGGGTGAATAATCAATTTGCTTAAAGGCTAGGAATTAATAGTGGAGATTCCCGTGAGGATCACAAACGCGGCCTTAAAAAGCGTATTTTGAGTTGTCAAATATTCACTCTTTAAACACTCACTCTCAAACACTCTTTTAAGCATGTATAGGTCTCATTTGCACTTAAATATTGCATATCATAGAATATTATGGACTGCTTGTGGATGCTTTGATTTGCTTGTGGACAATCCTTTAGAAATGACTTTAGGCAATGCATGTGAAAAACCGTAAATTGGCCTAAACACTTCCATACCCTCTAAATGTGTGTGCTCCCAAGCCCTTTTGAAGCCAAACACATCTTAAGCTTTTCATTTTTGAACCACATCCACATGAACCATATAGCCTACATAATTGACTTACCTTAACCAAATGATTTTGCTAAGGCTTAGGATATGGTTGTAAGCTCTTTTAAGAGGAAATGTTGATACATGTACCTAGGCATGTAAAGTTATGTAAAAGAGTATTGAAATGCAAGAGTGGATGAAAAGAAAAAGAAAAGAAGAAGAAAAGCAAAAGAAAAAGAAAAGCAAAGAAAAAAGAAAAGAAAAGAAAAATTGAAATAAAAGATGAATACAAAAAGAAAAGAAAAGAAAGGGCAAAGCCAAAACAAAATGAAAAAGAGAGAACCATGAATGAGGCACAAGTGGCCTAGATAGAGGGTTTATAATTGAATAGGCTACTCAAGAAAGTGAGTAGAGAATATGCAATTGAAATGATATTGTAAGTAATGGGCGCCAAAGGCGTGAACAAATGTGTGAAAGCAATTGGGATTCATAATTAGAATGTATGCCTTAAGTATAAAATCATTGGGTTCCTTGTTATCTATTGCCCCATTTTATTGGCTCACCATTCACCTAAGCCCTATTACAACCTAAGAAAGACCTTCACGATCTTTAGGGATGTCCACTTGTGAGTTTTGGTGTTTGCATGTTCTTTCTAATTCATGATTTGCAATTCCATTCATGAGATCTCATTTTCAGAAATTGTGTTTTAGATATTATCATATGCAATCAATTTGATATCCATTACATAAACTCATATTGCATATGAATTTTTGAGCGAAACCTAGGAATCAAAGAGAAGAAAAGAGAGAATCTAGTGAGGATTAGATCGAGGCGAATTACATTCTAAACTGAATAGCACATTTGCTTTGAAGCTTTGGCATTTTGAATGTAAGGTCGCATTGCGTACAATCATATCTAGAGTGGCATGCTCTTAATCTTTACTTGACATTACCTTACATGTTTAAGTCCTCACTATTGCATTATTGTGTTAATCTCTTCATTGTTGGTTTCGCATGCTAATCATTGGATAGTAGATCCTTGCTTGAGTAAGTTAGAACTTTATTGAAAATATTTGAAATGGCTTGATTCATGTCTTTGGGGGTTGAGTTATGATTGTTTTGCTCGAGGACTAGCAAAAGATAGGTTTGGGGGTATTTGATCGAACCAAAATTGGTACGATTTTGGCCCTCATTTCCGTCTCTTTATGCTTGATTCTTGGGCATTATTATGTGATTTAATGGTGTTAATTAAGTATTTTCAGGAAATTATAAAGTTGAAGGGCATTGTAGTAATTTGGAGAAATTGGGGGCAAAAGCGTAAAATATAAGGAGAAGATTGAAGTTTTCGTAATATTGGAAGATAGCAGGGGAGCATTCCGTAAATGGCCAGGCAGAGCAGCTAGACGCGCCACGTCAGCTATGATGCTGTGCGTTTTGAATTGGGCACAAGCCCAACACAAGCCCAAGCGCCCAAAGCCAAACACACCCCAAGCCACGTCCAAAACGCACCCCACCTGATGCCCAGGCCCAAGTCAACAGGCCCAAGCCTACAGCCCAAGACAGCAGCCCTTGACACCGTTTAATGAAACGGTGCGTTTAAGGATTGGGCCCTTAAACGCACCCAATGTTCTTGCTGATTACACCCCCCATAAGAGACAACTTAGCCCTGCTGTGTGCACCCCAGATCTACTCTATTTGCACCCCATTTAAGACAAAAATACTGCAGCCCAATGCACCCCATCTGATTGCTAAAGGTACCCCTACACTATTCATCTTCTTCTTCAAGACTCACGAGCAGCCATAGCTTCCTTTCCCCAAACCTTAGCCGGCCGGAATTGGTCCTAAACCGACCTACCGGTGGCCGGTTTCTGGCCGAAATTAACGGCCAACCGACTGGCTTTCCGGTCGGTCCATTGTTGGCCCCCCAAAATGGCCGGTTTCCGATCACCAAATTCGCGCCATTTTCTTCCCATTTTGCCCCTAGGTCGCCATTTGGCATTTCGAGGTCGCCATGGCGACATGGAGTTGATTCCCACACCTGATGAGGTCGTCATTTGCATCCCCAAGGTCGCCTTTTGTGCCAAACCGCGACCTCCCCTGTTGTTCAACGTTGATTGGCTGTTTTTGGTAGGTAAATTACAGAAAGGCCCCCTAGAGGGGCCAAAATGGTAATTTGACAAGTACAGGGGTGTTTTGGTAATTTGCAATCCGTGACCTAATTCAAAAATACTATAAATTCATCCCTCTTTTCAATTTGAATTACTAAGTCCTACCAAGCCATTCAATCCCATTCTCTCATCCCAATCTCCCTTTTTCTCCATCAATCATCTTCCAAACTCCTCCATTTCTATACTTGGACTTATCTTTTCCATCCAAAACCTCACACCAAATCTTGATTACTTCCCTATACCATTCCTTCCCTACCATTTTCTCCATCACAAATCCTCTGTCACTCACCATAAGCCATCCACCTATCTAGACACATCCTCCTCTTCCATTCTTTGCATCTAGGAGCATCAAAGGAGAACAAGGATCAAGCATTAAAGAAGGTGGCCCAAGGGTGATTTCCTTACCATTTACTTGTTTCTATTTGATTGCTACTATGTGTAATTAAACCCCTAATCTAGGGGATTGATTTGATAAACATTTGGTTGTGGGTTTTTTGCTTAAGCTTTGTAATGAATCTCTATATGTGTTCTATTTATTAATTCATTAGATTCTATTCATTATGTGATTGACTTGTATACCCACTTGTTAATTACAATCTTGTTTAGAATAACATGTTATATAATCACTCTTGGATTGACACACTTGAGTGATTAAGAACCCAATAAATAGGATGGATTAGTGGAGGGTATATCAACCACATTGATCTAAACCTAAATTGGTTAACATGTGGAGATTGGTCCTTAAAGTGGCTTAAAAAGCAATACCCATACATACTTGCTAATCAATCAATTCCCTAGCATCAACATTAATTGTTTTTATCCATTTTTCTTATCAAGATTGTGAGTCTTCTATTTTTCATATCACCATATTTTTAGTTAGGTTAATTTTGTATGTATGTTTGATGGTTTGACAAACCATACACTCATTCATCATTTATGATTTATTTTATTGTTTCTAGATTAGCTAATTAAATCAACATATTTCTTTAATTCCCTGTGGAACGAATTCTAAGCTTACCACAATACTCGTTTTCATAACTTAAAATATATTGCGTAAAGATTCATTTTATAAACATTCTTTTGGTAATTCGCAATTTGGTAACGACACAAAAAGCGAGTCATCAGCTACCCTTACAAGATTGAACCCCATTGTGATTTTGTCAATGAAATAAGCCAATCAAAAAGTGAGGCACTTACAGGTTTCACCAATTCTAGTGAAACGGCGGTTGTATCAGCGGCCTGATCGCCGATTGAAACCACCCTTTGAGACCTGATTGAATTATGTCTCGGGTCCAAAACGGCAGTTATGAACAGCGGTTATGATTGACGGTTATGAACCCGCCGAATGAAAGCACCGAATGAAACCTGCGTTCTCGAGTTTCAATTCTACGATTACAATCTACGGCCCCGACCGCAGATTGAAACCACTGATCATGCTTTTTCAGGGGCAAACTTGTCTTTTCACATGCCCTGTTTTTAGTCTCTATAAATACATCTTTATCTCTAGTTCCCAAACTAAGTTTCTAATCCCAAGAACCCTGGAGAGATATTTTAGAGAGACTTTAGAGAAAAAGCTTAAAGATCATATCTTTATTTCTCTCAACCCATTTCCACATGCATAAATCATCATCTAAGCATCATCTAGGGTCATCTAGTATATGCTAATGCATGGGTCTTCTTCAACACACATGGTATGGTATATTGAACACTATTATCTTACATAATTAGTGTTTTTACTTATCAATTTCATCTCATCTATAACTTGTATGTGTTTAGATTAATTTCTACATACATGATTGAGATTATGTGTTGATTGGGTTAATTTTTGATAGCTTAATTGATTAGTTCATTATTGCCTAAAAGCTAAGTCATAAACATTTTTATGTTATTTATTGATAACTAGGTTGATAGATTGCATTTTAATCAACTAGTTAAGCTTTTGAATGTTTGTGGGTTATTTGTGATAGCTATTGTATTTAGGATTGGTTATCCTTAACATAGCTAAGTTGTATGCCATGTCATATAGCTATTTTTATATCTAGGATTGATTTTATTGTCATCATATAATCCTAGATAAGCATTTAGTGCACCTTAGCATTATTTGCATATTTGAATATCATTGCATATTCACTTAGGGTGTGATCTCTTCGGAGAAGTAAGTCTTGTGTGATAGACCGGGATTAGGTCGTACACCGGGATTAGGTGGTCACATGAGCAATTGGATTAGATCCACTTTTACAGGTCTGCGGGTGGTGATAGCAGGTTATTGATCGGGATTAAGTCGTAAACGTGGATTAGGTCGTAAACGTTATCACAATTAGTGGATTCGAGGTTCGAGTATGGTGCACTTACCAGCCTCTAGTTTTTCCTTGTTGAGAGTTTCCATGTAAATATCAAGTGTCGTTTATATTTCCACACCATATTACACTTGATTATTGTTTTGTGAATTGGGGTTATATTTGTAATATTGACTAATCTGAAAAATTTGGTAATAACGGATTAACAACCCATTCACACACCCTTTATGTCGTATTTAAAAGACACGCATGCGTATAATAATAAATTATACATTTTCAGGTGTAACCTTTTATTCATATAGTGGATTTTGGTGACTGTGTATGGTGCACATATCAGCCCGTGGTTTTTCCTTGTTGAGGGATTCCACGTAAAAATCAAGTGTTCTTTAATTTCCGCATTTTATACTTGATTTTATTGTTGGTTGAATTGGGTTAATTTTGTAATATTGACTAATCCAAAAAATTGGTAATAACAGATTAACAACCCATTCACCCCCCCCCCCCCCCCCCCTATATGTTGATTTAGGCACGCATGCGTATAATATTTGTTTCACATACATTTTCATATTTGTTGGATTTGTGTTATGTTTTATGTGTCACATCAGGTCTACCGTTGTGT
Source organism: Acer campestre (assembly GCA_954870605.1). NCBI lineage: Eukaryota > Viridiplantae > Streptophyta > Magnoliopsida > Sapindales > Sapindaceae > Acer > Acer campestre. Next base: position 17,419,225 of record OX940804.1, read on the forward strand.
GCACCGCTGTGTGAACACACAGCGGTAGACACATCGGTTTGCTCTCCAGAGATTTTTGTTGTCTATGCCCTATGTATCACACAACAGTTTCTCACTCAAGAGATTAAATGCATTAGGTCTACCGCTGTCCAATTTCGCTATGGCACCACCGTTGTGTATTGCACAGCGGCCTGTGTCAATTTTATTAAAACGATGTCGTTTCAAATCTAGCCTCATATATATACCTTCTCTTCTCTCTATTTCGTCTTCTAGAGTCAAAAATCCATTTTCAAGAGAGATTAAGTGACTTTCAAGAGAGACTCCTAAGACCCTTTATTACTTAACCAATCCCTCCCATGTGCATCTAGCATCATCAAGCATCAATTCTCCGTGGGTCTTCTTGTTCCTATAACTTGGTAAGTTGAACATGCCTTAGAATTTATTGCTTCCATTATTGTTCATCTATGCCAAGGATTAGCATTTATTATGTTGATTAAATGCATGATTCTTCTCTTAAGCTCATTTTTAATATGTTTGAGTCTTTGATTGTTGGTTGAGATTGGTTGTTCATTAATATCTTGCATTTAGGACATTATTGCCCTCTAGTTAAGTATTTATGCTTTGCATCTAGATATTGATAATTAGGAATTGTTGATTGCATATTTTACTTTCTAATTAAGCATTTGATGTTTGCATTGCATTAATTTCAGCTAGAATATTTTCATATATTTACTTAGATTGTTTATCTCTCCATTGAATTAAGCCTTGTGACTAAGAGTGTTTAGTGCACAAGCAATTGATCTAGAAATACTATTATAGGTCCGTAGGTAGAATGAAGTGTGTAAGTTACTAAGGATGGTTTGATTAGAGGTTAATCTAGGTTGTACATATTCATTCAAATAGTGAATTTAAGGACCGTGTGAGGTTCGATGGATAGCCTGTGAGTTTTATCTGGTTGGAGGGTTACTCATGTAAATCAATCGACATGTTTTTGTTGTTTTCCGCGCTTTTAAATTGTCAATTCCTTGCTTGTTATATTTTGGGTGTTTTGATAATATTGACTAATAGAAAATCGGTAATCATTTTTGAATAGAACCTACCCCCTCTAGGTTAGTTTAGTCTCACTTTGTGGATTTTCAAGGTTAGTAATCTCCGTGATATATGTTCATTACATACATTAAATAGGAACAAATGAATAATTTCTTCCTAAAACAGTCACAGGATCATAGCTGGTAATGCAGCTTCACATCAAACTTTCTTAGATATATTGGTTGAGCCATAATTTAAAGGGTAATAATTATGTTTATACTTGAAAAATTAATGAGATGTGTTAGAGATATCGTTGCCTATATAACACATCGTGAAAATTTTATACATGAAAGATTTGTTAAAAATATTTTGATTGGGAGGATCATGACCCCTTTCGGCCTCCACCTATTTGGCTCTGATTGTGACCATTTATTTACTCGTCTCTTTCTTCGGTGCCTCTAAGTTAAAGTAATTTATATGTAGAAATTATGGTATATACCAGTCTCTGGTATTTTTAAAAGTTGCTTCCAAACTTTTCAATATCAGTTACACACCACCACTCAATGTAGTTCAGTGGTTAAGAGCAATCATTCAATCTAATAATGTCCTAGGTCCAAAGGGCCGTAACGCATGTGGTATATAAACAAAGGTATTTAAGATCTGTTAACGAATTATGTCACAAGACCATGCCATATATAAGAACACATGAAGAATTTTTTTTACTGATAAGGGTTTATTAAAAAATTAATTATAATTGTTACGAAGCTTTATGTATAATTGATAATTCCTATCATTTCAACTACTCTTAAAACATTTCCTTAATTTTTTTTAAAAAAAATACTCTTATAAGTTATATGGTTAATGTTAAAAACCTCCCATCCCCTTTGAACTATTATTAGATGTATAATCACAAATGCTTTTATTTTAGAAACATCCCCTATGGACTAACACCGTTAGTATTCAGTTTGTGTTGATTGAGTTTGACTGTTAAAAAGTCTAAAACATTTTCATTTAAGCTTCAATTGTATGAATTGACCATTATACTTTCATACTTTTACCAAATAAATTAATAAAATGATACAAAATGCAAGAATGTTAACATGCAAAAGAGAAGTTATTTTGTGAACAATTTTATCCCTAAAAATAATAAAATTACAAATTAATCAAAAGTATTGAAAATGATTATTTGCTTGGATTTATAAAAAAAATACAAATAAATACATATTCTTGTGTATTTTCAATACTTTTGGTTCATCTGTGAGACTTTTTCAATAAAGACGTTATAAACTTTTTAACAGTCAAACTCAATCAATACAAACGAAATACTAATGGTGTTAGTCCATAGGGGAGGTTTATAAAATAAAATCATATGTAACTATACATCCAATAATAGTTCAAAGGTGAGGGGAGGTTTTTAATATTAACCCTAAGTTATAACAGTAACAACATTAATATTAATTAGAATACAATCATATCCAAAATGCGAAGACAGAGATAGATGAGTTGTAGCTTAATTGAGACGCAATTGATTGTTCCGTTGTGCAAATATGAAAAAAATAAAATATAATAATATTGCTACTACAATTATATATATATATACATGCAAAAATTAAGAGAGATACCTGATCCAGCAAATAACAAATCCAAACCCAAGACAGATATTTGTTAGACTTGTTTAAGTTTCCATTCGAGTAATAAGTTGAGAAAACACATCTACTCAGCTGAAGCAGATTATAAGCCGCAGCCAAAGATGCAACGTACAGCATATACCTAACAATCACAACCAAGATATATACTCAAAAGCATGAGCTAGCGAGCTGAGTTTTAGAAATGGAGGTCATGAGAGAAAGACAGATACATAAGAGCTTACTCGAGAGCATGCAAATCCCTGAAAGTAATTTTTCTATGAATGTAAAAGATGAGCTTGGATTGAGTACTGAGTCCAAGTGTACAAGCTGTTAACCCTAACACCAATGTCGCGCAAAGCCGTAGAAAAGCCTCAATTTTTTGTATCGAGAAATCCATGTGTGTTGCTTTCTCAACACCACAACCTTCTAATTTGAAGAGACTGCAACTGGACAAATACTCAGACTATGAACAAAACTACTAAAGTATATATTGGGCCCCAGTGCCGGCTAAAGGCATAAGCAAGCAAGGTATGCTTAGAGCCTCAAAAAAATGCCAAAAATTAGGAACCTCATTTATTTATAAATTTTGAAGATATTGTTAAAAAAAAAAAAAAAATTACTGATAAAGATATATTGAATGATTTTTTTTTTAATTTTTCTTATTATTATTGCTTAGTTATAGGGAAATGTACCTAAAAAATAGGAAAATATTAATAATATTAATAATTATTTTTTTAACAAATGATTATTGAATATCCACTTTTTTCAAGCATTATTATAATTAATAAAATCCTTAAACTTCTCACCAAAAATATTTTACTATTTAAAAATTATCTATAAAATAGTCAAATCATTCTTATTTATTTACAATAATTCAAGTACAACTACAACTTTCTTTTGGATATAATTTGTTTATCTCTTAAAATTTACAGGTTACTTTTTTTTTTGTTCATCTCTTAAAGCTTAAGAGTTACATCACTTACATCTCTGTAATATTCTTTAAATATATTATTTATATTATCTCTGAAAAGAAATTTTAACATTTAAAAAGTATATAAATTCAAATTTAATTAAGAATTTAATTTTTTTTTTAATTTTTTCTAATTACATGATAAATTAAGTGATTAATTTTAATATGATTTCTACGTACTAATTGTTATTGTTTGTCTCATTACTTAAGATATTATATTACAAAAAGAAATTTTTTAATTGTAATCTTCTGAATCTAGTTAGATATTTCTAATTATGTTCTATTGTTAATTTTTTAATTTTAAATTTATTATATATAAAAAAATTGGGGTCTATTTTTTTCTCCTTTAAGGCCTCAAAATCCGTTGAGCCGCCCCTGAATTATTGGTCAATTATGCTTTCAATTGTTGATTAATTGAAAGCAAGCTTTCTTTTTTAGACAATTTGTTTTCTTCTTTAATTTCAGAGCACATTTTTGTTATTTTTTTCTTGTACATAATTAAAAATAATAACTATGGAACCCTTTTTTTACACAAGAACTCCGATATGATAACGAAACATCACATAATAGTAGGTCCATTAAATAAATATTGACAGAAGGAATTATTTTTAAAAAATTTATCTTCTAATTATCCATAAAATTCAATTATTGTCGCCAGTTACCGGTTGTCTTAAACCGGTTGGCTCGTAAGGTTAACAATAAGTGCATAAATTTAGAGATGAATTAAAACTTAACTCATAATTATATTGAATAGTAGGATTAATTTATTTTTATTTTTATAAGTATTGCACTATTGCTTAAATTCAGGTTTTGTTTTAGGGGGGAGTACTCAAACCCATAACCTCGTGGTGTAAGTGTGAGTGGTTTACCACCGGACTAATGTGGTTTAATTTAAATAATGAAATTAAACAATTTCATCACCGCCAATATGGTTTCGTGATAAAGAATGACTGAATTATTCAGTCTGACAATGTCCCAGGTTTGAATCGTCAAACCTGTTTATAGTACATCAAGAAAATAAATAAATAAATAAACATTTTCACTTTTGTGAAAATGTATGGGTATATTTGGTATGACTTTTGAAGTAGAGCTTCTAGAGTATATTTTACTAATATAGCTTTTATTGAGAAAAACTTTTAACAAAATGAGATTTTGGTTGTATAAATTACAAAGAGAAATTGTTGATAATGTATTTTTAAAAATAACTTTTGGTTGTTTAAATTACAAAAAGGTTTTGACAACGTATTTATAATAAAATAGTTGTATGGTGGAATATCTAAAATTATAAAAAGTAGTTAAAACAGTTTATATGTTTTAAAAAAGCTTTTTGGAAAAGCCCAAAAATTTTGGGCTTCTTCTAATTGGCAGAAAATAGCTTATGTAAAAGGCAGATGAGACAATTCATATATTAAAAAAAAAACTATTTTGAGTTTTGCTAAATAACCCAAAAATCCTTCAAAACAGCTTCTAGAATTAGAAATACGCTTTTGACATTTACAAAAGTTATACTAAACACACACACAGTCTTACTAGAATAATAGATTAGGCCGTTCCAAGTGCCCTTGCTCTAGTGCCTACGTGATGTAATTTAAAGCAGTCTTTAATGAATTGCAATTAAGGTTAGTTGGTCTACCCAACTGCCTCCTTAAATGCAATCTGCTGTATTTTTATAGTGGCCATGCGTGGTGTGGAACCTACCAGGAACAGTTGGGTGGAGACATAATTTTCTCATGATCTACAGCAGAGGCAGAATTTGGAGTGCAAAGTTGGGTAAATTACAAAAACTTGAAATTAATAGGATTAAATTGTAAAATATACAATTTAAAAATGAAATTTAACTGTTAATATATATATTACTTTAACATCTAATCATTCATTTATTAGTTAATATCCATCAAAAAAATATATTTTCAGTTGAAAAGTAAATAGATATTGGGTATTGAAATTATAAACTGAAGTAAAGAACTTACAATTGGGCTAGGTTGTGAAACCTCTTGTGGAATTGTATCTCCTGACGTCTCATTCAGGACAATTCTACTTTTAGGTATAAACTCATTCATATAGTCCTTTTACATAAATTTAGCATTTTTTGAAACAAATACTTTAAGATCTGAAGGATGATAGAAATAATACTTTTTAGTTTCCTTTTGGATAGCCCACAAATATGCATGTTTCCGTACGGGACTCCATCTTTTCCGTCTTTCCTTTTAACACATGTGCAAGACAACCAAATATCCTTAAGTGTTATAAACTAGGCTTTCGCCCAGTCCACAACTCATGCAGTGTTTAAGGAACCGACTTCGATGGTACATCGTTTATAATGTATATGTAGAGCATATCCCCAAAAAGAAACAGGAAGCGTTGAATAACTCAACATCGACCTAACCATGTTCAAAAGAGTTCTATTTCTTCTTTTTGCCACCCTATTCTGTTGAGGTGTACATGGTGCAGAAAACTGAGAAATGATCCCATTATCAATAAGATATCGTTGAAACTCACCAAATAGATATTCTCCACCACGATCAGATCTCAAGATTTTTATGTATTTCTCAACTTGTTTTTCCACTTTAGCTTTAAATGCTTTGAACGTGTCAAAAGCATCCAACTTATGTCTCATGAGATACACATAGCCAAATCATGAGTAATCTTCTGTGAAAGTGATGAAGTACTCATATCTACCTCTAGCTTGAATGCTCATAGGACCACATACATTAGTATGCATTAATCCTAAACATTCAATGGCTCTTGTGCCTTTGGTCCTAAATGACCTTTTGGTCATTTTACCTTCCAAACAGGATTCACAAGTTGGTAGATTGAAACAAATTACGTTGGTGTGTTCTAATATTAATCTAGAGAGGGGGTGAATAGATTTTAACAATTTTACCCAATTTTCGCGTTAAGTCAAGATTACGAAAATGCCCCAATCTAGTCAATATATATATAACAAGTGTAATATGTGCGGAATTTAAATAACACTTGATATTTACGTGGAAACCCTCACGGGAAAAACCACTGGCTGGTAAGTGCGCCACACTCGAACCTCGAATCCACTAATCGTGATAACGTATACAACCTAATCCCGGTTTGACGGCCTAATCCCGGCCAATATCCCGCTACCACTACCCGCAGGCCTGTAAAAGTGGATCTAGTCCAATTTGCTCATGTGACCACCTAATCCCAATGTACGACCTAATCCCGGTTTATCACACAAGACTTACTTCTCCGAAGAGATCAACACCCTAAGTGAATATGCAATGATATCCAAATATGCAAGATAGAGCTAGTGTACTCTAGATGCTTACCTAGGATTATATGATGACAATAAAATCAATCCTAGATATGAAAATAGCTATATGACATGGCATACAACTTTAGCTAAGTAAAGGATAACCAATCCTAGATACAAAGCTATCACAAATAATCTCAATCATATTAATGAGATCAATTAGCTAGATGTTAGATAAACATGAACAATCCTAGCTATAACAAAATAACCCAATCAACACATAATCTCTATCATGTATGTAGAAATTAATCTAAACACATACAAGTAATATAACAGATAAAATTGATAAGTAAAACACTAAAATTAGATGAGATTAGTGTTCAAAAAATCATACCATGTGTTTTGAAGAAGACCCATGCTCAAATGATGTTGAATAATGCAAGATGGAGATGGGTTTTGGGTTTAGAGAGTTAAAGAAGCAATCTTGGTGCTTTCTCTCTCAAGAATATGGAGCCTCTCTCTCTAGGGTTTCAATTTGTGGCTCACACCTCAAAATGATGAGAAAGATATGTATTTATAGTGCCCAAGTGAAACTATGTCGTTTTGGAAAAAATAGAAAAACTATGGGCATTTTCGCAGTACTCGTGACAGTGCAGTATCTCTATATTCGAGCGCTCCGAAACATGACCAAACGATATCGAAACCTTTCATATAATATATCTTAGAAAGGTATGGATGTTTACTTTCTACTTGGTTTTACAGAAGGACATTTTGATATCTGTACAAAAAGTTATGGTCATTTGAGTGACCAAAGGTCAGATACGGATAACAGCTGTGATGCCCTGTTTTAGTGGTTACTTTGGAGATTTCAAAAGCAATCCAAACGGTCATAAAATATTACGAATAATATACCATTGGAAAGGTATGGGTGTCTAGTTTGTCCAGAATTTTACAAACTCAATTTGAAACTTTGTGTAAAACGTTATGGTCACAAGACCATACAAATGTCAGTTTTGAAAAACATTTAAATCATTGAAATCCAATATTTTGAACCTAGACACTTCACTCCCAATAACCAAACTGAATCTACTACTTATCCAAGAGAAGAATGAGACCTTCTCAAGTGGTCAACCATCGTGCTAAGACATGCACACCATCGTGCAAGCACAGACGTTTCCGATCACTCAAACGGAAACGAATTACATCACACTTAAAGCTAACAAACATGAAGTGCAAGTGTGGGAATTGAATGCATCCTAATGCCTATCATGCCTATCATGTCATGGCATTATCATAGAACAAGATGCAGTCAATTCAAATAAGCATGAATAAAATTCATGACTTTGTATCCTAATGCCTAAACATATCATGGCATTTTAATGAGATATATGCAATTAAATAATCATGCATGAAGAGATATTCAACAATTAAGAATGCACACATATAAAACACACAACATACAAGAATAAGATATATGCATGAGTTGTGTGTGTGTGCAACTAGATCTCTTCAAAGCAAGTAAGCACTAGAATATACCTTTTGTGCTTCTTCTCTTGAGGTCTTGAGAGGGTCATTGAATGATCACCAATTCCTAGGGTACCCTTACATCAACCCCAACATGTGGTTTGTTCACAAAACAAGCCAATCAACAAATGGGAATCCTTACAATCTCCCCCTTTGGCTATTTCGTGACAAAACCACAACTCACATTAATCCTCACAATAAAATAGAAACTAAAGGGATTTTCTACATTACAAAGAGATGATTAAAAGCTATATCTTCAAGTCTTCAATCTCTTGTAGAATAATCAATCCTTCAAAACAAAGTTTCTATACTTTCCAATACAAGTATATGTGAGATTAATCATGTGAGATAAAACAAGCATTTGCAATTAAGAATTTAAGCACAACATCATGCAATGTATGTGTAATGCAAATGCTCCCCCTCAAAGGGTTACTCTCCTATCAAAAGTAAACTCCCCAATCATGCGAATGCTACACCAATTTAGCAATTAGCATTCTCCCCCTAACTACATACTACTCCCCATTTTTGTCATGAGATGGGCAAAGGAGTAGTCCCCAACCGGGTCACTTGTAGCAAAGAGAGATAGTAGTATACAAGTTATTTGCATAATCATAAAATGCATTTTATGCAACTCAATTAATTGGAGAGAACAAGGAGATTTATTTCAACAAAAAAGAGTGTGATTAATATGCTTTGCATGCAAAACATGTTGCATTCAAATCCAAAAGCAATGGTATTTGGCAAAGCAAATGACAAAGGTTTCCTAAAAGAATTCAAACCAATTTTCACCATTTGTCATGAATAAAAGCAAGGATATAGAATTTACAAATCATTCAATTTAATGAGCAACTATATCCAACCTTACAAGCAAAACATGGCATGAGTGACTTTTTTGCACCCTATTTGATTTTTTCGAGTAAGATACCCGTATGATAGTAGCCATGTTTCACAAGTAAAGAAAGATAGACATATTGATTTTCATTTGAGTCTCATTTGCTTTTCACACATTATTTTTGCATTTAAGAATATGCAATTAACAATTCATGCTTTTCATATTTAGCATGTCAAAAACATTTTCATGCTTTATCATTTTTTTAGGCATGTCAATGAGCAATCATCATGTCATGGAGATCATTATAGGTCATTCAAAGAGTACTTCCTATTGTATACATCTCCTAGTCCAAAAATGCATGTTTGAACATAAATATGACATGGATTGCAAAACAAGCATTGGTTCACACTTATTTAAGTAAAAACATGTAAGCATATGTGCAACCAAGCTACTCAAGCAATTAATAAAGAAGCATAAAAAATTTCAAATTTTTGCATGCAACAAGTATGCAATAGCTCTCTTTGCTTGAGTTCCCCATATGGGGTCAAAATACCATACCACTTCAACGAAAGGCATGAGGTCCTAAAGACCTACTAAGTCCATTGGATCTAGTTGAACTTATTGGAGACTTGTTAGTCTTGTAGCAAGCGGGTTCATCATTTCTAATCCACTTAGGTGCCTCAATTACATTCCTAGTGGTCATAGGTTCTAGAGTTCTAGATGGCAAAGAATCATGCATCTTAGCTCTAGCCTTTTTTCTTTTCAATCATGCATTTAAGTCTACACATTTCAATGTAATGCAAACAACTCGGTCTAACAAGACCATCAATACCACAAAAATGACAAGTGGGGATAAGGTTAGAAATCATACCATTCCCTTGAGTATGCATATGTGCTTTCCCTTGTCATTGTGGTTGTCTTGTTGTTGGATAGGATCTCTCCTCCTTTGTTGATGAACAAGACAATGTTGCTTGCTCGGTTGAGCTTGCATGATTGAACACTTCCCTTGATGAATTTGAGGTTAAGGGAAGTTAGCCTTCTTAGTTGGTTAGACCAAGATTGAGGAAGGCTTGGGCTTGAAGCTCTTAGTGATGAGATTGAGCAACACCCTTTTCTTCTTCTCCTCTCTTACCATAGAGGGACATCTCCTCATCGGAGTCAATTTCTTCTCTCTCAAATTCACTCATAATGTTTGAGTCAAATGAATGCAAATGAGAAGAATGCAAAATGTATGAAATCAATCAAATACATACAAAATGCAAAACACACCAAAATGAGCTAGGATCACCTAAGTATATCTAGGAACCCGCTCTGATACCAATTGAAACAAATTACGTTGGTGTGCTCTAATATTAATCTAGAGAGGGGGTGAATAGATTTTAACAATTTTACCCAATTTTCGCGTTAAGTCAAGATTACGAAAATGCCCCAATCTAGTCAATATATATAACAAGTGTAATATGTGCGGAATTTAAATAACACTTGATATTTACGTGGAAACCCTCACGGGAAAAACCACGGGCTGGTAAGTGCGCCACACTCGAACCTTGAATCCACTAATCGTGATAACGTATACAACCTAATCCCGGTTTGACGGCCTAATCCCGACCAATATCCCGCTACCACTACCCGCAAGCCTATAAAAGTGGATCTAGTCCAATTTGCTCATGTGACCACCTAATCCCGGTGTACGACCTAATCCCGGTCTATCACACAAGACTTACTTCTCCAAAGAGATCAACACCCTAAGTGAATATGCAATGATATCCAAATATGCAAGATAGAGCTAGTGTACTCCAGATGCTTACCTAGGATTATATGATGACAATAAAATCAATCCTAGATATGAAAATAGCTATATGACATGGCATACAACTTTAGCTAAGTAAAGGATAACCAATCCTAGATACAAAGCTATCACAAATAATCTCAATCATGTTAATGAGATCAATTAGCTAGATGTTAGATAAACATGAACAATCCTAGCTATCACAAAATAACCCAATTAACACATAATCTCAATCATGTATGTAGAAATTAATCTAAAGTCTAAACACATACAAGTAATATAAGAGATAAAATTGATAAGTAAAACACTAAAATTAGATGATATTAGTGTTCAAAAAATCATACCATGTGTGTTGAAGAAGACCCATGCTCAAATGATGTTGAATGATGCAAGATGGAGATGGGTTTTGGGTTTAGAGAGTTAAAGAAGCAATCTTGGTGCTTTCTCTCTCAAGAATATGGAGCCTCTCTCTCTAGGGTTTCAATTTGTGGCTCACACCTCAAAATGATGAGAAAGATATGTATTTATAGTGCCCAAGTGAAACTATGTCGTTTTGGAAAAAATAGAAAAACTATGGGCATTTTCGCAGTACTCGTGACAGTGCAGTATCTCTATATTCGAGCGCTCCGAAACATGACCAAACGATATCGAAACCTTTCATATAATATATCTTAGAAAGGTATGGATGTTTACTTTCTACTTGGTTTTATAGAAGGACATTTTGATATCTGTACAAAAAGTTATGGTCATTTGAGTGACCAATGGTCAGATACGGATAACAGCTGTGATGCCCTGTTTTAGTGGTTACTTTGGAGATTTCAAAAGCAATCCAAACGGTCATAAAATATTATGAATAATATACCGTTGGAAAGGTATGAGTGTCTAGTTTGTCCAGAATTTTACAAAACTCAATTTGAAACTTTGTATAAAACGTTATGGTCACAAGACCATACAAATGTCAGTTTTGAAAAACATTTAAATCATTGAAATCCAATATTTTGAACCTAGACACTTCACTCCCAATAACCAAACTGAATCTACTACTTATCCAAGAGAAGAATGAGACCTTCTCAAGTGGTCAACCATCGTGCTAAGACATGCACACCATCGTGCAAGCACAGACGTTTCCGATCACTCAAACGGAAACGAATTACATCACACTTAAAGCTAACAAACATGAAGTGCAAGTGTGGGAATTGAATGCATCCTAATGCCTATCATGCCTATCATGTCATGGCATTATCATAGAACAAGATGCAGTCAATTCAAATAAGCATGAATAAAATTCATGACTTTGTATCCTAATGCCTAAACATATCATGGCATTTTAATGAGATATATGCAATTAAATAATCATGCATGAAGAGATATTCAACAATTAAGAATGCACACATATAAAACACATAACATACAAGAATAAGATATATGCATGAGTTGTGTGTGTGTGCAACTAGATCTCTTCAAAGCAAGTAAGCACTAGAATATACCTTTTGTGCTTCTTCTCTTGAGGTCTTGAGAGGGCCGTTGAATGATCACCAATTCCTAGGCTACTCTTACATCAACCCCAACATTTGGTTTGTTCACGAAACAAGTCAATCAACAAATGGGAATCCTTACATGGATCATCGACCTTTAAGTCACTTAAAGGTCCATCACTGACCAATCTTTTAATCCTATTAAGGTTAATACGACCTAAGCGCAAATGTCATAGGTAAGTTTCAGCTTATGATAATTTTACTCTTTTATGATTAGGTTGCGTTAATTTTGTGTCTAACAAGTGAGTGATATTTCTATGTAAATATAATAGACATTTTCCAATGTACCTTTGCAAACAAATTTGTCATCCTTACTAATAATAAAATTTTATTAAAAGTAAACGAATATTCAAATTTATTTAAACAAGAAACTGAAATTAAATTTCTCTTGAATTGAGGTACATAATAAATGTCTATCAAATCTAAATGCCTACTAGAATCTAGATTAACTCTAATATCTCTCATTGCACTAGTAGACATCAATGCTCCGTTGCCTAAACGCAAGTTCATTCTTATTCAGCCTTCTCCTTTCTTGAAACCCCCGTAAGGAATAACAGACATGATTAGTGGCTCCAGAGTCTATGATTCAGGAATCTGTAGAATCTGACAGAAAACATGTTTCAAGATAATTTACATTACCTTGTTCCTTCTTAATCTGAGACTTTGGGCAATTACTTTTCCAATGTCTTTTTCACCACAAAAGAAGCACTTTCTTTTAATCTTGATTACTTTCTTAGTCTCCTTCTTGGTAGGCCCAAGTTGCTTTTTCTTCTGTTATTCCTTGACCTTCTGACGGGACTTAACAGTAGCAATTTTACCAACCATATAAATCTCTTCTAGAGACATCATCATATCAGCAGCAGACCCCATTCCTTCATGCTGCTGTTGCAACACGATGGAGATGGTAGCCATTTGGCCATCTTATTAGAGGTCTTCCACTGCTCATACTTGTCTCTTCGTATCACATTAGATTCATTAGTATGAGCAGGTGGTTTAGGAGTAGTCAGAACAAATTTATGTTTTTCAACTTGCATCAACAACCCAATTTTCCATTTCCATGTGACATAATTATTACCAGTTAAAGTTTTATCGTTTTGGATGATCATTAAGGATGGGATCATGATTTCTTAATATAACAAAATTATATATGAGTAAATAATCATGATTTAGCACTTTCGAATATTTATCTTGAATTAAATATATAATTCAACCATAAAATTCAACGTTTGATCTAACACCCATAAATGTTACGCCTCATTTGGGAGTTCGCACCATTTACTAGTTGGACTAAGTCCCACCAAATTGTTAACATAACAACCAATGTTTTCAATTTTAGCCTTGTGATTTTATTAACAAGAATTCTTGGGAGGATATCAATAAAACCACATTGAATGTATTACCAAGATTTCGACCCTCAATATTTTCCCTCACGAAAATCCCTCTTTTGGGATTAGCTCTCGTTTGAGTCAATTGTCTAGTTTATCATTGTAAGGAAATATCTTGCTAAATTCCATTCATGGATGCCCCTTGGGGGGATTACCAATAAATAATAAAGCTCAACTAACCTTGTGTTAGGATTATACTCAATAGCAAGAGTGTAATAATGTAATTAACAATCTTTTTCATATTAATAAAGTGATTTCTGTTTTTTAAACAAATCTTATAGCATTTATAGTTTAATAATTGTCAAAGTAAATAATCATAAGGTCTAAAGACTATGAGAAAAGAAGAATTGTTCATACATCTGGATATGTATGTGGTAGACACAATTCTTTAGTTAGTCTTGAATATCGTTCACAACTTAAGTTAAAGGTTGGGCACCTTTATCTTGTTAAAGTTGTAGAAGTCTTTTGCTAGCATTTGAGTGGGATCAAATGAGATATGATGAGTCTAAAATCATCGGAGTGTCTTCGAGCAACAGAATCTAGTGCACTGGGTGCATTGAACAGGATCACAATGAAATACTTTATCTATAACCGTCAGTAGATAAAAGTAATTTCATTATCAGGACAATCGGAGAGTCTATCTTAATCCTGAGATAAATGATGGACTTATGGTTGCAGGTGATATCATTTGAGCTATCAATGAGTACGATTATATCGCATAGTCTATCCTCGATAGTTTGGTGATATTCATTTGTTAATCGATAGAGGACTTCATTTATAGAAATGGACATCGTGGCTCCATTTATTAAATGAGAGTATAATATCATCATATGGATGTTTTGAGGTAATTGGATATTAAATCTCAACGTTGAGTTTTCAATAGTGTCTATTGAAAACATGGCTTCTGGACAAGTCAAAATATCCAAGTTCAAAACGTGGTCATATGAGTAAATATGGTAACTTGGAGAGTTATAGGCGGTCTATGAACTCTTGGCGATTACTGATATTAATCACGAGGATACACTATCTCCAATATGATTGTCTAGGGTATGAATGAGGAAACATCTTCCTTTTCTGTCTTTATTTAAGAGTTCAATTTTAGCTCTTTAGTGGAATGAGTTAAAATTAATGGATCGGACCTAAGTGAATCATTTGTTGATTGTGATTAGGTTATGTCTATTGAAGCTTAAATTTAGATAGCCCGCCAAGATCCCCAATCCACACGGACTTGCATGGATCACTTGATATATTTTACCGGACCGATTTAGGGTCCATCTAGAATTGCATTTAATATATGAAGAATATAATTTGCACATTATTTATGTAATGGACTGCTAAATTATATTTATATATTAATGGATGACATGTGGGCTTGTTTCTTTTAGTAAGAATGGGTCTAGTTCACATGTGGGCTTTTTATTTAAAGTCCTATGGATTTAATGAAATAAGAAAATAATATTTGGGCCCAATATTAGTATATGGGGCGGCAAGGTGGTTAAAATAACCTTAATATTATTTTGTTTTCATTATTTAATTAAATAAGAATTAATTAATGTATTAATTAATTGTTTAATTAAGAAACAAATCTTTTCTAAATAGGAAATATGATTCCTATTGGTATACTATTGGTAGTAGTGTACTTAAATTAAAAGACTTGTTTGACAAGAAAATAAATAATTAATTTTATTTATTTAATCAAATAAGAAGTCTTTTTAATTTAGTCAAATAAGGAATTGAGTTGGATTAGGGTTTGAACTCTTAGAAAGTGAATTAGGGTGCAACTAAGACTCCTATATTTTTGGAGTGAAAATTGCGGAAACCCTAATCCTTTTTGGTGAAAGAATTCGGCCACCCTAGTCAAGAAAGAGAAAAGAAATTTTGCCACATATAAGGCCATTATTATTTTCATAAGGCCATTATTATTTTCGGCCAGACCTAAGGTTTTATGTGCAGAATTTTTTCTTCTTCTTCTTCTTCTTCTATACTCATAGTTAGAGATTTTTTATTCTACTAAAAACAAAAGGAACATAGATTATTCTTTGATGGTATATTGTTTGCTTATTCATTAATAAGCTTGTATATACTACATCGATTAAGGTTCATGCGAGTTTCGATCATAAGATTGAGAACTCAAAAGTGACCGGAATAATCTTAGGTTCCTTTAGATTGTTTTTGGGACTAACGAATCAAGAAAAGTTTGGTATATCCGATCTTAGGTTTGCAATTCAAAGAAAGGGAGACCACGCTCCTAGATGATCCACGTTCGTGCTAGGATTGAAGATCTTGCGGATTACCATCGACGCAAGTCAATCGGATCACGCGACAAGAGGTATTAATCTTTTGTTTATTCTTTATATATCTTTAATTAATCAAAAGGGTTTAAGGTTCATAAAATTGGAAAAATTTTAAAAGCTACTCAAACCAATTTTTTTAGTCTCGCTTCCGCTGCGGGTATATTTTTCCCCTACACCTTGGAGGCCATAGGTGTTACAAGACACCTTCTCCCACTCAATTATTTAAGGCCTGTGATTAAATCTCATAGGATGATTTACCAAGTTATCTAGATGTCAATTAGATACATAAATCATTCAATGCATGTTCATACCAAAAGAGATATATGAGTGGCACTCTAATTTTATATGACATGTCATCAAACAATAACAAATATTGTAATATTTACGCAAAGTAAATAGCCACAATTTTGATCCATCCTAGAAAAGCAAGTAAATTACATTTATTTGGAATACAAAAAACTCTTTTATTGGCGAACAAGTCTTCAAGCGGCTTTCGATTACTTGAGCATCGCACGGCTGCCCCTATGGGTGTGTGCACTCCACAACCCTAACAAGGGCTGCCGTGTGTAGCCCATGGCACTCATGGGGCTGCCGTGCGCAGCCCACATCCCAACATGCATAGCTGCGTGCTATCTTGTGGGCATGCATGTCGCTATGGTGCGCACGGTCCCAAACTTGTTCCAGTTGCTTCCAATTCTTCAAATCTTCGAATCTTCGATGCTTGAACGTATTACAACTTTATTTAAACAATAAAATACTGCAGTTTTTTTTTAATCACTGCAGTATTTAATACAAGAAAAAAAAAACTGCACTATACTTTAATACAATAAAAAAAACTGCACTTATTTTTAATACACTAAAAAAAAAACTTAGCACCTACCAAGAAGGAAATTGTGATGATAATAGGCTACCCATTCTTGTTACAATTCTGAAACAAAAAATACATTGAAATTCTCGGATCAAAATTGAGGAATAACAATTCACTTTATAACAACATATAACATATATAAATCCATACATTCCAATGTAATTATATATGAGAATACTTAGAGTGTCATCTCTTTCTAAACATGCATAATCACAATAAAAAGAAATAGATTCACATATATATATATATACGTTAATTAAATAAAAGGGTACAACCAAGCTCTGATACCAATTGTAGGGAAAAACGTTTGCACGCAGCGGAAGCAAGACTAAAAAGAGTTTAGTATAATTTAAAATTTTTTCATATTTGAACCTTAACCCTCTAGTTAATTAACATATAATACAAAAGATCGATATCATACTTTTGTAGCGTGATCCGATTGATGTTGCATCGATGGTAATCCGTAAGATCTTCCAATCCAGTCATGAACGAGAATCACCTAGGAGCGTGGTCTCCCTTCTTTTTGAATTGAGTACCTAAGGATGGATTAACAAAACCTTTTCTTTTTCATTAGTCACAAAAAGTTCCAAAAGACGACAAAGAATGTTCCGGTCATTTTTGAATTCATAATTGTTAGATCGAAACTCGCGTAAACCTTATTCGAAATTGTGCACAAAACCTTTTGATATAAAAGTAACTAGTGCACTATCGAAATAAGAACAAACTTTTCTCTCTATTCCTCTTGTCCAAAAATCACACTAGTCTAAGAGATGGATTTTATTTTTCTTATAGTAAAATAAAATAACTCTCAAGTGCAAGACCTTAGGGTTGCCGAATCCAAAGTTACAAAAACTATGGTGGCCGAATCCATAGTTACAAAAACTATGGTACCGAATTCTTTCCAAAGAAACTATGGTGCTGAATTCTTTCCAAAACTATGGTTCCGAATTCTATCTTGTGTTTACAAGGTGGTGACCGAAATCCTCTATAAAAAAAAGGATTTGTGTTTCCACAAAAGACTTCAATCACTCTTTAGTGTATTTGTGACTATATAAAAAACTTCCTTAATTGACTAGATAAATAAATCCTTTATTTATCTACTTACCAAAAAAAGTCTTTTATATTTAATATACTACTACCAATAGTATAATACTAAGAAACATATTTCCTAGTAAGAAAAAGATTTTGAATCTTAATTAAATAATTAATCAATCAATTAATTAATTTCCATTTAATAAAATAATATATTTAGACTATTATATAAGCCTTGCCGCCCATACACAAAGATAGGCCCAAATATATATTTTTTTTCATTTTGTTAAATCCATTAGACCTTTAATTAAAAGGCCCACATGTGAACTAGGCCCATTCTTACTAAAAGAAACAAGTCCAATGCCTTAATACAATTCTAGATGAACCCATAATTAGTCTGGTAGAATATATCAAGTGATCCATGCAAGTCCATGTGAATTGGGGATCTTGGCGGGCCTATCTAAATTTAAGCTCCAATAGGCATAACCCAATCACAATCAACAAATGATTCACTTAGGTTCAATCTATTAATTTTAGTTAATTCCACTAAAGAACTAAAATTGCACTCTTAGATGGAATAAGTAAATGATTCTCATTCATACCCTAGAAAATCTCATAGGAGATAGTGAATCCTCGTGAAGAATATCAGTAATCGTCAAGAGCTCATAAACCGCCTATAGCTCTTCAAGTTACCATATTTACTCATATGACCACACTTTGAACTTGGATATATATTATGACTTGTCCGAAGTCATCTTTCAATAGTCACTATTGAAAACTCAACGTTAAGATTTAATATCCAAAACCTCAAAACATCCATATGATGATATTCTACTCACATTTAATAAATGGAGCCACGATGTCCATATCTAAAATGAAGTCCTCTATCGATTAGCAAATGAATACCACGAAACTATCGAGGATAGACTATGGTATATAATCGTACTCATTGATAGCTCAAATGATAACGCTTGTAACCATAAGTCCATCATTTATCTCAGGATTAAGATAGACTCTCCGATTGTTCTGATAATGAAAAGACTTTTATCTATTAACGGTTCTAGATAAAGTATTTCATTGTGATCCATTTCAATGCACCCAGTGCACTAGATTCTTTTACTCGAAGACTGTTCGTTGATTTTAGACTCATCATAACACATTTGATCCCACTCAAATGCTAGCAAAAGAATTCTACAACTTTAACAAGATAAAGGTGCCCAACCTTTAACTTAAGTTGTGAACGTTATTCAAGACTAAATAAAGAATTGTGTCTACCTCATACATATCCAGATGTACGAACAATTCTTCTTTTCTCATAGTCTTTTGACCTTATGATTATTTACTTTGACAATTATAATTATAAATGCTATAAGATTTTGTTAAAACAAAAATCACTTTATTAATATGATTAGATTGTCAAATACAATATTATACTCATGCTATTGAGCATAATCCTAACAATCATTGTCAGAAAAAGTCTTACCCATCAAATCAAGGTTATCCAAGACATCAACATCTAGGAAATCCGACTCAATATCATCGGGCAATCCTAGAAACTCATTCAATTTCAAAGAATTTACTCTAAATACAACTCCTCTCATATCCATAACGGCATCTTCAATAGTGGTACTCACCTTATACTCATGATAGAATTCCCTAACCATTGTCTCATTCACAACTCCTATCATGTTAATCCAAGAATTCCAATTTCTTTCACTAATGGCCTTACGAACATATGAACCGATACAAGAATTCAAATCTATACCTTTCTCTTGAATAATCTTTTTGCATCCAAAGACTCCTGAACTCTTCAACTTGTTAGCTTTGATAACTTTGGAAGAAGATGTAGGATTAGACTTGTCAACGGGATTTGAAAGATTGTTACCACCAACTTTCTTAGCTTTTCCCATAGCCTTGTATCACAAAAACACTAAAAACAAATATGGGTGGAAACATCAAAACAAGTTAGTGACAAATAAACATATACAAAGGCAAAAACATTATTTTTGAACAAATCAATATGCACATCAATAATAAGCATATCATCTTAAGATTTATCAAAAACAAAAATAATGCCAACAAACAACAATCATGAAGAATCACGTGAACAAATCACCAAAGAGAACAAAAACATAGCATATAATACTCCCCTTTGATAAATGCCCCATCTAAGATCTAGATAGACAATTGTTCACATGAATCGCCACAAATTCACATCACAAGCAATTTTTATAGTTTTTTCAAATAAGCTCCATATAGCAATGAGAGTTACACCTAGATTTTCAATCACTCTCATGTGTATTTAAAAATTGTTAGAGCATCAAAAATACCAAATAAGCAAATGTGAGTGTGTGAAGATTTTGCTTCAATTAGATGAAATGAAGTAGTTTAGTAATCAAACATGCAAACATTTTCAGCATCTATTCATCTTTAAACTTTCCATAAAAAGGTCAAACCGATTTTCATCTGAAATTTTGCTTTTAAAGAGAATAGTTTTCAACATATGAGCGATGTGTGTGCATGTGTAAAAGTATACAAACAAGGTTAAATTGCTTAAAGGGTACCTAGAAGGGGGGGGGGGGGGGGGGTGGTGAATAGGTTTTTCACCTATTTTCAATCCCTTGAACAAATTTACATTTGTCCCTCAAGGTAGCTTTACATACAACATATAAATGAAACATTTATACATAGAAAAGATAAGCATTTTATCATTTAGGCATTGTCTATATATATCAAGTTGTTGTATGAGGTATAATAGCACTAAAAACACAATATCAAAGAATACTTTGTATATCTATATTGTTCAATGTATTACAAGAGTAAACAAATATAGCTATACATAAATTTAACAATATATGAAGAATACAAAAAGATTTAAAGAGGATTGTTCTAAAATCTCTTTACAAATACTTGTTCAAAATATTCAACAAAATAAAACATACACAAATACAAAATAAAAGAGATAAAGAAAGAGACAATGGACATAAAGATTTTTATGTGGTAAACCTCCAAAAAGGAAACATCCACGAGTTGAATCCACAACCACCGGCAAAACAATCCAATATATGAAAAAGGACATACACACTCAAGACTATCAACAATATGATATCCACCTCAAGCTATCAAATCCTAATCTACCATCGGGCTAGTGAACCACTAAGCCTACTCCCTATCCAAGGTGTGTCCTACACCTCTAGGAAGAAACTTCCAATCTAAGGCTCTTAAACCTCTAGAAAGATTCCTTTGCTTAGCAATCTAGATCACAAGGATCCTAGTCAAGATCCCCTAGCTACACTATCCAAAGTACCAAACTCCTTGCTAAGACTTTCACTTGGCTATCCAGAACTCATTCCTAGCCAAGTCTTCTTGCTCAAGTTAAAGTTTCACTCACTTTAACAAAAGACTTCAACCTTTCCTCAAGGCAAATGATCTAGGTGATGCAAATGATGCAAATCACAATCAACACAACATAGAACATGTGATCAAGGCATTCTATGGAATAACTAGACCTAAACATGTGATAACACAAGTAATAAAAGTCTAGATGCAATAACATGAATTAAACCTAGAGCATGTGAAAACACCTAACACAAAAGCTCATAGTTCCATTCACACAAATAACACTTGAATAGATCATAATCATGAAGCTGTTGGGGTTTTTGCCCTAAAGCTTGTAATTTGTAAATGTGAATTGAATATAAATAAAAGAAGTAGTTTATTCATTAAAATTATCTCATACATTTATAATAACATGTGTACTTAACATCCAAGATTGCCGGATGTAATTTCAAACCGAGTATATGAATGTCATATAAAGATGGATTCAGTTTGAAACGAGCAATCTAAAGAGTCCGTAGATAGCAAATAAAGCTGGGTACTTTATTTGTGGTCAATCTATAGCTGCGGTCCATTCCGTAATGTACGGTGATCTTATCCTAGATCATTCATATGGAGATATGAGAATGGAGGCACCTTGTATGATGTGATCATATAGGACTGGGCCATGATCTATATAAATCTCTCACCAATATCCGTTACATGATGAGATTCATATATATCAACAAATGATGGCTATATGTGGGTGATCTTAATCCTGAGTGTCTTATCGACTCCTTCAGGTTAGATCGTGGTCTTTGATATACCATGGGTGAGGTCGGAGTTGCATTCCTGATCAATATGCTCCGTATGTTGGGATCACGGTTTGGCTTGTGGCTGGGAAGGTCTGCACACAATAGTGGAATCCACTCCTTCTTGTGAGAAGTAGATAGTAGTTCCCTTAAGGGTTGATTCGGGGCTTGAACAATATGAGCGCTCTCCTAATTCCGTAAGGAATGTAGGATTTATTGTTCATTAGAGAATCAATGGTACTTAATGGAAAGATATAATTAGAGGGGTATAACGGACATTATGACCCAGCTCTAATTATGAACTACCTGTGGAGGATTATACCATATGTAATAGCTATATCGATGGACACCAAGAATTGTTGGTTTGTGTAAAAACGTCTACAGTTGAGAGAGTGCAACTTCGGGTTTTTAGTGGAATAACACCGAAGTTAATAATCATGAAATATTAATTAAAGAGTTTAATTAATTATTTCTAAGGATTATTGGAGCTCAAAATACTGTGGGTCCATTAGGTCCCCTTGCTAGCCCGATCGATTTAGGTAACAAGGGTCACGGTTAATTAATTGGATTGTCCAATTAATTGTGTTACAAAAGTGACACGTGTCTATTCGGGAATTAATTGAATAATGTGATTATTCAATTAATAAATATTAATGATTATGTTAATTAAATAATTAGATTATTTAATTGTGTAATTAATCATTGGATGGAGGGTGTTGATCGATATTTAATTTTGAATGAAGAAAAGATAATTTGATTATTTTATTTTCATTTAATTAAATATTTAAATTTGAATTTAAAAGAGTTTGAATTCAAATTAAATCAAATTAATTAATTAATATCTTTAAAAGATATTCGATATCTAAAAAGATTTTATTAATTAGTTTAAATTTAAAATATATATATATGATATATTATTTTAAAGGTGAAAAAAAAGATTGATTGATTTTGTATCAGATACAAAACAAAGGCAACACCAAAAAGAAGAAAAACAAGAAAGGGGGCGGCCAACAATGAAAAAGAAAAATAAATGAATTTAATTTTTTTTTTTTTTTTTGAAAAATATTGGTGGCCGAACTTCTTCTACAACAAAGCAAGGGGTTGTTTTTGTGTTCTTCTCTTCTACCTCCTTATAGGTTCCTGAATACTGTGACGCGCCCACACGCCGTTGCTAGTTCCGGGAGATAGCGAGGAAGATCAAGTGGTTCAAATCAGGAGCAGATCGAATTAAAGTGAAGGAGCCTCCTACGTAGGTATGAAATCGTTTCACCTTCTTTAATTGCTTTCGATTATTACTGTACAAATAGGTTTAGTTTATGATTGCATTAAAATTTTTTAAAAACCCTTCCGCTGCGCAATCTGTAAACCTGGGTTCCAACAATTGGTATCAAAGCCAATTTTTGTACAGTATAATCGAATTCGATTGCTCCCGATTGCATGTATGAATGTGTAGGCATTTTTTCTAATGATTGTATGATGTTTATAATTTTTATTTATTTATTTATTATAAACATGGTTGATCGTTAATTGTATGGTACAATGGGTTTAGGATTCATTTTTAAAAAGGTTGTAATATTTTTCAATGTAAGATTAATCCCGGGTTGTATAATATTTTTTATTCCGTTGATTTGCTGTAATTTTGAATTATTGATGTAAATCGAAGACGAAGAACAACGATCCGGAAGAACGAAGACACTAGAAGGCTGCTGCACATGTTATTACATAAGTCATTTGCACATATATTTTTTTTTGTGCAACATACTGTTAAAGTGCAAGTGTTGCACGTTTAATAAAAAAAAAAAAAAAATTTAAAACAACCCGAGTGTGTGTTGAACACATAAAACAGCACTGTGTGCACAAGACACATGCATGATTGTCATGCAACATATTTTTTAGTGTGTCACGCAGCATGTTGTGTGTGCAAATATTAAGTGTGCAAGTGTTACATAATGTCGTGTGCAAAGGTTCTATGTGCAAGTGTTGCACTGCTGCAAAGTGCAATTGTTGCACACATAAATATATAATATATTATATAATTGCAACATGCAGTTCTGTAAAGCCAAAGCAAAAGGTGTGCAATACATGCAATTGCTATGCACATGACATGCGTAACATGCAACAGGTGTTGTTGTGTGATGCACAACGCGTCATGCTACAGCCGTGCACAATTGTTGTGGTTGTGTGTAGCAAGCTCACAGAGTGCAGCACTCAAGCATCATTTGGGCTGATTTTTGGGAAATCCCGGGCCTCCGAAAAATGTTAGAGTAATATTTGGGCTTTAAGGGATTTAATCCATGAGATGGATCCAATAAAATAAATCAAGTTGGACTTGATTATTGGACCCGAAAGACGCAGAAGAAATTACAAATGGACTTGAAGATTTTTGGAATTACAAGAAGACCAAGGAATGCCTTGGATTAAATTTTTTGTAATTAGAAATTTTTAAGTTAGATAACCCATTGTACTCGGTCAACTCATGTATGCTTTTATTATGTTATAATTAAAGCATTGCCATGCATATACATATCATTTAGATTAGGTGTGCCTACACATATATATGTTGATATGTCATACATGCATTATAGCCATCTATATTATGTGTTTATATATATATATATATATTTTAATTTGATTAAAATGGATAATTCACATAATTGGCTATAAATTAATGGGATTAGTTTTTAGGAGTAAAAACTTGGTAATTCTCATTAATCACTAATCTAATTATTAAAGAGTTTAATTACTTAGATTAGTAGGGTCCTTTATTTTTATTAGGATTAATTTGATTAAGCCCCTAATAACAATTGACCCTAATAATGTGTTTAGTTTTAAAAGTTAAAACTTGGTAAATACACATTTAATAATTCTAGTCTGAGTAAATAGTATACATAGATTAGAATTATCACTAATGAACTAGATTTTTAAGAGTTAAAAATTAAATTAGTTTATTAGTTATTGGAATAGGATTCTAATAATTTGCGATTAATGCACTTGACGCTTAGATTGAAATTAGCCGTTTAGTCTAGTTTAATTTAGGTGCATTAATATTAATAGAAAACCCTCATTATAAAATAGTGAGTGGGAGAGGGATATATGACATTATATCCCGCGGTCTCCATCATTAGTTCAACACCGTAAGATTTGAGTGGGGCCTCGTGACGGCATTGTTTTCGTCCTCCCTAAGGAGGGTTTCCATAAGAATCAATATCAAGGTTGACTTCCTAACGGATAGGATTTCTGAGGGGATTTCGGGATTGACCGACCCTAAGGCGACAATTCTCGAGTTAAGCTCATGAGATCTGAAATGATGGGTTACACTCACAAGGTTTTAATTAAATTGGTTAATTAGAAACCTGACTAAAATATACGATGGTTGAATGTTAGAGGAATAAGAGTTATTCCGGTATAACATTTGATTGAGAATGTCTCGATCCAACATGCAAGAATTTGACTGACCCTAAGGCGGCACTTGCTTGTGGTATGTTGGATAGTCGTGGCATAGAAACACTTTTTAGGGTTGTTCTTGTTCATTAAACATTTTCATGCATCATGTTTAATTTTATGCCGAACATTTACACATGTTTTGAATGTATGAATGAATGAATTTTTTCATTTATGTTTTATCAGCCATGTCAACTGCACTATTACAAATCATAGCCAATGACAAATTAACTGGTGATAACTACACTAAATGGAAACACAATATCAATGCAATTTCGGTCACCAAGGACCTTAAGTTTGTGCTTACGGAGGAATGTCCTCCGATGCCTACTGCCAATGCCGCACGAACTGTTCGTGAGACGTATGAGAAATGGGTCTCATCAGATGAGAAAGCCCGAACATATCTGTTAGCAAGTATGACAGATGTGCTTGTCACAAAGCACGAAGCAATGAGTACTGCATTTGAAATAATGGAGTCATTGCAGGCAATGTTCGGGCAACCCTCTGAGCAAAAGCGGCACGAAGCTGTTCGTTCCGCTATGCTCGCTCGTATGAAGGATGGAACATCAATTCGGGAACATGTCCTGAACATGATGTCCTACTTCAACACGGCAGAAATCAATGGCGGGGCCATTGATGAACCCAGTCAGGTGAGCATCATACTGATGACTCTTCCAAAGAGTTTCGATCAGTTCAAGAGCAACTATGGGATGAACAAGCTTAGGTTTAGTCTCACACAGTTGCTCAATGAGCTCACTACCTTTGAGTCCTTGACTAAGGACAGCAAGGGCAGGACCGGTGAGGCAAATGTTGCCGAACCATCTTCCTCCAATAACAAAAAGAGGAAGAGGTCTGCTGGGAAGGCTAAGCGTAAGCCCAAACCCAAGAAAGCCCAAAGCAAGAAGAAAAAGGCAAAAAGTAAATGTGATTTACTTGTTCTTGAAGCATGTATAGTGGAAGATGATTCTTCACCCTGGATAGTTGATTCGGGGGCCACTAATCATGTTTGTTCTTCTATGCAATGGACTGAATCTTAGACACAGCTTGAGGAGGGATCCTTTTCTATGCGTGTTGGGTCGGGGGATGTCGTGTCAGCCTAAGCAATGGGTGTAGTTAGACTACATTTTGGAAGTTGTTTCATTATATTGGATAATGTATATTTAATTCCTGGATTTACTCGAAATTTGATTTCAGTTTCAAAGTTGTTGGAACAATTATATTCTGTTTTTTTTCAATAATAAGTCTGTTATTATTTCAAAGAATGGTTTGAATATATGTTCAGGATTAAACGAAAACAACTTGTATGTTTTAAGGCCGTTAACACATACTACACTGCTCAACGCTGAATTGTTCAAAGTTGAAAAACCTAAAACAAAACGACAAAAGATTTCTCCAGAAAATGAAACTTATCTATGGCATCTAAGACTTGGCCATATCAACCTTGACCGGATAGATAGACTAGTAAAAAGCGGACCTTTAAGTGAGTTAAAGGTTGGCACCTTACCTGTCTGTGAATCATGTTTAGAAGGTAAAATGACCAAGAGACCTTTTACTGGAAAAGGGTTGAGAGCTAAAGAACCACTAGAGCTTATACATTCAAACGTCTGTAGACCGATGAATGTTAAAGCAAGGGGTGGTTATGAGTATTATGTCACCTTTATAGATGACTACTCAAGATACGGATATGTCTACCTAATGCAACGGAAGTCGAAAACTTTTGAAAAGTTCAAAGAATTCCGAGCTGAAGTTGAAAATCAGTTAGAAAAGACTATCAAGACTCTACGATCAGATCGTGGAGGTGAGTATCTTGACCAAGAGTTTGAAGACTTCATGGTCGAGTATGGGATAGTGTCCCAACTCACTGCTCCTGGTACACCTCAGCAAAATGGTGTCGCGGAGAGGAGAAATAGAACCCTAATGGAAATGGTGAGATCTATGATTAGTTTCTCATCGTTACCAAATTCCTTTTGGGGATATGCATTACAAACAGCGGCATACATTTTGAATGTAGTGCCATCCAAATCTGTTCCTAAGACTCCTCTAGAGTTGTGGAATGGTCGTAAAGTTAGTTTGAGACATTTTCGCATATGGGGGTGTCCAGCACACGTGCTGAAGAACAGAAGTGGAAAGCTAAAGCCCAAGTCTGTGGTCTGCTTGTTTGTAGGATACTCCAAGGAGACCAGAGGTGGATACTTTTATAGTCCTAAAGATAACAAAGTGTTTGTATCGACAAATGCAACATTTCTTGAGGATAACTATATTAGTGACCATAAGCCTCGTTCTAAAATTGTATTGAATGAGTTAGAGCCTGGTGAGACCAATTCTCAGTCAACAAGAGTTGTTGATCCATTAACATCTGAGAGTCAGATGATTCCTAGTCAGGATATACTACCACTTAGACGTAGTGAGAGGGTTGTGAGACAGCCTGAACGCTATTTGGGTGTAAGTGAGGGACAAGATATTGTCTCTGCTGATAGTGTAGATGATCCATTGACATTTAAGAATGCAATGGAAGATCCTGATAAAGAGGAATGGCTTAAAGCCATGAATCTCGAGATGGAGTCCATGTACTCTAACTCAGTCTGGGAACTTGTAGACTTACCGGATGGGGTGAAACCCATAGGGTGTAAGTGGATCTACAAGAGAAAGAGAGGAGTAGACGGGAAGGTAGAGACCTTCAAGGCAAGGCTAGTGGCCAAGGGTTATACCCAAAAGGAGGGGGTCGATTATGAGGAGACCTTCTCGCCAATAGCTATGTTTAAGTCTATTCGGATTCTCTTATCCATTGCTGCCTATTTTGATTACGAAATTTGGCAAATGGACGTCAAGACTGCATTCTTGAATGGCAATCTTGATGAGAGCATCTACATGATGCAACCAGAGCGATTCGTGTCTCCAGATCAAGAGCAAAAAGTTTGCAAGTTGCAAAGATCCATTTATAGACTTAAGCAAGCATCTAGATCTTGGAACATAAGGTTTGATGATGTGATCAAAACCTATGGGTTTGAGCAAAACGTTGATGAGCCTTGTGTCTACAAGCGAATCATTGACAAGAAAATAGTTTTCTTGGTCCTATACGTAGATGACATCCTACTCATTGGGAATGATGTGGGAGTATTGTCTGATGTAAAGGGCTGGCTGGCCAGCCAATTCCAAATGAAAGATTTGGGAGAGGCGAGTTATGTTCTAGGGATCCAACTTATAAGGGATCGCAAGAACAAATTTATAGCACTGTCACAAGCATCGTATATCGACAAATACTTGTGCGATTTTCGATGCAGAACTCGAAGAAAGGTAATTTACCTTCCAGGCATGGAGTTCACTTGTCTAAGGAACAGTGTCCTAAGACACCTCAAGAAGTTGAGGATATGAGACGAGTTCCCTATGCGTCAGCAGTAGGTAGTCTCATGTATGCTATGTTATGCACGAGACCGGACATCTGCTTCGCAGTGGGAGTAGCCAGCAGATACCAATCTAACCTAGGATTGGATCCTTGAGTTGCTGTCAAGACTATTCTCAAGTATCTTCGGAGAACGAGAAACTATATGCTAGTGTATTCATGACAGGATTTGATCCTGTTAGGATGTACGGATTGCTGATCCACTTACGAAGACCTTACCGGCTAAAGTGTTTACGGGTCACCTAGAGAGTCTAGGTTTACAAGACATGTCTCACATGCTTTAGTGCAAGTAGGAGATTGTTGGGGTTTTTGCCCTAAAGCTTGTAATTTGTAAATGTGAATTGAATATAAATAAAAGAAGTAGTTTATTCATTAAAATTATCTCATACATTTATAATAACATGTGTACTTAACATCCAAGATTGCCGGATGTAATTTCAAACCGAGTATATGAATGTCATATAAAGATGGATTCAGTTTGAAACGAGCAATCTAAAGAGTCCGTAGATAGCAAATAAAGCTGGGTACTTTATTTGTGGTCAATCTATAGCTGCGGTCCATTCCGTAATGTACGGTGATCTTATCCTAGATCATTCATATGGAGATATGAGAATGGAGGCACCTTGTATGATGTGATCATATAGGACTGGGCCATGATCTATATAAATCTCTCACCAATATCCGTTACATGATGAGATTCATATATATCAACAAATGATGGCTATATGTGGGTGATCTTAATCCTGAGTGTCTTATCGACTCCTTCAGGTTAGATCGTGGTCTTTGATATACCATGGGTGAGGTCGGAGTTGCATTCCTGATCAATATGCTCCGTATGTTGGGATCACGGTTTGGCTTGTGGCTGGGAAGGTCTGCACACAATAGTGGAATCCACTCCTTCTTGTGAGAAGTAGATAGTAGTTCCCTTAAGGGTTGATTCGGGGCTTGAACAATATGAGCGCTCTCCTAATTCCATAAGGAATGTAGGATTTATTGTTCATTAGAGAATCAATGGTACTTAATGGAAAGATATAATTAGAGGGGTATAACGGACATTATGACCCAGCTCTAATTATGAACTACCTGTGGAGGATTATACCATATGTAATAGCTATATCGATGGACACCAAGAATTGTTGGTTTGTGTAAAAACGTCTACAGTTGAGAGAGTGCAACTTCGGGTTTTTAGTGGAATAACACCGAAGTTAATAATCATGAAATATTAATTAAAGAGTTTAATTAATTATTTCTAAGGATTATTGGAGCTCAAAATACTGTGGGTCCATTAGGTCCCCTTGCTAGCCCGATCGATTTAGGTAACAAGGGTCACGGTTAATTAATTGGATTGTCCAATTAATTGTGTTACAAAAGTGACACGTGTCTATTCGGGAATTAATTGAATAATGTGATTATTCAATTAATAAATATTAATGATTATGTTAATTAAATAATTAGATTATTTAATTGTGTAATTAATCATTGGATGGAGGGTGTTGATCGATATTTAATTTTGAATGAAGAAAAGATAATTTGATTATTTTATTTTCATTTAATTAAATATTTAAATTTGAATTTAAAAGAGTTTGAATTCAAATTAAATCAAATTAATTAATTAATATCTTTAAAAGATATTCGATATCTAAAAAGATTTTATTAATTAGTTTAAATTTAAAATATATATATATGATATATTATTTTAAAGGTGAAAAAAAAGATTGATTGATTTTGTATCAGATACAAAACAAAGGCAACACCAAAAAGAAGAAAAACAAGAAAGGGGGCGGCCAACAATGAAAAAGAAAAATAAAAGAATTTAATTTTTTTTTTTTTTTTGAAAAATATTGGTGGCCGAACTTCTTCTACAACAAAGCAAGGGGTTGTTTTTGTGTTCTTCTCTTCTACCTCCTTATAGGTTCCTGAATACTGTGACGCGCCCACACGCCGTTGCCAGTTCCGGGAGATAGCGAGGAAGATCAAGTGGTTCAAATCAGGAGCAGATCGAATTAAAGTGAAGGAGCCTCCTACGTAGGTATGAAATCGTTTCACCTTCTTTAATTGCTTTCGATTATTACTGTACAAATAGGTTTAGTTTATGATTGCATTAAAATTTTTTAAAAACCCTTCCGCTGCGCAATCTGTAAACCTGGGTTCCAACAGAAGCACATATTCAAGATGCTATAAACATACATATAAATGCTAGATACATAGAATGTATTCAATAAATTTTCTAGCCAAAGATTTAGAGCATGTATATAATGATAAATCAATTAAATCCAGGATGTCTCTAAAAACACATACAAGAGCATTAATCCTATATTTCAGCAATCAAAGGATCAAAGCATATTTCAAGGATTATTAATCATAAAATGATTCAATCAAGTCTCAAATAATCCTCGATGTCAATCTAGTTCACATATGTCTCTAATTAGACTTTTGATTAGGATTGATTATGAAGCTATCTTTCTCAATAGCATTCACCATACATATACATATATATAGAAGAAGAAACCCCAAGCAAATTGTAGGTTATAAAAGAAGAAATCACAAAGATATGAACACTACCTTACAATCACGAGCTGGTTCGGTTTTCTATGTAGAACCATTAGAAAAATTGATCAAACAATTACAAGACCACTTGAAAAAGGTAGAAAACTCGATTACAAACAATCTCCAAATTGAATCAACCAATTTCGACTTCATATGAGAAAGTTATGGTGTTTGGAAGGTGAGAAAGGTTAAGAGAAAATTTTTGGTGTGAGTTTCAAACTTTTTTCTTCTTTTTCTTCTTAAAAATGAAATGGGAGGGAATGCGAATATTTAAAAAGAACAAAAAGAGAGGGAAGTAGCTACCAATCATGGGCTACCACATCAGTAGCCCATGTGGGGTGCGTGTGCCACACATGGACAAAGGGCTATCCAGGTCTTTGGCCGTGCTTGCTTCTGCCGTGCTCCGCTCGCGTTCTTCGACCGTATCTAGGCCTCCGAACCCCGATTTCAAATCCGTCTTTGGTTTATGAATCATGACTCCCTCATGCACAACAAAGATGATGGAAACTTTGAAAAAAGGTTAAGAAATCATCTCAAAAAATGATGACGAACACAACTAAACGAATGAGAACGAAAAGTAGCGTAGCTACATCGTTTGGACTCGAAACCTAATGAATGAGTAACCGAAATGACCAGGACTTAATAAGGAATCATAAGAGATCTTGTTCAAGTCCAAAAACAATAAAATGTAAACAAATAAGCACAACATCAAACATGTATGTCATTTCCTAGACATAGTCTTAGAACATGCAATTTTACAACGTATAAGAATTTGAGTTCAATGCAAAAGCATATAAAAACATGTGAATGTGCTATAAAAATGTTGCACTATGATGCAGTGACACATATGAATGATTTGTGTGTGTGTACCTAGGCCTTGAAGAAGAATGAGGTATATATTACCTTAGTTGTGTAGTGTAGTCCATTCCTCTTCGAAGACACCTTCTTGCATGATCTTATGACTACGTCTTTCTTTGAAGTTTCAAATCATCAACCTAAGAACACTAATCAAATAAAAGAAAAACATTGTTTTGATATGGAATATATGCCATGACAAACCAAAAACCTAACAATGTGGCTCGTTTACCCGTTTCTATTTGTCAACCGGAGCTCATTTGATTATTGAACTATACTCGATAAAGCCTCTTTGTTTTGTTTTAGGCTTGAATCAAAGTTTTTTTTTTTTTTTTTAATGATTCTTTTCAACATTACTTTGATTTTTCTAACATAAACATATACACTTCATGGCCGCTTTCACTCATCACAATGGCGTAGCCCTTTCCTATATTGGGCGGCTTCACAACCAAGGTGTGTAGCCCTTTCCAAGAGGGTGCTCGTTGAGTACTATATTGCCGAAGCAAATTGATACAAACCAAATGTCATTTTTAAATGTACTAATCTTAGAACATCAAGAGTATCCAAAACTCACATCTATCAAACTCAATGACATAACAAAGCATATAAGAGAAGCAAAGTGCATTTTTTGAAACTAAATTTAAGGCTTAAAAGCACATGATCGAAAAGCAAGTAAAGAGACTTACTTAAGATATCTACTTCTCAAGAGAGTAGCTTTCAAAGAATATGAAGCATATTTTTCAAAACTTGCCACTCAACAATCATACAAACAATAACACACATCATGATTAAAATCAATGTTAACAATTATCACCAAAAGATCTTAAACTAGCAAATGTCAACGAGGACCATATAAACACTATATTAGTTCTTAAGTACGACATGCTTCATGAATTGATAAAAACATTGAGTTGAGAGATGAAAAATAGATAAGAAAGCAAATATTAGAGATACCTTCGCAAGCTATTTTCATCAAATGCAAGGCCTTCACCCTTTTTATGAGTCCTCTTGGCTTGTATATCCTCGTGACTACAAGTTATAGGTGTGTCGATCCCAAGAGACTAAAGATTAAGCATTTCAACTCAAAAAAAAAAAATGACTTTCTCTAAAAGTCTTAACATAATTGTCACCATATAGATTTCATAAAAACAACTTCTCAAAAAGTTAATTAATAGATTTCGACTATCATAACAAAAAATGTGAGATAGCTAAGTTTATGCTGAGTCATAGAGATACAAAACAAACAAGCTAAGTTTCTCAACAATATAACACTAATCTTAAAGCTAACTTACATGTGCAACTTACACTATTGGTAAGAGCACTCACTCTTGACAAACTTTGTCTTGGATGAACCTATACAAACATCATCAAGATTCTTATTGACAACAATGTTGAATCTAGAGTAAAGTTCTTCCATAACTTGATTTACAAGTATATCATTGATACTCTTCTTTTCAACATTATTAGCAACACATGCATTGTCAAATTTTGCAAGGTTTCCATTCTTCACATTCCGGACATTCTTAACATGCTTTGTGACATTAACATGCTTTCCATATTCAAAAGCTTTAGCATGCTTAAAATGAAGTTCAATCTCTCTACCCCTAGATGAATTTTCCATGTTGAAATATTCAATGAATTTATAGCACTTGGGCTTGATATGGCCTACGGTATTACCAAAATGACATATGGGAACAAAAGAAGAGATTTTACCTTCCGAGATGGGAGAAGCACAAATGGGAGTTTCAAGGGGTAACTTATTCTTCAATTTGTTTTTGGTCTTGGAACATCTCTTCTTCGGAGTTTTCTTGTCAATAATGACCTCACTTG
Organism: Acer campestre; assembly: GCA_954870605.1. Classification (NCBI taxonomy): domain Eukaryota; kingdom Viridiplantae; phylum Streptophyta; class Magnoliopsida; order Sapindales; family Sapindaceae; genus Acer; species Acer campestre. The sequence continues at coordinate 17,453,516 of OX940804.1, forward strand.
TAGGAAGTGATGCTTCTTTGAGCTTCTCCTCAACTAACACATTGCTTGAGCTTCCTAGAGTCAAACTAGAGATGATCCTATCACTTTCAAGAAAAATCCCCTCAACTTCTCTAAACTTCTTGGCAAGAGTATTATTTTCACCTAAGAGCCTCTGAGTTGTTGAAAAAAACTCATCCACTTGTAACTTGATCAAATCATTTTTCTCATCAACCTTTCTTAAGGCTATCTTTAAATTTTCTTCAAAATACTTCACCTTAGCCAAAAGATCAACAAAGGAAGAATTTTCACTTAAACACTCTTGATGATTTAGATCATCCTCCTTATCCAACGAATCTTGACAAACATCCTTTAGAGTAGAGTGAGAGGCCATGAAGGCAACAAAGTTGCTCACTAGCTCTTCTTCACTAGAAGACTCATCACTTGAGCTCTCCTTATCACTAGAGTCATCATCTTCACTCCATGTTGCCGCCACAGCTTTTCCTATCTTGTCCTTCTTAGAACCACCATTTGGACAATCAGAAGCATAATGCCCTAGCTTCTTGCACTTGAAACATTAGACCTTTCTATTGCTCTTAACATGACCAGTCCTCTTATGAGGTGGAGTAAATGATTTCTTGACTTCCTTGTCACTTGAGTACTTGCCACTTGGCTTGGCACCTTTCCTCATAAACTTCTTAAACTTTCTAACCAATAAAGCCATCTCCTTATCATCATCACTACTACTAGCTTCTTTGACAACCTTAAGAGCTAAACCCTTGTTCTTAGCCTTCGGTTTCATACACACCTCAAAGGTTTGAAAAGATCCTAACAATTCATCTAAGCTTATGACGTCAACGTCTTTGCTCTCTTCAATGGCAGTAACCTTGGCTTTGAATCTCTTTGGTAGAGATCTTAGAATCTTCCAACTTAGCCTCTCACTAGAGATAGGAGTACCAAGAGCTTGGCACTTGTTGGCAATGTCTAGTAGCTTATCTTGGAAGTCATTCCTTACACATTTGCAAAACCTCAAATTAGGAAGTGAGCATTTGAAGACGAGAATTCTTTACCACTTTAGTCCTCTCATTGGTGACTCGGAGAGCATCCCATGTCTCATTTGCGGTCTATATGTTTTGGATGTAAGAAAATTGTCTACTATCCACACCTCTAAAAATAGCATTCATCGTCCGATGATGCTATTTTGCTAACTCGAACTCATTAGTAGTTCACTCACTCCTAGGCTTGGAAACTATCACTCCATTCTCACTCTTATTAGGAGCAAGGTAACCTTCTTCTACGGTCATCCAAGCTCTCTCATCAATAGAGCGAATGTAAGCCTTCATCCTCAATTTCCAAAACCCGTAGTTGTGGCCCTTGAGAAGAGGAGGCCTAGAGTTTGGTGCTCCTTCGGTCATCACATCATCTTGCAAGACCATACTTCAAAAACCTAAGAAAAAAACAAGTATAACCCGGATCTTGTCGAGTACCATCCGACGACCCACTCTGATACCAATTGCAAGTAGACAAATGTAGTTAAATCACTTAAAGCATACCTAGAGGGGGGTGAATAGATTTTTATGCCTTTTTCAATCCCATGAAACAAACTTAGGTTTGTCCCTTAAGGTAGCTTTACATACAACACATAAACAAAACATTCATACATAGACAAGATAAGCATGTGTTCATTTAGGCATTGTCTATATATATTAATTTGTTGTAGGAGGTATAATAGCACAAAAACTCAATAACAAAGAATACTTGTATTTCAATATTGTTCAACCTATTACAAGTATAAACAAATATAACTATACACAAAGATAACTATATACAAAAAAATTATAATTACAATTATGATTAAAATGAATTTGTTTACAAATCACACATTACAAAATCTTGTTCCAATATACATCACAAGTGAATAATATGCGACAAGATTAAAACATATACATAAAAAAATATAAGAGATAGACATAGGAAGAATTAACATGAGATTTTTTAACGTGGTAAAACCTCCAAGGAGGAAACATCCACGGGTTGAACTACAATCATTGGGAACTATATATATTGGATGATAGATTAGAAATTCCTCAAAAGTGACCAATCTTGTGATCAACTTTTTATTGGAGTCTATGTCTACCCAATCTTTATTGGAAGATACAAAATCCCTCAATGAGGCGAAACCACCACATATTGGACTCCATACCAAACCAACATCATTGGAAGATTAGAAATTCCTCAAGCGTGTATACACATCCTATGTACCACCCTCTATTGGAGTCTATGTCTATCCAAACGCCCGGGCCTACCAATAATGTAGCCACCTCCCTATCCAAGGCTCTGATGCCTCTAGAGAGCCTCCAATGCATAACTATCCGAACCATCCTAATCCTAGCCATGACTCCTTGCTTAAATATCTAAGTCCTCCCGACTCTAGTTAAGACTTCTTGCTTGGTTATTCGGACCTCACGTTCTAACCAAGGCTTCATGCTTTTTACAAGGACTTACTAGTGTGATCATGTGAATGCAAATGATGCAAACAAGAAATTCAACATAGAACATGTGATCAATACATTCTATGGAACAAATAGACCTAAACACGTGAGAACTCAAGTTATCATAGTCTAGATGCAAAACTTGAATTAAACCTAGAGCATGTGAAAAACACCTAACACAAATAGCTCCTAGTTTTATTCACACATATAACACTTGAATAAATCATATACATGAATCACAAATTCAAGATGTTATAAACATACACATAAAAGCTAGAATCACAAAAATATATTCAATGAATATTCTAGCCGAAGATTTAGAGCAAGGATATAATGAATAGTCAATTAAATCATAGATGACTCTAAAAACATAAACATAAGTGCTAATTCTAGATTTTTTCAACAAGAAGATCAAAGCACATGTTAAGGTTATTGATTATAAAATACATCAATCAATCCACAAATAGCCCTAGATATCAAACTAATCACAATACAATTCTCAAGCATGTGAAAAACCTAGAATCTAAGAAACTTGTTTACATATGTCTCTAATTAGACTTTTGATTATGTTTGATTATGAAGCTATCTTTCTCAATAGCATTCACCATACATATACATACAAAATAAGAAAACTCAAAGATATGACAACCACCTCCAAATCATGAGCTAGTTCATTTCTCTGAGTAGTTTCTTAAGAAAAATCAATCAAACAGCTACAAGACCACTTGGAAAAGGTAGATGACTCCATTATGAACAATATCAACTTGAATCCACCAATTCTAACTTCATATGAAAAAGTTATGGTGTTTGGAAAGTGAGAGAAAGTTGAGATAAAATTCGGTCAAATGAAATTCTATTTTTTCTTCTTGAAAATGAATGAGAGGGAACAGAGAATTTAAAAGAGATGAAAGAGAGGGAGAAGATGAGCCAATCAATAGCTACCACGTCACGTCACCTGGCCTGTGTGGGGCGCATGTGGCACACGTGGGCAGTGAGGCTACCAAGCCGTGTGGCACACGGCCTCCACACGTGGTCCTCCAAGCTTGGCCATTGGCTGAGCTTGCTCCTTTTGCACTCCGCTTGCGTTCTTTGGCCGTATCCTAGCCTCCAAACTCCGATTTTGGATCTATCTTCAAATTACGAATCGTGACTCCCTCACGCACGACAATGACTACAAAACTTTGATAAAAGGTTGAAAATTCATCTCAGAAAACGACGACGAAGGCAACTCAACGAATGAGAACACAAAATAGCGTAGCTACATTGGACTCGAAACCTAATGAATGAGTAACCGAAATGACCGAGACTCAATAAGAATCATATGAGACCATGTTCAAGTCCAAATACAATAAAACACAAACAAATAAACAAAGATCACACAAGTATGCCATTTCCTAGACATAGTCCTAAAACATGCAATTTCACAATATTTGTCAATTTGAAACTAATGCATGTTCATTCTTTATAAAGTGTATGTCTATCTAGAGATACAAATGAATGCCATATGTGTGTGTGCCTACACCTTGTAAGAGGAATTAGGTCTATATTACCTTTATTGTGCAAAGTAGCACATTCCTCTTCGAAAATACCATCTTGTATGAATCTATGGCCAAGTCTTTTTTTGAAGCTTTGAATCATCATTCTTAAGACCAATAAGAAATACAAGAAAAATATCATTTTGATATGTAATATATGCCAAGACAAACCAAAAACCTAACACTTTATCGCATGTATTTCATATGTACTCATCAGTCATCATAGGCCCCTTTTGAGCAATTTTTTCTTGGCCATATGAACTCATCAGTCATTACATGCCCCTTTTTGAGTAATTTTATCTTTGGCCTTGGGCGGGCACCCTTAGTGCCTCGCCTCAGGGTCGACTCTGGTTCTACACTCAAAACCAAAACTGCACATGATTCTTAGGTATTGAGCTAAGCTTTGTGATTTCATCTTTTATGATCTTCAATTACCTTGGGTTTTCTTCTTCTATATATATATGTATATGTATGATGAAAGTTATTGAGAAGGATAGCTTCAAATCAAAGCTAATCAAGTCTAATTAAAGACAAATGTGAACTAGTTTTCTATGATTCTAGTATTTCACATGTTTGAGAATTGGATTGTGATTAGCTTGATATCTAGGGTTATTTGTGACTTGATTGACTCATTTTATGATTAATAACCTTGGCTTGTGTTTGGATCCTTTAATTAAACAAATTTAGGATTATCACATTTGATTTTGTGTTTAGAGCTATCTAGCTAGGATTTAATTGATTATTAATTATATCCTTACTCTAAATACTTGCTAGAATATTCATTGATCATATTTTTTGTTTCTAGCATATTTGGTGTATGTTTCTAATATCTTGAATATGTGCTTCATGTATATAATTTATTCAAGTATTAGCTTTATGAATGAAACTAGTAATTACATGTGTTAGGTGTTTCACATGCTTTAGGTCGATTCACGTTGTTTTTATGACTATACAATATTTGACTTATGTGCTCATATGACTAAGTCTTTAACTACATGAAGTGTACATGATCCATACATTTCATATGTTCATGCATCATCTTATGTGATTGCATCTCTTGGATTGTGAACTAGAATATCATACATTGTGTGCTCATTGTCTAATTCTAGTTTCCATAGCTCATATTGATCATAAGTCCTATGTTGTTTGTGCGTGCATCATTTACATCACATAGATCACTTGCCTTGTAAAAGGTGGAAGTCTTGGCTAAGAGGTGTGAGGCCTCTAAGTAAGTCTGACCAAAGTCTTGTCTAAGGGTGTAAGGCTCTTATAAGTCCGAGCAAGAAAAGTCTCTTGTTGTTGAGTGATTCTTCAACATAAAGCAAGGGAAGTCTTGGCATGAGGTGTGAGGCCTCTAGTAAGTCCGAGCATGGATGTTCTCTTGAGACATGCGATATGTCTTGGTTAGAAAATAGGCAAGTTTCTCTCTAGTAGTCAAGTTTCTCTTTCCTTATCTCCTTGTTATTTGTTTATTTTAATCAAATTCATCTTGAAGGCTTTGTAATTGATTAAGCTCATGTGAGACAAGATCTTTGATTGTCTTTGTATCTTTTATAGGCATTTGTACTATTGAGACATTTATAATGAATACAAGTACTTGGTGATTTATGTATTTTTGATATATCCTCCACATGCAATTCATAGGCTATGTTTGATCTATCAATTGAATATGTTAATTAATAGTCAATGCATGCTTGTTTGTGTTTGTTGTGGTGGGACAAACTTTTGTTTGTTTCAAGGGATCGAAAAAGACCTTAAAACCTATTCATCCCCCCCCCCCCCAAGGTAACCGTGATTGTATTTACAAAGAGTAATACTGTAAAATACTATAATTAAAAAAAATTAAAAACTAAAAAAATCTTTCTCTCCCCCCGCCCTAAACAACTCTCTCTCTCTCTCATCATTAAAATCAAACCAATGAATATTTGAAAAGGATAATTTTTTTTTTTTTCAAAAAATCAAATGAGATTTTACAACACCTTCATCAACAATCCAAGTTCAATGACAAAATATTTATATATATATAAAAAAAACCCTCTCATATTCTCTCTCCTCTCTTCTTTCTCATCATCACTTTCTTTCTCTCGATCAAAATTCAACCCTCTCTCATCAACAAACCCAGAAATCTAAAAATCAACAAAACCAAACAAATAAATCACCAAACACATTTTCATCAGTTTTCTAGAAACCCAACCATCATCACAAATTCAAAAATCACCAAACCTAGCCATCTTTTCTTTCTCGCTCATCTCTCTCCCATTCATTGACGAGATTGAGAGTCGATCTCCTTCGTTAAGAGTAAATTGGCGCTCATGGTGGTTATTTTTGGTAGGCTTCACAAACACACACACACACATACTCCCTCCCCCTCTCTCTCCCCCTCTCTCTCTCTCTCTCTCTCTCTCTCTCATGAATCCCTCTCTGGTGTGAGTTTGCTTGGGCTTGATTTGGCTGCCGGTGGAGGTTGTTTCTGGTGTGGGTCAATTTGGTCATAGCTAGTTATGAGAGGAGATTGGTGTTGGTGATTGACGGTAGGGAGTTTTCTAGTGTGAGATGTTTTAGGCGATTTGGCTAGTGGTGGTTGTTTGATTTGGGTTTGGTTTGGTCGCCGATGGTTTGTGTTGGGGGTTGGCAGTAGGGATGTTTGTTGGGTGTAGTTGGTGACTTGATAGTGAGGTTGGGTGATTGATGTTGAATGTGGTGGGTGGTTTCTGATGTTTATCTAGTGGTGATTTGATATGGTTGGATCTCCAATAGATCCACAACTTAAAAAAAAAAAATGTTTTCTTTATTTATAAAATATTTTGTTTTTAAATTCTCTTTTATTTTTAAGTTTTGTTTTTAAAATTTAATAAAAAAATAAAAAGAGATATCGTCCATCTTGAGATGGATGGTGGAGATCCATTTTTTTTTTTCAATTTTTTTTCTAATTTTTAATATATATTTTATTTAATAAATATCTTGAGGGTTATATGGTCATTTAACGTGAGAATTAATAGTCTAACATCTTTTTGGATGGAAAATGTAACATAATGGTGAATATAACTAATATTTTCATTTCAGGGGGATGAATGACCATTAATGAAAACACGGAGACCCCTCTTTCTAATATGGCAAACCTCAGGGGAGAAAATGATACTTTCCCTTCACTACAAGAAAAACTGTCTTTCTTGACAGTTATTTAATGACAGTTTTACAAAACTATCAATAAACTTATAAAAATTGACATCTATTTTTAACTATATATCAAGAATAGTTAATAGTTTTTTAGAACCGTCATTAAAAAAACTGTCAAGAATAGTTGATAGTTTTTTCTAAAAATTTGTCTATCTTTAATAATTTTTTAAAACTTTTACTTTCTACTTTCAACACCAAACAAAATCCCAATATGGATTTATTTTACAGTAAGATATCGGTTTTTGGGCAAACCGATATTGGATCAGTAAAATTTTAAATTTAATAAATTTACTTTTAAATCATTTACTTTTAGAAAATTCAAAAAATAAAATTTAAAAATTGTTTATTTATTTTGCACCCTCTTGTTTCATATTAAAAGACACGTTAATAATTCAATTACTCATATAAATTAGTAATCCAAGTTTTATATTTATTCATTAAATTGCAAGATGCATGTAGAGAAATATCTCCCCTGTAGTGAGAGTTGTATTCCAAATCATACTTATTACAATTGATGTTACTAGTCTTCTATAAAGTATAGACACATTAATAATTCAATTACCCATATAAATTTGTATCCGAGTCTTACATTTGTTCACAAGATGCATGTAGAGAAATATCTCTCCTGTAGTGAGAGTTGTATTCTAACTCATGCTTATTACAATTAATGTCACTAGCTACTAAAATAAACGCAAAAGAAATCAGTTTTTTTACGTGGAAGACATCGGTTTTTCAAAATTTTATAACTGATGTCTATTTGAGTGATTTAGAAAAATGACATGCAACAACATCAATTTTTAAACGATGTAAATGATTTTAAAAATACATTGGTTATATATATAACTGATGACGTATAATTGATGTATTACAAAAATGAATCCCCCCGTCCGGCCATAGCCGCCCACTCCTAGAGTTAAACTTGAAACCTTAAGTCAAAAGTTGTAAGCCTTTACCACTTGACTATAAGATTTGATATGTTAAGAATTGCACAATATTTATATATAGCCTATATGAGTTGTTAGGAAAAAAAAAAATTGTTAGATAAATTTAAATTTATTCAACTAATTAAAATTTTAATTTCTACAACAGACATGTATTAAAAAATATTTATTGAAACTTTAAAAAAAATTATATTTTTTAAAAACATATATAGTCGAGTTATAGGTCTATACTCTATCGGAGACTAGTGACATCAATTGTAATAAATATGATTTGGAATATAACTCTCATTACATGAAAGATATTACTTTACATGCATCTTGCAATTTAATTAACAAATGTAAGACTCGGATTACTAATTTATATGGGTAATTGAATTATTAACGTGTCTCTTAGTATGAAACAAGAGGGTGCAAAATAAATAAACAATTTTTTAAAATTTTTTTTTTTGAATTTTTTAAAAATAAATGATTTAAAAGTAAATTTATTAAATTTAAAAGTTTACTTATTCAATATCGGTTTGTCCAAAAAATGATATCTTATTGTAAAATAAATCCATATCGGTTTGCCCAAAAACCGTTGTCTTTTCAAACCTCAATATTTAAGACATTTGTTCATATAAAAATCGATGTCTAAATGTTTTTTTTTTTTAATATCGGTTTTCCCAAAAACCGTAGTCTTTTCAAACTGTAATATTTAAGACATCGGTTCATATTAAAACCGATGCCTAATCGTTTTTTTTTTAATATCGGTTTTCCCAAAAAATTGTTGTCTTTTCAAACTGCAGTATTTAAGACATCGGTTCATATAAAAACCAATGTCTAAATGTTTGTTCAAAAACCGTTGTCTTTTCAAACTGAAATATTTAAGACATCGGTTTTTTATGAACCTATGTCTAAAAGTTTTTTTTTTTTTTTTTTTTTTTTTTTTTTTTTTTTTTTTTAATCTGTTACCTAAAAACCGATGTCTTTTACTGATATCTTTTAACAATTTTGTAGTAATATAATCTTCTATAGAGTATAGACTCATAACTCGACTATATATGTTTTAAAAAATATAATTTTATTAGAAGTCTTAATAAATATTTTTTAATATATATCTGTCATAGAAATTAGAATTTTGACTAGTTGAATAAATTTAAATTTATCTAACTAGTGTTTTTTAATTTTTTTAATTTTAACAACTCATATAGGTTATATATAAATATTGTTCAAATGTTAATAAATCAAATCTTGTTGTCAAATGGTAAAGACTTACAATTTTTAACTTGAGGATTCAAGTTCAATTCCTAATAATTGTCATTATTATCAGGAGTGATCCGGGCTGGGGGCGGCGGTGGCCTGACGGTGGTGGCAACGGTTGCAGCAGCCTGTGGTATATAAATATAAAAAATGTTAATGATATATATTGACAGTTTTTTAATTAAATATTATAAAGATATAATGACAGTTAAAAACTGTAAATAAATAAATAAATAAATAAACAAATAAATACTGTCAAGATCTTTCTTTCTTGACATGAGCTTTAAAATATCATTCGAAATTAAAACTCACAATCCACCGAAGAGGTTGAGGCGTTGGCCATGCCGAGCAGACCCTTGACTGACTCCCAATTATTTATAAAAATTGTAGTGTGAACAAAGACCGTCTCTGGGATCTGCTAACTTCATAGTTCATATTGTATATGCAGAGAAATACAAGACACGTGATGTGAAAAGAATACTAGCTCCTAACATAACATATCTGATTTGGAACTTGGTTTCAGTTAATTGTATCATATATACATATGTATCAATAATAATAAGAAAAAATAAATCTTTGGGTCAATTTATATTAAGGTAGCGGATGGAAGACACATTGATCCCTTGCTTTAAGAAACTAACTTAAATTAAACAACACATTTATATCAAGACTAGCTAGAATCCAAATTTTCTGGAAAAGATTTATGTTGGTTACTGCAAATAGGAAAAGATGAAGGCAATTATTATACCGTGGAGGCCCTTCACTCCAAAATTAAAGTATGACTCACAAAAAACAATTAGTATGACTCAAAAAACAGATCATATACATAGTAGTTTATACAAGATCTAGAGACCTATTAATATTGACATACGCTTGATATATATATATATACCCCTTCAATTTTTATGTATACATAACTAAAATAAAATAAAATAAATAAAATAAAAGTACCAATACAAATTTAATTTAGAGGAATAGGTACAAACTGTCACACTGACACATAAATAATTGTTGATATGAACTTTGGTTATGAGTTTTTAAGAATATTGCTCACCGTCAATATTTCAATATTCATCGTCCAATGTGTCATGCAGGTAAATGACACTCATTCAGCCTAGTAATGTCCCAAATTCGAGTCGTCATATACAACGTAGATGATATTTACAAAAAATAATGATGAGTGGTGAATATAATTTCCTTGCAATTTGTTTCATGTAGTAAAATCTCCTAGCAATGAAGAATGGGTTATGGAAGTCTTATACACATTCAACAAAAACTTAAATCATCATCTTTGATTTTGCCAATTTGAAATAAATTGTGATTAAAAAAAATCAAGTGGACCAGTGAAGCTAGTATTTTAAAATTTTTTGATGATGTAGGTATACATCAATATTGTTAATGAATATCTTGTGGGAGACAATACAGGGTAGCTAGCTTGGCCAGTAGACATTTTCAAGATATCAACACCATTTGCTTGCAAAGTTATTTATTAACAATTTATTTACATTCATACGTAATTAGGAGGTGTGGATGAGATCTGAACCACTCCAAAAGCTATCTGAATTCTGGGGTCACGTAGGGGCTCATCTCTGTCCTTTGGAGAGTTTTGGGAGTGTGTTGTCTCGTTGGCGTGGTGAAGGCTATTTTCTTGCATCAACATATTGTAAGGTCAAGATGACCCCCCCTTAAAGTGGGAATGAGTAATGCTACTCCACCCAAAAATCCAACCATGAAGTAGTATTATTCAGTGGGAATATATTGACTCTTGTTATCTTTTATAGTTATGTACACAATTTTGGGATTACATCTCACTCATATCTAGTTTCAAATATATATATATATATGATAGTTCTCTTATCAGATCGTTCTGATATTATAATTTTAAGACAACTAACCACATCACATGTTTTAATAAAAGGTTGACTTTTTTTTTTTGACAAACATTTAAACTTATTAAAACATGTAATGGATGTGGTTGGTCGCTCGGAAATTATAATTTCAGGACGACTTGATAGGAAAGCTATCATATATATATATATATACAAAAAATTTCAAGTGCTAGATTTCCTGTATAGAATCATTGATTTCTACTGGTAGTTATAAGATTGCTACCGGTGGTAATCCAATAAATTCTGATAGCAATCAAATAACTAATGGTAGAAATTGATGATATATATTTATATATATCACATCAAATTTTGAATGATTTTTATCCGCATAACAATTAATAATTAAAAAAAAAAAAAAACAAATTCACTCCTAGAATCCTATTATTGGTGCTCAAGATGGTTTGATTTGCAAATTAAACATTATTACCAATAATGCTGTCATTGAGAAAATTTTGTATTTTCTTCTCTTAAGGAATATATATAGTTTGATATAATCTCTTAATGAATATTTGATTTAATGTTTTATATATCGATAATATTCTTGAGACAAAACCTGATCACAATTTCCACGTCCCATCTTTTAATTTATACAGCAGCTCATGTACTGGTATGTATTATAATACTGTATTGCCCCATAATGATTAAAGGACCACACGTATGCAGATTTATTTATTAATAATTAATTATTTGTTTTATGAGGAGAAACGTGTATGCAGATTTAATCACACTTACCTTCATATGGCCTTCATATTTTTGTGTTGGCAAATATTTAACTGTATCCTTGTGCATTGTAAATTAAAAATAATAATAATAATAATAATAATTAGAATATTTCCAAACCAAGTTCCAACATTATTGAAGAAATACAATACACACAACTTGAAGCACACTGATAATTAATAAAACTTACAATTCAAACTGGAGAAAATGAGTAGAGCTCTTTAATTAGCTCTTATCAATTGCATGGAAAAAAAAACAAACAAACACACACACGTACAAACACAAACAAGCATCCTTTCTCTCTAAGGTCCTCATTCAAAGATAGGCTTGCGAACGACAACAGAGCACATGACATCAGTTGTGGGATGAAAAATGGAAAGAGACTCAAAATCCAACAAGTCTTGCTCCTCCACTACAGGATACAGAAAAGCACCTGCCCCTTTTGCACTCCTCAACAGCAAAACTCCTCCTTCCTTCATATATTTTCTTATATGTCCAAGAACTTTCATTTTATCTTCTTTTGTTATCCCAACTAAAGCAGCCAAAAATATACAATCATACTCCTTCAGCTTCTCTTTCACTTCCATTATGTCACAAGTCACAAATTTCATTCTCTTCGCAAACTCAGCATCCGAACCAACGATTCTACGCGCCACATCATTAGCTGCCACATCGATGTCAAAATTATCAAAATGAGTGAATTTCATGTGATGTGAAGCCATAATGATAGAACTAAGAGGCATTGGACCAGATCCCACAAAGGCCAATTTCTTTGGTTGCACTACACCATTCTTTTTGAGGAGTCCATATTCTAAATTGGCTATCTTGATATATCTATCATAATAAGGGTATAGATTGAGATTTTGTAAAGGTTGGGGAACTTTGGCTAACATTGTTGCAAATTTGATCTCCAATGAGCCTTCGACACGACTACATAGAGTTATGAGACTTTTGCGCATTATTTGAACTTCTTGGGGTAAGGCATTGGTGTCAACGGAACAAGGTAGGGTACACAATTTTAGAAGACGACTAAAAAGGCTATTCATTTCCTCTGATGGCTTTAAACAGTCAAGTTTGGATAAGCTAGAATGGATTTGCATAATGTGACTTATAAGGATCTCATCTGAAATTTGGTTTTGGAGGGAAGCCATTAATGATTGATCGATGAAATACTTAATATGATAATGGGAGTGCAGAAGAGATGTAAGTTGCCTAGTTGTCGTGTTTAAAGCACAGACAATGCCTGTATTTATAGAAGCAAATTAAAGATTGAAATTTCTTAATATTTTAGTATGATGTATTCAATAAATATTTTTAGTACTAAAAATGTGTTTTTGATAAAAATATCCTTCATACAAAAAACTGACGCAAGACTGGAGAGTCTTTGGACTCGCACTCTTTTTCAAGTCTTTGATCTTTCAAGTTAAGTACAAGTTTTATTACTTTGATACTATTAAAACTTAACTTATTAAGTTAATTGGTGACAAGCTCATAAAACAAGCACACATAAAAGATAAATATTAAGATCAAATTAACAACGTTAATAACTGCACATCCAACACAATATTGTACAATTCTCATATTCAATGTGGTAATTTCAAATTATTTCTTGCCAGTTTTGAAAAAATGGAATTCGTTTGAAAGAATCATTACCTACACCGTGGTTGATGGTACTAAAAAATATTTGATGGAATGAAACCAAATTAACACTCACGGTCCATGAAAAAGGTTGAGGCATTAGCCATGCCGCGAAGACCATTTGACACCATATATTTCAATATTCTAATATTCAAGTTTCCAGTGTGAACATGAAAAGTATCAGGATCTCTTTAACGTCATTATATTCATGCAGACAACACATGAATATATTATACGTAGTGTGAAAAGAATACAAGCCCCCAAGATACGGTGTCAGCTTACTTTGATTTAGCCTTTAAACAATCAACTGTTGGATTTCCTAGTTTTTTTTTTTTTTTGGTTGTTTTTGTTGTTGTTGTATCTACCTATTCATTTATCTAGATCAAATATATATATATATATATTTGAAGTCATTGGTAGGATTCGAGCCGCTGACTTGGGAGTCATTTGCCCAAGTCTCAAATTCGTCTATCTACCAGTTAAACAACGCCCCTGGGGGCAGATTTCCTAGTTAGTGTATGTTAGGCCAAGGATTGGGAACTTACCTCTCAAACAGATTTCAGGTGTTGATAAGGGAATGTTGGAGGTGCAGTTTTCTGATGAAGAAGTGTGGGAGGCTATTAGTGATTGTGACGGAAATAAAATGCCAGGTCCGGATGGTTTGAATGTTAATTTTCTTAAAACCAACTGGGAAGTTGTTAAGGTTGATTTTATGAATTTTTTTAGGGAGTTTTATAAGGATGGTTCGGTAGTAAGATATGTGAATAGAACGTTTGTAGCTCTTATACCAAAGGTGAAAAATGTGTTATCTCTGAAGGATTACAGGCCTATCAATCTAGTAGGTGTGGTTTATAAAATATTAGCGAAGGTGTTGGCCAATAGATTAAAAAAGTCATGAATTCTATTATTAGTCTGAATCAAATGGCTTTTGTGAAAGATAGGCAGATTGTGGATAGCTTTGTGATAGCCGAGGAGATAATTCATTCATGGAAAAAAAGGGGAAAGGGTGGTTTGTTAGTAAAGTTAGATTTTGAGAAAGCGTACGATAGCGTGGATCATGGTTTTTTATTAGAAGTGATGAGTAGAATGGGTTTTGGTGCAAGATGGATTGCATGGATGGAATGGTGTATTTCTTCTCCATTGTTGTCAGTTTTAGTTAATGGGAGTCCGACGAAAGAGTTTCCGATGGCTAGGGGTTTGCGTCAAGGGGACCCACTTTCTCCATTTCTATTTAATTTGGTCGTGGAAGTGTTGAGTAGTATGTTGTTTAAGGCGAACGATTGTGGATTGGTGCGCGGAATTGGTTTTAGTAATGATGAGATTCATATTACTCATCTTCAGTTTGCTGATGATACTATGCTTTTCATTGAACCTTGTTTAGATTACCTTTTAAATGCAAAAAAGATCTTGAAGTGTTTTGAGTTCAAAATAAATTTCCATAAATCATGCCTTGTTAGAGTTGGGAAGAAAATTCAAGAGGAAGTAGAGTGGGAACGTTTTTTCAGGCATGCCAAGGCAAACCTTCCGGTTACTTATTTAGGGCTCCCTCTCGGTGGGAATTTGAATAGGGAAGATTTATGGAAACCAGTTATCCAAAAGGTGAAAGACAGGTTAGCTCCTTGGAAGAGAGGGTTTTTATCTAAGGGTGGAAGAATTGTTCTTATCAAGGCAGTCCTATCAAGTCTTCCATCCTTTTTCATGTCGGTATTTGGTATTCCAATCAGAGTTGCAAAGCAAATTGAGAAGATCCAAAGAGGATTTTTTTGGAATGATGGTGTTTCAAAGAGAAAGTGCATGCTGTAGATTGGATTTCGGTATGTAAACATAAGAAGGAAGGGGGTTTAGGGATTCGAAGAATGCGCGATAAAGGGCTGAGTTTTTTAGCTAAATGGATATGGAGTAATTTGTGCTAAATATGGGTTGACGGTTGATGGCTTAGTTTGGGAAGGTTTGGGGTTGAAATCAGGTTCCTGTTTTGTAAAATCTATCTGTAAATTATTTGAAGAAGGTCAAAGAACTTACAAGATAGTTAGGGATGGCTTTAAGGTGATTGTTGGGTCCGGAGAGAACACAAGATTTTGGGAGGATTTAAAATGGGACTCTTATCCGCTGAAAGTGGCGTTCCCAAGGATCTTTGCCTTGGTAGAAAATAAAATGGGTATGGTGAAGGATTTCGGAAGCTTTGTTGATTCTAGATGGGTTTGGAAGATTAACATGAGGAGAGTACTTTTTGATTGGGAGATAGCACAATGGAATTGCTTTATGTTTGCTTTAGAAAGCACAAAAATTCGGAGAGAATTCAAGGATGCTTTGGCTTGGAGTTACAGTACGAATGGTATGTTTTCAGTTAAATCTTTTAGAAGATGTTTGGAAGAGGAAAGCAGTATTGATGGTATCTCTATGTGTCCGTTTCTTTGGAAGGGGATTTGTCCTCTGAAAGTCGAGGTGTTCTCTTGGCAACTATTAAAAGGTCGTATTTTAGTGAGAGATGTACTTAGAAATTTTGGTATGTCTCATTTGAATAGCATTGATTGTCCGTTGTGTGGTGCAGGACCTGAGACGATTGATCATCTATTTCTTCAGTGTGAGTGGTCCTGAGAAGTATGGATGGTGGCTATGGGATGGTGGGATGTTTATTCTTGCTACAATGAGTCTGTTTATGGGTGGATGGAGAGCTGGACAGGCATGTGTCCATCTAGGCCAATTTCCAGGGCTTGGAATTTGTTGTTCTATGCTGTGGTATGGTCTATTTGGGAGGTGCGCAACGATCTTGTGTTTAATGAGAAGAATCCAGATCAGGCTGTGATGCTCGATTCAGTTAAATTTAGAGTGGTTTGGTGGTTCAAATATTTTGGTAATGGCTCTAAGATTGACACAACTTTGCTTCTATTAGATGTTCAAGGTAGGTGTGTGGATACCAAACCGGTTAAGTTAGTATCACAGCACTCGTGGATTCCTCTTGAGAATGAAGATTTGTTGTTCAATGTGGATGGTTCAGTGAGTGGTAGTTCGGGTGTGGGTGGTATTGGTGGTGTGCTTTGATGTGCAAGAGGGAAGATTTTATGTCTTTTTTCGTCGTTTGTTGGCGATGTGGATCCTTGCGTAGCTGAGCTTCTTGCTATTCATAAGGCGTGTTCCTTGATTTCTTTGTGTCTGCTGTTAAATGATCGGAATATAACCATTTTGAGTGATTCGGAATCAGTGGTGGCTTAGATTAATGGGGAGGGATTTGGTCTTCTAAGTCAAGTTAATTTATTCTATGATATCAGGCAAAGCCTCAGGCAACGTAGAACTTTAGCTATAAAATTTACACCCCGCAATTCTAATTCGTTGGCAGACAGTCTTGCAAAAGCTGGATCATTATTGTAGAGGGAGAGGTTGGAATGGAGTGTGCATTGAGTAGTGTGTGGTCCTGTTATTTGTTTATTGTCTACAGGTGTTGTTGTATCGTTGTATATAGGTGCTGTTATTTGTTTTGTTGTCTACAGGTGCTGTTGTCGTGAGTTTTGGGGGGTTTTTATAGGTGCTGCTGTTGTGTTGTTTTTGGATGGGTGGTTTGCTGTCTGTTTTTCTTTTTGAATGGTCTATTGTAGTTTTGCATCGTATTTGCCTTTTGATTGGGCTTGGCTTATTTATAAAATTGCAGTTTCAAAAAAAATAACTATCAAATGTCTATCAACACAAATTTTAAATTGAGTGGGACACAAGAGGCTTAAATTTTCATCTTTCTTCTTGCCCAGCGTATGATAGTGTTGACCACTCGTTCTTGGATTCTACTTTGGAGGCTATGGGGTTTGGTGAAAGGTGGAGGAATTGGATGAGAGGGTGTATCTCCTCCTTTGATATCGGTCCTAGTTAATGGCAGTCCTACTAAGGACTTCTCCCTAGAGAGAGGCCTTCTGCAAGGAGATCCCCTATCTCTCTTTCTCTTTAATGTTGTTGTTGAAGCTTTAAACTGCTTATTAAAGAAGGCAATGAGTATGTGACTCATTAAAGGAGCGGTTATGGGCAACAATGGGATTCAAATTTCTCATCTCCAATTGGCGGTGATACAATCATCTTCCTTGAGCCGAATTTGGATTTTGTTAGAGCCACAAAATGAATTTTAAGATGTTTCGAATTGGCTTAGGGCCTCAGTGTTAACATCTTGTTTAATCAAAGTTGGTAAGAAGAGTTGCTTATTTGTTGAAGCTGCGGCTATTTTCAAGTGTAGAAAGGCGAAGTTGCCTTACATGTACATGGGCTAGCCGCTAGGAGCTAATCCATGTACCCGTGCCTTTTGGGACCCGGTTATTCTTATGATTGAGAAACGCCTAGCTCCCTAGAAAAAAAGATTTTTATCTAGGGGTAGGGGAGATTGGTGCTTATTAAAGCTGTTCTCTCAAGTATTCTGACCTACTTTATATTGGTTTTCAAGGTTCCGGCTATTGTGGCAAAAAAGATAGAAAAATTGCAAAGAGATTTCTTTTGGGGAGATGGTGTGGAGAAAAGAAAAATCCATACGATTGATTGGGATACACTATGCAAAAGTAAGGCTAGTGGGGGTCTTGGGATTGGTCACATTCTTGGTAAAAATAGAGCATTGTTAGCAAAGTGGCTTTGGAGATTCGGTAAGGATGAGTCATCCCTATGGAAGTTGGTTATTTGTGATAGGTATGGGTTGGACAGTTGTTCTTTGTTCTAGAATTGGAATGTCAGGCTGAATGGTTCTCAATTCATCAAAGCGGTAGGGTCTCTACTGGTTGCTGATTCTCCTGCTGCACAAATTATGTTCGAAGGTCTGAAGGTAGTCATTGGTTGCGGTAATCGTGCGAGGTTCTGGGAGGATATAAAATGGGACAACGTCATTTTGAAAAAGGCTTTCCTTGGGCTGTTTGCTTTAGCTACTAATAAAGCTGGTGTTGTGTCTGATTTTAGGAGCTGGTGTGATGATAAATGGAGGTGGCAGCTTGGTCTTAGGAGACCTTTGTTTGATTGGGAAACGGATCAATGGAAGGGGTTTATGTTGGCTTTGGACTATGTTGCTGTAAGGCAGTCCATTCCTGATAATTTAGCCTGGATGTTTAATGTTGATGGTATGTTCTCAGTATGCTCCTTTCGTTTATCTTTAGAAGGTCAACCATTTGTAGAGAGAGAGAAGGTTGGGTTGTTATGGAAAATTGTTTGTCCTCCTAAGGTGCAGATTTTTATGTGGCAACTGGTTAAAGGGAGGGTTTTGGTTAAAGATTTGTTGTACATATTTGGCATGAGGTCTGTTACGAATAGGAAATGTCCTATATACTTGAAAGAAAATGAAATCGTTGATCATTTGTTCTTACACTATGGTTAAGCATGAAAGGTGTGGATGGAGTGTTGTCATATTTGGGACGTCAACTGCTGCTTGGTTGAGAATATGAAAATGTGGGAAGTTGGGTGGGTTGGTATATGCCCTTCGGTTAAGAGCATGAGAGCTTGGTGTATCCTTTTTCATGCGGTAGTGTGGTCTATATGGGAAGTGAGAAACAATTTAGTTTTTAATGGTAAGAAGTCTTCTAGTGATCAAGTGATGGACGTGATCTGTTTTAGAGTAGCTTGGTGGTTTAAGTTCTTCAGTTGTGGTTCTAAAATGCCTATCTCTTTAATCTTGCTAAATTTGAAGGAGAGTTGTAGGGATTCTAAGAAAACAAGGAATCCTCGGATGGTGAGCTGGTCCCCTTTAATCATGGACACTCTCAAATTCAATGTTGATGGCTCTGCGAAAGGTAATCCAGGACTGGTAGGGATTGGAGGCGTTCTTTGGGATGCTAACAGCCACGTGCTGTGTTTGTTTTCTCTGTCTGTTGGCATCATTGACTCTAATTCTATTGAGATCATGGCAATCCACCAAGCTTTGACTCTTTGTGCATCCAATCCAGTGGTGATGAATCATTTGGTGACCATTATCAGTGATTCCAAGTCGGTTGTGTCTTAGGCTAACTCCAATAATGCCTTTGGCAGTATCCACCATATCAAGCTCGTCTATGATATTAAGGATATTTTGTCAAGGTTCAATAACTTTGAGATTTTCTTCAACCCGAGGGCTTCAAATTCATTTGTTGATAGTCTAGCTAAAATGGGGTTGAGCAATAGCGGCGATAAGGTGGTTTGGTCAGTGCTCTAATTTCTTCCTCTGTTTTTGTCTCTGTGTGTTTTGGCTGATGTCTTTATTTCTTGTTTGGGGTTCTTTCTAGGCCTCTATTTTTCTTCTCTTTTTTGTTCCTGTTGCTCTTTTTGCTTTTGGGTTTGGTTGGGTGTTTGGTCGATGTGTGGCTTCCCATGCTTGCTCTCCTTGTGGCTCCTGGTTGTGGTTGTTAATAAATTGTGTTGTTCAAAAAAAAAAAAAAAATTCTTCTTGCCCATTTACTAATTTTTAGTGATGAAAATGGAAAATTGAAGGGATATATGGAATGAAGCTAGTTTCTTATTTATTTTTTTCATATACCAAATGTAGTGGCGCTGACTCGAACATGAGATATTGTTAGACCGCGCACTTCGTCATCAGACCACATTGTGCGGTGGTTAGTTTTATTTGAAATTACTAGATATCAATGTTAAATATTAAAATTCTGTGATCCGATGGCATGGAACTCCATATGCGTGTGTTCACCAACATAATCATACAGCGAAGAAAAAGTTTATACTGAATCAAATCACTAAATTCCAACATTTTTCCTCTATAAATAATAGTTTGGCAATGCCCTTCCTCAAGACAAACACATAACTTACTATCTAACTATCTCCGCATCCAACAATATATACATTATTATTTCATCAATGGCTTCCTTCCAAAACCCTAACTTTAAAGGTCACATTCCAGTTGACCTCCTTATAGCTCGCATTACACAAATCAATGTTAGTATAAACAAACTTGACTCATTAAAACCTTCGAAGCAAGTTAATAGCCTCTTCACTTCACTTGTGAAATTATGTACCATCCCTTCTTCTATAGAAATTAAAGCCTCATTGCAACAAGTTCAACAAATGTGCAAAAGTCTCATAATTCTTTGTGGTCACGCTGAAAGCTTATTGGAGCTTGAGTTTGTAACATTTTTAACAAAAATTCGTCAGCTCTTAAACAATCTCAATCTTTTTCCTTACTATGGAAATTACATCAAGCTAGTCAATTTGGAAGATGGAATACTCAATGAGAATGGTGTGGTGAAACCAAAGAAAGTAGCCTTTGTGGGTTCGGGTCCAATGCCGCTTACTTCGATAATCATGGCTTCACAACGCATGTGTAAGTGCCTCACTTTTTGATTAGCTTATTTCGTTGACAAAATCACAATAAGGTTCAATCTTGTAAGGGTAGCTTAGAATTGAAGAAATTCTATTAAAATGCTAAAGGACCTCATTATGGACATCAAGAGCTTCAAGAAAGGTAGTTTAATTGTCTTGACTCTTAGTTGAAGAGATTTAATTGCACACATACACTACTCTAGCATGCATGTGTGATTATTGCTTTATGAGTGTATGTATTTCACCAATCACACTTGCACATTTTTTATGCTTGTATTGACCTTGTGTTCAGTGCGTTAGTCTTTTTACTCGTGCACAACAGGGCATTGTGCTACTCCTCATGCGCAAGACCAATGCTCAGACCAGTGCAACATTGGTAGGGCATTGCAGCTGGTCGTGCGCTAGTCGTCATGCGCACACTCACCAGTGCAACTTCTCCAGGCATTGTGTGCTGGTCGTGCGCTACTCGACCAGCGCAATAGGCGAGAATCTGAAGCGTTTTTTTCCAAAACGACCTCACTTTGCTTGGATCTTATATATATACCTTGATAGCCTTTGGCCATTTTTTTGAGCAAAAATTACACATTTTGAGAGCAAAAGAAGTGACTTCAAAGCAAAGGTATCAAAACTTGTTTATTAATCATCCAAATCACAAACACCCTTCATACTTTCATGTTTCATACATTATCTAGCATGTTCTAGTTTTATTTTTTATAGGGTTTTCATTGTTGCTCACATGACTTGTAGCTATAGCATGATCTACATCATTTCACATGTTCTTTCTTTACAAGATTGCATCTTTACGACTTGACTAGTTTCAAGATTGCATCTTTATTACTTGACTGGTTTCAAGATAGCTTTTTATTGTGTTTTTGTGAGTTGTTTGTGATAGCTATTGCATATAGGACTTGGTTTGCACATATAGCTAGGTTGTATGCATATCATATAGCTACATGATATCTAGGAATGTCTTTAACATGTTCATTCTGTTAGGATTATGCTCAATAGCAAGAGTGTAATATTGTATTTGACAATCTTGTCGTATCAATAAAGTGATTTCTATTTTAACAAATCTTATAGCATTTATAGTTTAATTATTATAATTGTCAAAAGTAAATAATCATTAGGTCAAATAACTATGAGAAAAGAAGAATTGTTCGTACATCTGGATATTATGTGGTAGACACAATTCTTTAGTTAGTCTTAAATAATGTTCACAACTTAAGGCAAAGGTTATGCACCTTTATCTTGTTAAATTTGTAGATTATTTTGCTAGAATTTGAGTGGGATCTAATGTGTTATGATGAGTCTAAAATCATCAAAGTGTCTTTGATTAAAAGAATCTAGTGCACTAAGTGCATTGAATAGAATCACAATGAAATACTTTATCTAGAATCGTCAGTGGATAAAAGTTTTTTCATTATGAGGACAATCGAATAGTCTATCTAAATCATGAGATAAATGATGGACTTATGATTACAAGTGTTATCATTTGAGGTATCAATGAGTATTGAAAATATTTATATACGTGTGTCTAAACAACCTAGAGGGGGGGTGAATGGGTTGTTAATCCGGTTAGTTACCAATTTTTCGGATTAGTCAATATTCAAAAATAAACCCAATTCAACAAACAATAAAATCAAGTATAAGTTGCGGAAATTAAAGAACACTTGATTTTTACGTGGAAAACCACACGGGGAAAAAACCACGGGCTGTTATGTGCGCTACACACGGTCAACGAAATCCACTATATGAAAAGGAATTTACACCCTCAAGTAATTCTCGGACTCTCACCCTAGATAACCTCAGGCTATGGACACTACCACTCGCCACTCTTGGTTCAATCCCTAGTGATATCCCCTGATACACTACTCTTGGCATGAGCAACTCCTAATCTACCCGGCGGGCCTTTTACAGTGGCACTCGACCAATTGCTTGAGCACTACACACCGGTAGTCACAAGACTTTCTTTGCTTGTGCAACTTCACCTAGAAGCCACAAGACTTTGACTCATGAAGAGAATTAAAAGTCTATGTGAGTATGGCAATGATGCACAAATGTAATGAGTGCTAGGATAAACACTATATGCTTAACTAGATGTTATAATGCAAATCAACATCCTAGTTATCAACAAAACCTACATGCACATACATGAGGTCTCAATTAGATGTAGAGATGTTTAACAACCTAATTGTCAACAAACAAAGCCAAGTCAACACAAGTTGTCAATAATCATGGCAAGGACTAAAAACATGCAATTAACAAATGCAATCAAGGAGTCCTAATCAACAATGTCTAAATGCAAAACATAAAGACTTAGCTAAATGTTATCAATCACAAAACAATCCTAGCTATCAAACAATGTCAACATATCCAAACATGTGAACTCAATTAGTTGTAGAGAATTTCTAACAACATAATTGTCAATTAAATCCACAAGAACATTCAATTAAGCTTGACTAGATAAATAAACATTAATCTATCAACCTAATCATCAACCAATTTTACAAGAATGTTCTAGGGTTAGCTATTTAGGGAAAATCATCATAATCATGTAAGCTACCACAAACAAAACCCAATCATGTCATAACTTCACTAAATATGCAATAAGAGTGAAGATTTGCTAAACTAAGCAATCAAAGACATGTCTTGACTAAGATAGAACAATAAATGAAGATGTTGTGTTTGTTCTACTTACCAAGTCATAAATGAAGAAGACCCATGGAAGATTGATGCATGAAACAAGTTAGATACACATGGGTTTTGGGTTTGGAGAGTTAAAGAAGCAAGCTTGAAGCTTTCTCTCTCTAGGAAACTCTTAATCTCTCTCTAGGGTTGTGTATCTTTTGTTCCCTTGAATACAAATGAGAGAAAAAGATGTATTTATAGTGTAGAGATGATAGCCCTATCAAATACAAGAATTTTGCTTCAAAAATGAGTCAAATCGGACTCCAAATGAATGAGATAAGGCCAAATTACGAAACAGGGTCGGAGTATTGCGTTGCTCGTCACACCAGCGCTACACCAACGCCACACCAGCACTACTTCTCTGGACCAAAAGCACTGGTCGAGTAGCGCTGGTCGAGTAGCGCCACACCAGTGCATAGGCGCGGCAGCGCACCAGCTCGAGATTCGAGCGCTCCGAAACATGACCAAACGAAATCGAAACATTTCGTATAATATATCGTTGGAAAGGTATGGAAGTCTACTTTCTACTAAAATTTATGGAATGACATTTAAATATCTATAGAAAAAGTTATGGTCAATGGAGTGACCAAAGGTCAGAAACGGACAACAACAGAGTTGCCCTGTTTTGGTTGTCACTTTGGAGATTTCAAAACCAATCCAAATAGTCATGAAATATTATGAATAATATATCGTTGGAAAGGTATGAGTGTCTAGTTTGTCCAGAATTTTACAAAACTCAATTTGAAACTTTGTGTAAAACGTTATGGTCACAAGACCATACAAAGGTCAGTTTTGAAAAACATTTAAATCATTGAAATCCAATATTTTAAACCTAGACACTTTACTCCAATCAACCAAACCAAATCTAACACTTATCTAAGAGAAGAATGAGACCTTCTCAAGCGGTCAACCATCACGCTAAGACATGCACACCATCGTGCAAGCGCGGACGTTTCCGATCATACAAAAGGAAACGAATTACACCACACTTAAGACTAACATGAAGTGCAAGTGTTGTTGTGAATAAATAACATGCATGGTAAAGGATAACATCATGAAAAATCACCAAGCATGTGACACACAAAAGATATGCAATATATGAAAATGCAATGAAAGTGAGTGTGTGCTCAAAGACATAGATTCATAAATCAATGAAACATATATGCATGGTAACAAATGCAAGCTAGATAAAGATGCATGCAAGTGTGTGTGTGCACCTAATCTCTTCAAGAATCAAGGTCAAGTAATATACCTTTTGAAGTTCTTGATCTTGAAGTCACCGGGATGCTAGGAAGCTTGCCTTGATAATCATCAAGATGACCTAAGCTACCCACAACACAATCATCCCCAATGTGGTATGTCATGAAATAAGCCAATCACAAAATAGAGGTCCTTACAATCTCCCCCTTTGGCTATTTCATGACAAAATACCACTCACAAAATAATCCTCACAAAACACAAAATAAAGCTATTGGTCAACAAAAGTGTTTTCTATGTTACAAAGAGAGAAACCTAAGAATCTAAGTCTTCAAGGTCTTCAATCTCTTCATAGATCATCATACCTACACACAATAGCAAGAAAACACTTTTCCAAGAACAAGTGCAAGTGAGGTGAACAAATATAAAAATCATTTGTACTCAATAAGGCAATACAAAACAATGCACGTGCAATGCTCCCCCTAAAAGGTTACTCTCTCTCAAACTTCTCCCCAAAGCATACACAATGCTCCCCCTATATTTCTCAAGACTTCTCCCCCTTTTTGTCATGAGATAGGCAAAGGAGCTCCCCCTATTAGGTTGCTTTAGCAAAGAGAGCTATTTGCACAAAAGACATTTGCATAATCATATAAACCAATTTTATGCAACTCAAGAATTGAGAGAGATCCAAGGAGATTTTATTCACAGAAAAGTGTGTGTGTGTAAAAGTTGCTTAGCATGTAGTACAAGCACTATTGAGCTCATGCATAAGAATCAATCAAAGCAACAATCAACGGGTTTTCCAAATGAAGTCAAACCAATTAGAGCCCTATTGTTATGACAAGAAGATATATATCCAAGCATTTGTGTGCAGAGTGTACTAATCACATCAAAAAATATATCATCTTTTCTACATTGCAAGACACATCATCAATCAACAATTTTGAGGTCTTTAATAAGCAATGCATCACACACATCATCAAACACATTTCAACTTTTCTGTTTTTCTCCTTTGTCCTAGCAAGCATGTATTTCTGTTTATCATGCTAATGTAATTCTCTTGAAGGCTTTCACTCGGTTTGAAATGAGTAGCCATTTCCTATATTGGGCTGCTGCACGTCATATTGCTAGTAGCCCTTTTTCAAGAGAGAGCTTAAGAATGCATATCAAAGAATCATGAACATGGAGAATAATTTGAGGTCAATCACATGTACTAACAAGTAGAACATTCCTCAAATGGATAAGCACACTCAAGCAAAAATAGAAATCATGCAGTACATGTTAGGCAACTATGCAAGGTGTTATTAAAAACATTATTAAAGCATTAATCAATGTTATTCACCAAGCACTCTCAAACAAACATAAAAGAGCATAAAATAAGTTAACTTTTTGCATATGGCAAATCATGCAAGTTTACTCTCTTTGCTTGAGCTCCCCATATGGGGTCAAAACCGTACCGTATCAGGGCATGGGACAAGTCCCACTAGACATACCAAGTTCATTGGACTCAATAGCATCCACAGGTGCTATGTAAGTACAATTGCATTTGGGTTCGATCTTTCTAACCCACCTAGGTTCCACTTCTTCATTTCTAGTGGTCATAGACATGTCTCTAAGATCCCTAGGTTCATGCAAACTTGCCCTCTTTTTCAACCGTTTTTCTTTCATGCTTTCTATCCTACACCTCTTAATGTAATCAAAGCAATTTGGTCTTAAGTGACCAATCAAACCACAAAAATGACAAGTAGGTACAAAGTAAGAGTTTATACCATTGCATTGAGATCTCATCGAGGCATTGCCATGTTGATGAGGTTGTCTTTGATGGTGCATCGGTTTGCTTCTCTTTAGAGCTTGAGCCAATTGGTGGCACCTTTGTGGTCTAGCTTGTTGAGGTGGTTGAGTCGATTGAATGTGCCTCCTTGGTTGTGCAAAGCTTGGGTAAGAAGCTCTTGAATGTTGAGGTTGAGCTTTACCCTTTGTTGGCATCTTCATTTGGCCATTCTTGGATGACTTTCCAAGATCAATCTTCTTTCTAGGGTGTTGACGAGGTAACCCTAAGCATTTGCCTTGAGCTTGAGGTTGTTTGATTTTAGATTTCTTCAAGTCTTCAAAGTACCTTATCTCTTTCTCCTTGATGATCTTTAAGGAATTCTCTTTGTTGGCAAGTTCATCCTTCATTGCCTTTATCCTTTGATGGTAATCATCAATCTCCTTTTTGTACTTGGACACTTCATTCAAGTTCGTCTTCAAGGAGTCATCCATGTCTGAACTAGAAGTCATCTTAGCAAGTGAACTTCTTGCCTCTTCAAGTGCCATCTTCAACTTGCCCTCAATGTCTTTTACACATCTCACTTCATCATCCAAGAGAGTCACTTTGGCTTTTAGTTGAAGATTATCCTTTTCCAATCAAAGGATATGATTCTCTTTCTCCTTCAAAGACTTTTGAAGGTAGTCAATGAACTCTTGGTTGTCCACCAAATTGTCACAAGAGTTCCTAGAGCATGTGTTATCACAATCAAAGCTTCTCCCACTTATGCTTGCGAGAGTCATATCATCAAGGCTAGCTTCTCCTCTCTTCTCACACTTCAAGTTACCACATATGGAGGCTATGTGATCAAGTCCACCACACTCAAAGCATTGGACACCTTTCCATGCTATCATGTATTTTCCTCTCTTCTTGTGCTTCAAGTTAAAACACATGGGAGCTATGTGACCGAATCCTCCACATTCAAAGCATTTAATGATATTTCTTAAAAGCTTGTCTTGACTAGCTTCACCATTCTTGAGAGGCACCTTTTTCTTTACCTCATTTTCACTCCATAAGGTGGCCATTGCCTTTTCTTTCCTTCTATCCTTCAAGCTTTCACATTCCGGGCAGATGTGCCTGAATCCTCCACATTCGAAGCAATTAATCTCCTCTCTTGAAGACACTTCTTGGTTTGGGTCGTCATTCTTGACCTTTGTCTTCTTCTTCTTGAAGTCATCGCCCTTAGAGCCATAACCTTTCTTTTGTAGACTCAAAAACTTCTTGAATTTTTTAACAACAAGCGCCATGTCTTCATCATCCAAGTCATCCTCCTTCTTGTCATGCTTTGAAGTCTTCAAAGCAATATTTTTCTTCTTCTTAGAAGGTGTAATCTTCCTCTCCTCTTTCACCATAGAGGTCATCATTTTCTCCTCCATGGTACCTTCGTGGGTGACTCTTAGAGTCTCCCAAGCTTCTCGAACGTCTTGAGTAGTTCGAATGAGTTTGGCTTGAATCTCATCCACTGCACAAGATAAGGCACGAATGCCCTTTGAATTCCATTTGGCAGCCTCGAGTTCGTCATTTGACCACTTGGACTTGGGCTTAGGCACACAAGTCCCATTTTCTAGTCTCTCCGTGGGAGGTGAGTATCCTTCTTCCACAAATATCCACACATGCTCATCAATGTCACTTAAAAAGAATTCCATTCTAACTTTCCAAGAGGAATAGTTATCCTTGGTGACCAATGGTGGTTTGGAGAGTAATGCACCCTCTATCCTCTCAAATCCACTCATATTGTTTGGGTGAATGTATGCAAATGAATGCAAATGAATGTAGCAATCAAAATACACAAAAGCAAGACACACAAGAAAGAGCAAGGATCACCTAAGTATATCTAGGAACCCGCTCTGAAACCAATTGAAAATATTTATATACTTGTGTCTAAACAACCTAGAGGGGGGGTGAATGGGTTGTTAATCCGGTTAGTTACCAATTTTTCGGATTAGTCAATATTCAAAAATAAACCCAATTCAACAAACAATAAAATCAAGTATAAGTTGCGGAAATTAAAGAACACTTGATTTTTACGTGGAAACCCACACGGGGAAAAAACCACGGGCTGTTATGTGCGCCACACACGGTCAACGAAATCCACTATATGAAAAGGAATTTACACCCTCAAGTGATTCTCGGACTCTCACCCTAGATAACCTCAGGCTATGGACACTACCACTCGATACTCTTGGTTCAATCCCTAGTGATATCCCCTGATACACTACTCTTGGCGTGAGCAACTCCTAATCTACCCGGTGGGCCTTTTACAGTGGCACTCGACCAATTGCTTGAGCACTACACACCGGTAGTCACAAGACTTTCCTTGCTTGTGCAACTTCACCTAGAAGGCATAAGACTTTGACTCATGAAGAGAATTAAAAGTCTATGTGAGTATGGCAATGATGCACAAATGCAATGAGTGCTAGACTAAACACTATATGCTTAACTAGATGTTATAATGCAAATCAACATCCTAGTTATCAACAAAACCTACATGCACATACATGAGGTCTCAATTAGTTGTAGAGATGTCTAACAACCTAATTGTCAACAAACAAAGCCAAGTCAACACAAGTTGTCAATAATCATGGCAAGGACTAAAAACATGCAATTAACAAATGCAATCAAGGAGTCCTAATCAACAATGTCTAAATGCAAAACATAAAGACTTAGCTAGATGTTATCAATCACAAAACAATCCTAGCTATCAAACAATGTCAACATGTCCAAACATGTGAACTCAATTAGTTGTAGAGAATTTCTCACAATATAATTGCCAATTAAATCCACAAGAACATTCAATTAAGCTTGACTAGATAAATAAACATTAATCTATCAACCTAATCATCAACCAATTTTACAAGAATGTTCTAGGGTTAGCTATTTAGGGAAAATCATCCTAATCATGTAAGCTACCACAAACAAAACCCAATCATGTCATAACTTCACTAAATATGCAATAAGAGTGAAGATTTGCTAAACTAAGCAATCAAAGTGTCTTGACTAAGATAGAACAATAAATGAAGATGTTGTGTTTGTTCTACTTACCAAGTCATAAATGAAGAAGACCCATGGAAGATTGATGCATGAAAAATGTTAGATGCACATGGTTTTGGGTTTGGAGAGTTAAAGAAGCAAGCTTGAAGCTTTCTCTCTCTAGGAAACTCTTAATCTCTCTCTAGGGTTGTGTATCTTTTGTTCCCTTGAATACAAATGAGCTAAAAAGATGTATTTATAGTGTAGAGATGATAGCCCTATCAAATACAAGAATTTTGCTTCAAAAATGAGTCAAATCGAACTCCAAATGAATGAGATAAGACCAAATTACGAAACAGGGTCGGAGCATTGCGCTGCTCGTCACACTAGTGCTACACCAACGCCACACCAGCGCTACTTCTCTGGACCAAAAGCATTGGTCGAGTAGCGCTGGTCGAGTAGCGCCACACCAGCGCATAGGCGCGGCAGCGCACCAGCTGGAGATTCGAGCGCTCCGAAACATGACCAAACGACATCGAAACCTTTCGTATAATATATCGTTGGAAAGGTATGGAAGTATAATTTCTACTACAATTTATGCAATGACATTTAAATGTCTGTAGAAAATGTTATGGTCAATGGAGTGACCAAAGGTCAGAAACGGACAACAACAGAGTTGCCCTGTTTTGGTGGTCACTTTGGAGATTTCAAAACCAATCCAAATGGTCATGAAATATTACGAATAATATATTGTTGGAAAGGTATGAGTGTCTAGTTTGTCCAGAATTTTACAAAACTCAATTTGAAACTTTTTGTAAGAAGTTATGGTCACAAGACCATACAAAGTTCAGTTATGAAAAACCTTTAAATCATTGAAATCCAATATTTTAAACCTAGACACTTTACTCCAATCAACCAAACCAAATCTAACACTTATCCAAGAGAAGAATGAGACCTTCTCAAGTGGTCAACCATCGCGCTAAGACATGCACACAATCGTGCAAGCGCGGACGTTTCCGATCATACAAAAGGAAACGAATTACACCACACTTAAGACTAACATGAAGTGCAAGTGTGGTTGTGTATAAATAACATGCATGGTAAAGGATAACATCATGAAAAATCACCAATCATGTGACACACAAAAGATATGCAATATATGAAAATGCAATGAAAGTGAGTGTGTGCTAAAAGACATAGATGCACAAATCAATGAAACATATATGCATGGTAACAAATGCAAGCTGGATAAAGATGCATGCAAGTGTGTGTGTGCACCTAATCTCTTCAAGAATCAAGGTCAAGTGATATACCTTTTGAAGCTCTTGATCTTGAAGTCACCGGGATGCTAGGAAGCTTGCCTTGATAATCATCAAGATGACCTAAGCTACCCACAACACAATCATCCCCAATGTGGTATGTCATGAAATAAGCCAATCACAAAATAGAGGTCCTTACAAGTATGATTATATAGCATAGTCTATCCTTAATAATTTGGTGATATTCATTTGCTAATCGATAGTTAACTTCATTTATAGATATGGACATCATGGTTCCATTTATGAAATGAGAGTTTAATATTATCATATGGATGTTTTAAGGTATTGGATATTAAATTTTAACATTGAGTTTTCAATAGTGTTTATTGAAACATGGCTTCTGGACAAGTCAAAATATTCAAGTTCAAAATGTGGTCATATGAGTAAATATAGTAACTAGGAGAGCTATAGGCGATCTATAAGCTCTTGTCGATTACTGATATTATTCACGAGGATACACTATCTCCAATAAGATTGTCTAGGGTATGAATTAGAAACATTTACTTATTCTATCTTTATTTAAGAGTTCAATTTTAGTTCTTTAATGGAATGAACTAAAATTAATAGATCGAACCTAAGTAAATCATTTGTTGATTGTGATTGTGTTATGTCTATTGAAGCTTAAATTTAGATAGCCCGCCAAGATCCCTAATCCACACGGACTTGCATAGATCACTTGATATATTCTACTAGACTAATTATAGGTCTATTTGTAGGGAAAAATACACGCAGCAAAAGTGAAAAAAATAGTTTAGTATAATTTAAATTTTTTCATAATTTGAACCTTAACCCTCTAATTAATTAACATATAACACTAAAGATATCATACCTTTGTTGTGTGATCCGATTGACATTGCTCGACGGTAATCCGCAAGATCTTCTAATCCAATCACGAACGTGAATCACCTAGGAGCGTGGTCTCCATTCTCTTTGAATTATGTACCTGAGGATGGATTAACAAAACTTTTTCTTTTTCATTAGTCACAACAAATTCCAAGAGACAACAAAGACTGTTCCGCTCACTTTTGAATTCACAATCGTTAGATTGAAACTCGCGTGAACCTTATTCGAAATTATGCACAAAACTTTTTGATGTAAAAGTAACTAGTGCACTATCGAAATAAGAACAAACTTTTCTCTCTATTCCTCTTGGCTGAAAATCACACTAGTCTAAGAGTTGATTTTAATTTTCTCTAGCAAAAGAAATAACTCTCAAGTCCAAGACCTTAGGGTGGCCGAATCCAAAGTTAAAAAAACTATGGTGGCCGAATCCATAGTTACAAAAACTATGGTACCGAATTCTTTCCAAATAAACTATGGTGCCAAATTCTTTCCAAAAACTATGGTTCCGAATTCTATCTTGTGTTAACAAGGTGGTGATCGAAAATCCTCTACAAAAAAGGATTTTGTATTTCCACAAAAGACTTCAATCAATCTTTTAGAATTCAAACCCTAATCCAACTTTTTAGTGCATTTGTGACTATCCAAAAGACTTCCTAATTTGACTAGATAAATAAATCCCTTATTTATCTACTTACCAAATAAAGTCTTTAATATTTAATATACTACTATCAATAGTATAATACTAAGAAACATATTTCCTAGTCAGAAAAAGATTTTGATTCTTAATTAAATAATTAATCAATCAATTAATTAATTTCCATTTAATCAAATAATAAAATAAAATAATACATTAGACTTTTATATAAGCCTTACTGCCCCATACACAAAGATAGGCCCATGTATTATTTTTCATTTTATTAAATCCATTGGACCTTTAATAAAAAGCCCACATGTGAACTAGACCCATTTTTACTAAAAGAAATAAGCTCACATGTCTTTCATTAATATATTAATATAATTTAACAACCCATTAAATAAATAATGTGCAAATTATATTCTTAATATATTAAATACAATTCTAGTGGGACACATAATCAGTCTGGTAGAATATATCAAGTGATCCATGCAAGTCCGAGTGGATTGGGGATCTTAGCAAGCCTATCTAAATTTAAGCTCCAATAGGCATAACCTAATCACAATCAACAAATGATCCACTTAGGTTCAATCTATTAATTTTAGTTCATTCTATTAAAGAACTAAAATTGCACTCTTAAATAAAGATGGAATAAGAAAATGATTCTCCTTCATACCCTAGACAATCTTATAGGAGATGGTGAATCCTCGTGAAGAATATCAGTAATCGCCAAGAGCTCAAAGACCGCCTATAGCTCTCCAAGTTACCATATTTACTTATATGACCACACTTTGAACTTGGATATATATTATAACTTGTCCAGAAGTCATCTTTCAATAGTCACTATTGAAAACTCAACGTTGAGATTTAATATCCAAAACCTCAAAACATCCATATGATGATATTCTACTCACATTTAATAAATGGAGCCAAGATGTCCATAT
Source organism: Acer campestre (assembly GCA_954870605.1). Taxonomy (NCBI): domain Eukaryota; kingdom Viridiplantae; phylum Streptophyta; class Magnoliopsida; order Sapindales; family Sapindaceae; genus Acer; species Acer campestre. The sequence goes on from OX940804.1 coordinate 17,486,779, forward strand.
CTATAAATGAAGTCCTCTATTGATTAGCAAATGAATACCACCAAACTATCGAGGATAAACTATGCTATATTATCATACTCATTGATAGCTCAAATAATAATACTTGTAACCATAAGTCCATCGTTTATCTCAGGATTAAGATAGACTCTCAGATTGTCTTGATAATGAAAAGACTTTTATCTATTGACGGTTCTAGATAAAGTATTTCACTGTGATCCAGTTCAATGCACCTAGTGCACTAGATTCTTTTACTCGAAGACCCTTCGATGATTTTAGACTCATCATAACACATTTGATCTCACTCAAATGATAGCAAAATAATTCTACAACTTTAACAAGATAAAAGTGCTCAACCTTTAACTTAAGCTGTGAACGTTAATCAAGACTAACTAAAGAATTGTGTCTACCTCATACATATCTAGATGTACAAACAATTCTTCTTTTTCTCATAGTCTTTTGACCTTACGATTATTTACTTTGACAATTATAATTATAAATGCTATAAGATTTTGTTAAAATAGAAATCACTTTATTAATATGATTAGATTGTTAAATACAATATTATACTCTTGCTATTGAGCATAATCCTAACACTATCTAGAATTGTATTAAGGCTTGTGGACTTGTTTCTTTTAGTAAGAATGAGTCTATTTCACATGTGGGCTTTTTATTAAGATCCAATGGATTAAATAAAATAGAAAAATAATATATGACCCATGTAGGGTACTTGGGCGGCAAGGCTAATATATTTGTATATTGTATTATTTTATTTTATTATTTGATTAGATGAAAATTAATTAATTAATTTATTAATTATTTAATTAAGAATCAAAATCTTTTTTTTTGACTAGGATATATGTTTCTTAGGGTTATACTATTGTTGGTAGTATAATGAGAATCAAAGACTTTATTTGATAAGAAGATAAATAATAAATAAAAGGATTTATTTATCTAGTCAAATTAGGAAGTTTTTGATATAGTCACATTTTAATAATACACTAAAGAGTTGGATTAGGGTTAGGATTCTAAGGTTTATAGGTTTTTTGGAGAAACGCAAATTAGAGTGTTATTTTTTCTTTTGCTTGAAAAATAAAATCAAACTCTTAGACATAGTGTGATTTTGGCGAAGAGAAATATAGAGAGAAGAAACGTTTTATTTCGATAGTGCACTAGTAGCTTTTACATCAAAAGGTTTTGTGCACAACTTCGAATTAGGTTCACGCGAGTTTCAATCAACAGATTGATAATTCACAAATGACCGAACGTTCTTCGTTTTTTCTCAAGAAGGTTATTGTGACTAACAAAAAAGAAAAAGTTTTTTGTTGTCCATCCTCAAGTACACAATTCAAATAAAGGGAGACCACGCTCCTAGGTGATTCACATTCGTGATTGGATTGGAAGCTTTTGCAGAATACCATCAATGCAACGTCAATCGTCATGTAAAGAAAAAGGCACGATATAGTTTTAATATGTTAATTAATCAAGGGGTTAAGGTTCATCTTTAAGGAAAATTTTTAAACTATATAAAATCAATTTTTCGCTTCCGTCATGTGTATTTTCCCTACAGTTGGTATCAGAGCCTTGGTTGTACCCTTGATTAATTGATGTGTATATATATATATGTGAATCTATTTCTTTTATTGTTAATATGCATGTTTTATAAAGAGATGGCACTCTAGGTATTCTCACATATAATTACATTGGAATGTATGGATTTATATATGTGATTATAATATGATTTGTTGTTGCTCGATTTTGGTCCTAGAATTTCAATATATTTTTGTTTCGGAATTGTAACAAGAAGGGTGGTCTATTATCGCCATAATTCCTTCTTGGTAGTTGCTAAGTTTATTTTATTTTATTTTTATTTTGCTATTGTAATAAAAAATACTGCAGTTTTATTGTATTAAAAATATTGCACTATATATTATTAAAACACTGCAGTATATATTTAATTAAAAAAAACTGCTGTGATTTATTATTAAAAATTTTGTTGTAATATATTTGAGTATCAAAGATTCGAAGAGTTGAAGAAAAAGGAAGAAACCGGAACTAAACCTACACCGTGCAAACCAAAGCAACAAGCGTGCGTGCATAAAAGCGCGCAGCTGCGTTTTGTTGTGGTGTGGGGCGCACGGCTGCCCATGGGGGCTAGGTGCATGTGCATGCCCATGGGTGGGGCAGCCAAGGTGCATGCAAGTGGACGATGGCCGCTTGAAGACTTGTCCGCCAAGTTAAGGTTTTTGTATTTCCAACAAATGTAATTTACTTGTTTTTCTAGGATGGACCAAAATTGTGGCTATTTATTTTTCTGTAAATATTACAATATTTGTTATTGTTTGATAACCTTTCAAATAGAATAGGAGTGTCATTCATATATCTCTTTTGGTATGAACATGCATTGAATGATTTAAGTATCTAATTGGCATCTAGATAACTTGGTAAATCATTCTATAGAATTTAATCACACGCCTTAAATAATTGAGTGGGAGAAGGTGTTTTGAAACACCTATGGCCTCCAAGATTAGTTGAGCTTTATGTTTCGTGTGATAATCCCCCAAGGGGTATCCATGAATGGAATTTAGCAAGATACTTCCTTACAAGGGTAGACTAGACAATTAACTCATACGATATCTACTATCAAATGAGGGATTTTCGTGAGGAAAAATATTGAAGGTTGATATCTTGGTAACACACTCAATGTGGTTTTATTGATATCCTCCCAAGAGTTCTTGTCAATAAAATCGCAAGGCTAAAAATTGAAAACGCTGGTTGTTATGTAAACAATTAGGTGGGACCTAGTCCAACTAGTAAATGGTACGAACTCCCAAACAATTAGGTGGAACCTAGTCCAACTAGTAAATGGTACGAACTCCCAAAGGAGGCGTGACATTTATGGGTGTTGGATCATCGTTGAATTTTTACGATTGAATTATTGATTTAATTCAAGATAAATATTCGAAAGTGCTTTATCATGATTAATTACTCATACATATTTTTGTTTTATTCGGAAATCATGACCCCATCCCCAATGAACATCTTGAAAGATAATACTTTAACTGGTGATAATTATGTCACATGGAAAAGGAAAATTGGGTTGTTACTGCAAGCTGAAAAACATAAGTTTGTTCTCTCTACTCCTAAACCACCTGCTCCTACTATTGAATATAATATTGTGCAAAAAGACGAGTATGAGTAGTGGAAGACTTCAAATGATAAGGCTAAATGTTACATTATGGCCACTATCTTCGACGTGTCGCAACAGTAGCATGAAGGAATGGAGACTGCTACTAATATAATGATGTTTCTAGAGGAGATGTTTACCGTGAGGTCTAGGTCGACTAAGAGAGAGGCAGTGACTACTTAGGATGAAACTTGGATAGGCTGTGAAAGATCACATGATGAAAGTCATAGCACATCTCAATATTGTAGAACTTAATGGTGTTGAGATAGATGGTGAAACGAAAATTGACATGATTGTCAACTCACTTTCAGATTCCTTTAATCAGTTAACAATAAGGAATACACCTTGCAAGGCCTGATGCAAGATGTTCAAAGCGCTGAAAAGATCCTTGTGAAAAGCAAAGGTCTAGAGATTCATATAGTTGGTAAAGTTGCTACTGTTAAGACCCGTTAGAAGGTCAAAAAACAACAGAAGAAAAAGCAACTTGGGCCTACCAAGAAGGAGACCAAGAAAGTAACTAAGATCAAAGGGAAGTGCTTCCTTTGTGGTAAAAAGGGACATTGGAAAAGTAATCGCCCAAAATCTCAGAAAAAGAAGGAACAATGTAATGTTAATTATCTTGAAACATGTTTTCTGGTAGATTCTACAGATTTTTAGATCATAGACTTTGGAGCCACTAATCATGTTTGTTATTCCTTGCAGGGGTTCTAGGAAAGGAAGAGGCTGAATAAAGATGAAATCAACTTGCGTTTGGGCAACGGAGCGTTGGTGTCTACCAGTGCAATGGGAGATATTAGAGTTAATTTAGATTCTAGTAGGCATTTAGATTTGATAGACGTTTATTATGTACCTCAATTCAAGAGGAATTTAATTTCAGTTTCTTGTTTGAATAAATTTGGATATTCGGTTACTTTTAATAAAGATTTTATTATTAGTAGGAATAACAAATTTGTTTGCAAAGGTATATTGGAAAACAGTTTATTCTTTTTGCATAGAAATATCTCTCACTTGCTAGACATAGAAACAATGGAACCTAATCATAAAAGAGTAAAATTATCAAAAGATGAAACCTACCTATGGCATTTGCGCCTAGGTCATATTAACCTTAATAGGATTAAAAGATTGGTTAGTGATGGACTTTTAAGTGACTTAAAGGTTGATGATCTACTAACTTGTGAATCATATTTGGAAGGTAAAATGACCAAAAGGTCGTTCACAACCAAGGCACAAGAGCCACTGAATGTTTAGGATTAGTACACACTGATGTATGTGGTCTTATGAGCATTCAAGCTAGAGGTGCATATGAGTATTTCATCACTTTCACGGATGATTACTCGAGATTTGGCTATATGTATCTCATGAGACATAAGTCGGTTGCTTTTGACATGTTCAAAGCATTTAAAGCTGAAGTTGAAAATCAGCTTGAGAAACACATAAAAATCTTGAGATCTGATCGTGGTGGAGAATATCTATCTGGTGAGTTTCAGCAATATGTTATTGATAATGGGATCATTTCTCAGTTTTCTGCACCAGGTACACCTCAACAAAATGAGGTAGCAGAAAAGAGAAATAGAACTCTTTTGAACATGGTTAGGTCTATGTTAATTTATTCAACGTGAAATTCCTTCAAAGCAATAGTGTTTTATACCTAGAGGGGGGGTGAATAGGTATAGTCCCAAATTCTTCCAATATTCAAAAATACGGAATATAAGAATGAAATGAATACTTGAAATGATATAACAACTGTATAATATGAATCAATTCATATAAGCATCAAAATACAATAGAATCAATACAAGTGAACATATGGAAGATAAGGAAATATAAAGCGAAAATGAGACACAAAGTTTTTACGTGGTAAAACCTTAAAGAGGAAACATCCACGGGTTGAATCCACAACCACCGGCAAAGCAAATCCACTATATGAAAAGAACTTACACACTTAAAGCTATCAACACTATGATATCCACTTCAAGCTATCAAATCCTAATCAACCACCAAGGCTAGTGATTCACAAAGCCTACTCTCTATCCAAGATGTATCCCACACCTCTAGAGAGCAACTTCCTATCCAAGACTAAAAAGCCTCTAGGAAGATTTCCTTACTTAGCAATCTAGATCACTAGGATCCTAGTTAAGCTACCCTAGCTCAACCATCCGGAGTACGCAACTCCTTGCTAAGACTTTTGCTTAGTTATCCGGATCCTTTTGATCCTAACTGTAAGGATTCCCATTGTTGATTGGCTTATTTCGTAGACAAACCACATATTGGGGGTTTGAATTGTAAAGGTAGTTAGGTGATTGAAGATCATGCTCAAAGGCCCTTTTCAAGACCTCAAGGGAAGAAGCACTCCAAAGGTATCATACTTAGTGTTTCTTGCAATGAAGAGAAGTAGATGCACACACACACATCACTTGCATAATTCTCATTCTTGAATGTGTTGTGTATTTATTGTGTGTATGCATTATTGCCTATTTCATCTCTCTTCATGCATGTTTATTTGGTTGCATCTTGCTTAGTATTGCATAGCATGGTTAGATTTTAGGATGCTCCATCAGGCGCATTTTGCGCCCTGTTCTGCGGCCAAGGCCGCAGAAATGAGGCCGCAGAATGAGGATCAGAAACCATACTCTCTGTCCTCTTTTCTGCGCCCTTGGTTTTTGCGTTTAGGGGCCGCAAAACCATCAGGTGCATTTCTGTGCCCTTGTGTTCTGCGGTCAAGGCCGCAGAACAGGGCGCAGAATCGGGCGATCTGTTGCAAATTTTTCAAAACGACGTCATTTCATCTAGGGGTCCTATATAAGTATCATCTTCTTCCTTGCTCGTTTTTAAGAGCTCAAAATCAGACCTTAGAGTGAGAAACTCAAACCCTAGAGAGAGAAAGCTTCAATCTTGCTTCTTTAATTTTCCAAACCCAAAACCCATGTGCATCTAACATGTTTCATGCATCAATCTTCCATGGGTCTTCTTCATTTATGACTTGATAAGTAGAACAAACTCAACATCTTCATTTATTGTTCTATCTTAGTCAAGACATGTCTTTTATTGCTTAGTTTAGCAAATCTTCACTCTTATTGCATATTTAGTGAAGTTATGACATGATTGGGTTTTGTTTGTGGTAGCTTACATGATTAGGATGATTTTCCCTAAATAGCTAACCCTAGAACATTCTTGTACAATTGGTTGATGATTAGGTTGATAGATTAATGTTTATTTATCTAGTCAAGCTTAATTGAATGTTCTTGTGGATTTAATTGACAATTATGTTGTTAGAAATTCTCTACAACTAATTGAGTTCACATGTTTGGACATGTTGACATTGTTTGATAGCTAGGATTGTTTTGTGATTGATAACATCTAGCTAAGCTTTATGATATGTCATTTAGCTTTTGATATCTAGGATTGATTTCATTGATATATCATCATTCTAGGTAAGCATATAGAGTTGCCTTGCTCTTGTTGCATTTTGAGTATTTCATATATTCACTTAGGTTGTTTTCTCTTCATTGAGAACTAAGTCTTGTGTTGCTTCCGGGATTAGGTTGCATAAATCACAAGCATTGGGACTAGGTTCACTTATACCGGGAGTAGGTAGGTGTGTGATTACTTCCGGGATTAGGTTGTAATCGTTTTACACATTTAGTGGATTCGAGGTTCAAGTGTGGCTCACTTACATAGCCCGTGGTTTTTTCCGAGAGGGTTTCCACGTAAATATCAAGTGTCTTTTAATTTCCGCACCATATTACACTTGCTATTGTATATTGACTAGTGGAGGGTATTTTCGTAATCTTGACCATTAACGAAAATTTGGTAAAATCGGATAAAATCTATTCACCCCCCTCTAGATTAATATTGAACACACCATAATTTGTTTCACTAACTAAGGCTTCTTGCTTGGCTATCCGGAATCCTTTCCTAGCCAAGTCTTCTTGCTCAAATTAAGGCTTCACTCACCTTAACAAGAGACTTCAACCTTTCACAAGGCAATGATCTAAGTGAAGTGCACACAAGCAATATGATGCAATCACAAACAAATAGAGCAAGTAGATCAAACAAACTCTATGAACATGCAACTAGAGAATCTAGAATAAAGCTATCACAACTCAATCACAAAATATATCTAGAAACCTAAGCATGTGAATTAACATCATTCATATTACTTTTCATCAATCAAATAAGACAATTAAAGAGATGATCAATAATGAAAGTAAGAAGAAGATGTATCACTTACAAACAAATAAAGCTAGATAATCAATCAATCTCTATAAACATGCTTACATACATTCTAGGATATGCTTTCAACAATCAATCACAAAAATACCTAGAAATCAAAGCATGTATATCAATAAGAACAAGGTATGAATATTCAATATATCACACTAAAAACCTAGTTCTTAGATCATGAAATTAAACCTAGAAAATGTCATAAAGCACATCACATATATCATTTCTAGAATCAATTTCAAGATTAATCAAGTTTAGCAAATATATGTTCAAGTAAAATCACAAAGCTAAAACTCAATTACCAAATGATCAACCACCCCTAGAATTTGTTCTAACATCATTCTAAACACAAATCATCTATCAAATTGAATGATTAAAGTGCAGATCAAAAGATGAAGTGAGAAGAAGAAGTTTAACATACAACAATGAAACTCGGACTGAAGAACAGCATGCTGCGACCAATAACGAATTCAAATGACTCTGAAAATGCTTGGAGTTTGTATCTCTCTTCAAGACCAACAATTTTGGTTTTTGAATCACTCAATTTAGAGTTCGTATGAGAGAGTTATGATCAAAATAAGAAAACAAAAATCAAGAACAATTCTGCAGAATTTCAGATTTGATGTTGTTCAAGTTGTTTGAAAATGGAGGGAATAGAAGTCATTTAAAGGATAAGGAAGAGGGGCATTTTTATCCAACAAAATAGGCCAGCCCAGCCTTGCCCACGTGTGGGATGCATGTGCCACACGTGGCCAGAGAGCTGGCTGGGCCATGTGCCACATGTGGTGACCATACCATGGCCTTTGGCCAGCTTGCTCCTTTCGCGCACCTCGTACGTTCTTCGACCGTATTCGGTCATCCGAACTCCGAATTCGAATCTGTCTTTAGATTATGAACCGTGACTCCCTCATTCACAACGAAGACTATGAAACTTTGACAAATGGGAATTCATCTCGGAAAATGACGACGAACACAACTCAACGAATGAGAATGCAAAGTAGCATAACTACGTCGTATGGACTCGAAACTTAACGAATGAGTAACCGAAATGACTGGAACTCAATAAGGAATCAAATAAGATCATATTCAAGTCCAAAACACAAGAAACACAAACAAATAAACACTATGCAATACAAGCATGACATATCTAAGCGATAGTGAGAAAACATGCAATTCTACAAGATTGTCAACAATGAGATAAATGCATGTGCATGCTAAATGTGTGTGAAAGTGTTATACAACATGTTTGAACTATGATACAAGGACACACATATATGAATTGTGTGTGTGTGCGCTAATGCCTTGCAAGAGGAAGAAGAATCTTGATACTTTAGCATCCAAGTAAGCGATGTTCCCCTTGAAGACAAGATTTGCATGAGATGTTGCTTCTTCAACTTTGAGGCTTCTTTCTTCTAAGAATCACCTAAGCAACAACTAATACAAATAAAGAGAGTTTTTCAATGGAATCAAGCCAACACAAATAACGGATCTTACACAACGCTTCCTATTTCTTTTTAGGGAAATGCTTTACAAACTCCAATATACATTATAAATGATGTACCATCTAAGTCGGTTCCTTAAACACCGCATGAGTTGTGGACTGGGCGAAAGCCTAGTTTACAACACTTAAGGATATTTGGTTGTCCTGTGCATGTGTGAAAAGGAAAAACAGAAAAGATAGAGTCCTATTCAGAAACATGCATATTTGTAGGGTATCCAAAAGGAACTAAAGGATATTATTTCTATAGCCCTTTAGATCCTTAAAGTATTTGTTTCGACAAATGCCAAATTTCTAGAAAAAGGACTATATGAATGATTTTGTACTTAAAAGTAGAATTGTCCTGAATGAGATGTCAGGAGATACAATTCTACAAAAGGTTACACAACCAAGCCCAATTGTAGGTTCCATACCATCACAAAATCAACAACCTACCATTCCTCGTCGTAGTGAGAGGCTTAGTAAACAAACTGAGAGATACATCAATATAGGAGAATCAATGGAGAATCTTCTAGACGACGATGATCCCTACACGTATAAGAAAGCAATGGAGGATGTTGATTGTCACCATTGACAAAAGGCAATGCAATCTGAGATTGAATCCATGTTCAATAACAAAGTCTAGTCCCTTGTAAACTCACCTAAAGGGATAAAACCCATTGGGTGCAAGTGGGTATACAAGAGGAAAAAAGGTATGGATGGAAAGGTGGAAACCTTTAAAGCTAGATTGGTAGCTAAAGGTTACACACAAAAATAAGGTATCGATTACGAGGAAACCTTCTCTCTTGTGGCCATGCTCAAATCCATTAGGATATTCTTATCCATTGCGGCATCTTTAGACCTAGAGATTTGGCAAATGGACTTCAAGATAGCTTTCCATAATGTAAGTCTTGACGAAAGCATCTATATGATGCAACCAGAAGGATTCATTGAAAAAGGCCAAGTGGAAAGGGTATGCAAGTTGCAAAAATCCATTTATGGATTAAAGCAAGCATCCAAATCCTAAAACATAAGGTTTGATCAAACTGTGAAAGGTTTTAGATTTGTTCAGAACCTTGACGAACCCTATTTATACAAAAGGATCCAAGGCGACAAGTTGGTTTTCCTAATTCTTTATATTGATGACATACTACTCATCGGAAACGATGTAGGTGTATTAACATCAGTTATATTCTTGCTACATTAATAGCATCAGACTGCACCAACACAGGACATTTGGAATCAAAATCTTCAGTCTTTGGTGCATTAGACGTCACCACCATAGCTCATCAACTAAAAGGCTGCAAATAAAATACAAGCCACAATTCAGAACACAAGATCTTACTAACACCATAAACAACCTTTTCGTAGTAGCAGTACTTCTCGTCGGTGCTGCCTTCACTGGTGCTCTCCAAATGCCTCTCAAAGGTGATAATGTTGACCAGGAAGATAAGGACTTGTTAGGTAAATACGTACCAACTACAATTATAACTATGAATCTCTCCGTCACAGCCGCATTGACTCCCTGTTTGGCACTATTACTCGATACCAATCCGGCCCTTATATTGGTTTCGACTACATTCCTATTGTTGGAGCTTTCCTTTGCCTTTGTGGGCTTCGCATTCTTTGCGGCCACGATTCTGACGATAGAGCAATATAAACTAACAGCCACTTATGACTACCTTGACAATATAATTTCAATGACTTTTCAAACCTCATTACTCACTTTAATATCTGGATGGGAAGTTTTATCTTTAATCATCTACTTTGGTCTCTTTTGTTTTTATTTTCTTTTATATAGGATATGGAGTTTGATCTGTTGTAATTCTCTGTGCACCCTTTTAAAGATTGTAATTCATTTTCAATAGATCGGTTTGCATTTCTGTTTTAAAAAGAAGATGTTATTTGATCAAAATCCTATGTTTTTAATTCAAGAGTGACTGACTAGGTGATATTAGTAAAAACCAAATTGGAGAAATTTTTGTAATGTCAAATTTTGCTCATCTCATAGTGACTTTCATTTTTATTTTATTATATTTTATTTTTAATTGTGCATGGATTGAAATTACAAGAATCCAAAATCTGTTGTGAAATTAATATATCCTTGGGCAATGACGATGTTGTTTTAGGACTAATTTGTAACCAACCAAATTGGTATTTATTATTTATTAATATGGTTGGCTCTATTGCTACCCAAAAAAGTTCTTCCTACACTGATTTTTTAATGAATTATTTTTATTGCTAGATTATCCTTATACTAAATTACTTAATAGTACATAACTAGTTAATGAAAAAAATAATTTACTTTTATATATGTGTACAACAAACTCCATCACAAACCCTAATATTTATATTCAATTTCAAAATCTAATTTTATTCCAGTTAAATATGCTTTTGACATGAATTTTTTTAAATAATAAAATGCAGAAACCAATTTGATATGAAGGACTTATGAGAAGAAAGTTATATTCTTGGTATCCAAGTAATAAGGGATAGAAAGAATAGAAAGATTGCACTGTCCCATGCTTCATACATAGATAAAATCTTGTCTAGATTTTCCATGCAAGATTCCAAGAAAGGTATGTTACCTTTCAGTCATGGAATCAAACTTTCTAAGGAACAAGTTCCCAAGAATGAGCATGAAGAGCAATTCATGAGTAGGATTCCATATGCCTCGGCAGTTGGAAGTCTCATGTATGCAATGCTCTGTATTAGACCAGATATTTGTTTTGCTGTTGGCATAGTTAGTAGGTTTCAATCAAAACCTGGTCCTGATCGCTGGACAGCAGTCAAGCATATTTTCAAGTTTCTCAAGAGAACGAGAGATAATATGCTTGTATACTCTTGAGGGGATTTGATTCCCGTTGGGTATACAGATTCTGATTTCTAGTCAGATTCTGACTCTAGAAAATCCATATCAGGATCTGTGTTCACTCTTGGAGGAGGAGTAGTCATATGGAGGAGTATCAAGCAATCCTATATTGCTGATTCCACCATGGAAGCTAAGTATGTTGCTGCATGCGAGGCTGCCAAAGAGGCTGTTTGGCTCCACCAATTCTTGATTAACTTGGAAGTGGTTCCTAGTGCGAATAAGTAGATCACTAGCTACTATGACAACATTAGAGCAGTGGCTAATTCAAGAGAAAATCTAGCGGACACTTCACAAAGGCTCTACCAAAGAAGAGTTTTGATGGGCACTTAGAGAACATGGGAATGAGAGATATGACACACTTGCTATAAGCGCAAATGGGAGATTGTTAGGATTATGCTCAATAGCAAAAATGTAATATTATATTTGACAATCTTGTCATATTAATAAAGTGATTTCTGTTTTAACAAATCTTATAGCATTTATAGTTTAATTATTATAATTGTCAAAAGAAAATAATCATAAGGTCAAAACACTATGAGAAAAGAAGAATTGTTTGTACATCTGGACAAGGCCGTCTCTAGACATTTTGGGGCCCAAGCAATTTTATGACATTAACAAAAATCAGGGCTCTATGTAAAATTATTATCATTAACATCATAATAATAATAATAATAATAATAATAATAATTCTTCATTTACCGAATACAATAATCTGTTATAAAAGAAGTTAAAGAACTAAGGATAATTGAGATCACTAAAGCCACTAAATCCTAAAATAAGTGGATACTAATACTATTGTAAATTGTAATTTACTAATTTGTAAATAAAATAAATAATTAAAAGATGATTCATAATCAACATGTAGAAATTAATTGGAAACAAAAATCATGCCTAGATTCTTCAAACAATCAAACGGTAACAGCTTAAAAAAGAAAAGAGAGAGTCACAGAGAAGAAAAGAGAGAGCAAAGTAAAGGTTTTGATTCGTAATTTGTTTAGCAGTTTATATATATATATATTAATAGTGCAGTGATGTCTAATGGTCTCATAATATTGGGCCTTTAAAGTTTTTCTTTTATTAATTGAATTAGTTTATTGGGCCTAAAAGGAAACTAAATAAATGAAAGCAGAAAATGTTTGGAATTGGGCCCCAAAGAAAAAGAAGAAGAAGAAAATTGGATCATGAGGCCCCAAAGAAGAAGAAGAAGAAAATTGGAGTAGTTGGGGGCCCTAGCATTTTGCTAGGTTTGCTGCCCCAATGGACCGGCCCTGCATCTGGATATGTATGAGAAGACACAATTCTTTAGTTAGTATTGAATAATGTTAACAACTTAATGTAAAGGTTGAACACCTTTATCTTGTTAAAGTTATAAATTCTTTTGTTAGCATTTGAGTGGGATCAAATGTGTTATGATAGGTCTAAAATCATCAAATGTGTTAGGTTTGCTGCCCCAATGGACCGGCCCTGCATCTGGATATGTATGAGAAGACACAATTCTTTAGTTAGTATTGAATAATGTTAACAACTTAATGTAAAGGTTGAACACCTTTATCTTGTTAAAGTTATAAATTCTTTTGTTAGCATTTGAGTGGGATCAAATGTGTTATGATAGGTCTAAAATCATCAAAGTGTCTTTGAGTAAAAGAATCTAGTGCACTGTGTGCATTAAATAGGATCACAATGAAATAATTTATCTAGAACCATCAGTGGATAAATTTTTTTTATTCATTATGAGGACAATCGGAGAGTCTATCTTAATCCTAAGATAAATGATGGACTTTTGGTTACGAGTGTTATCATTGGAGTTATCAACGAGTACGATTATATAGCATAGTCTATCCTCGATAGTTTGGAGATATTTATTTGCTAATCGATAGAGAACTTCATTTATAGATATGGACATCGTGGCTTTATTTATGAAATGAAAGTATAATATTATCATATGGATGTTTTGAGGTATTGGATATTAAATATTAACGTTGAGTTTTCAATAGTGTCTATTGAAACATGGCTTCTGGACAAGTCAAAATATACAAGTTCAAAATGTGGTCATATGAGTAAATATGGTAACTAGGAGAGCTACATGCGGTCTATAAGCTCTTGGCGATTACTGATATTATTCACGAGGATACATTATCTCCAATAAGATTGTCTAGGGTATGAATGAGAAACATTTACTTATTCTATCTTTATTTAAGAGTTCAATTTTAGTTCTTTAGAGGAATGAACTAAAATTAATAGATCGAACCTAAGTGAATCATTTGTTGATTGTGATTGGGTTATGTCTATTGAAGCTTAAATTTAGATAGCCCGCCAAGATCCCCAATCCACACGGACTTGCATAGATCGCTTGATATATTCTACCGAACTAATTATGGGTCCATCTAGAATTGTATTAAGGCTTGTGGACTTGTTTCTTTTAGTAAGAATGTGTCTAGTTCACATGTGGGCTTTTTATTAAGATCAAGTGGATTAAATAAAATGAAAAAATAATATATGACCCATGTAGGGTACTTGGGCGGCAAGGCTAATATATTAGTATATTGTATTATTTTATTTTATTATTTGATTAGATGAAAATTAATTAATTAATTATTTAATTATTTAATTATTTAATTAAGAATCAAAATCTTTTTTTGACTAGGATATATGTTTATTAGAGTTATACTATTGTTGGTAGTATAATGAGAATCAAAAAGACTTTATTTGATAAGAGGATAAATAAAAGGATTTTGTTTATCTAGTCAAATTAGGAAGTTTTTGATACAGTCACATTTTAATAATACACTAAAGAGTTGGACTAGGGTTAGAATTCTAAGGTTTATAGGTTTTTTGGAGAAACACAAATCCCTTAGCAAGGAGGATTTCGGCCAAACCTAAAAGATTTAGGGGGTGGATTTTGACCAGCTCTTTTCTTTTTAGGGAAAGGTTTCGGTCACCTATATTTTCCTACATGTAGAATTCAGCCAACCTTAATTTCTTGATAGAGTGTTATTTTTTCTTTTGCTTGAAAAATAAAATCCAACTCCTATACATAGTGTGATTTCAGCCAAGAGAAATATAGAGAGAAGAAACGTTTTATTTCGATAGTGCTGATGACTCGCTTTTTGTGTCGTTACCAAATTGCGAATTACCAAAAGAATGTTTATAAATTGAATCTTTACGCAAAATATTTTGAGTTTTGAAAACGAGTATTGTGGTAAGCTTAGAATTCGTTCCACAGGGAATTAGAGAAATATGTTGATTTAATTAGCTAATCTATAAACAATAAAGTAAATCATAAATGATGAATGAGTGTATGGTTTGTCAAACCATCAAACATACATACAAAATTAACCTAACTAAAAATATGGTGATATGAAAAATAGAAGACTCACAATCTTGATAAGAAAAATGGATGTAAACAATTAATGTTGATGCTAGGGAATTGATTGATTAGCAAGTGGGTATGGGTATTGCTTCTTAAGCCACTTTAAGGACCAATCTCCACATGTTAACCAATTTAGGTTTAGATCAATGTGGTTGATATACCCTCCACTAATCCATCCTATTTATTGGGTTCTTAATCACTCAAGTGTGTCAATCCAAGAGTGATTATATAACATGTTATTCTAAACAAGATTGTAATTAACAAGTGGGTATACAAGTCAATCACATAATGAATAGAATCTAATGAATTAATAAATAGAACACATATAGAGATTCATTACAAAGCTTAAGCAAAAACCCACAACCAAATGTTCATCAAATCAATCCCCTAGATTAGGGGTTTAATTACACATAGTAGCAATCAAATAAAAACAAGTAAATGGTAAGGAAATCACCCTTGGGCCACCTTCTTTAGTGCTTGATCCTTGTTCTCCTTTGATGCTCCTAGTTGCAAAGAATGGAAGAGGAGGATGTGTCTAGATAGGTGGATGGCTTATGGTGAGTGACAAAGGATTTGTGATGGAGAAAATGGTAGGGAAGGAATGGTCTAGGGAAGTAATCAAGATTTGGTGTGAGGTTTTGGATGGAAAAGATAAGTCCAAGTATAGAAATGGAGGAATTTGGGAGATGATTAATGGAGAAAAAGGGAGATTGGGAGGAGAGAATGGGATTGAATGGCTTGGAAAAGACTTAGATATTCAAATTGAAAAGAGGGATGAATTTATAGTATTTTTGAATTAGGTCACGGATGGTAAAATTACCAAAACAGCCCCTGTACTTGTCAAATTACCATTTTGGCCCCTCTAGGGGGCCTTTCTGTAATTTGCCTGTCAATTTCAGCCAATCAGCGTTAAACACAGGGGAGGTCGCGGTTTGGCACAAATGGCGACCTTGGGGATGCAAATGGCGACCTCATCAGGTGTGGGAATCAACTCCCTGTCGCCATGGCGACCTCGAAAAGCCAAATGGCGACCTAGGGGCAAAATGGGGAGAAAAAGGGAGAGAATTGGAGTGGCCGGATTCCGGCCAGTTGAGGGGCCGAAGTTGGACCGACCGGCCAGCCGGTCGGTTGGCCGTAATTTTGGGCCCAAAACCGGCCGGAGATAGGTCCGGGAAGGTTGGTTTCCGGCCGGCAAGGGTTTGGTGAGAAAAGAGCCATGGCTGCTCGTGGGTTTGGAGAAGAAAATGAATAGTGTTGGGGTGTATTTAGCAGAAGACTGGGGTGCAGTTGGGCTGTTGCAAATGGTCAGGTTTGGGCAAGGTTTGGGCCACGTCTGATTTGGGCTTCTCTTGGCCTGCTGCCATTTAATCAAAACGGCACCGTTTCAATTAGAAGAGAGTGGGCTGGTGCGTTTAGTAACGAGTTGGGCCTGTTGGGCGTGCGCTGACTATGCTTGGGCCTGCAGCACGTGGGCCTGTTGACTTGGCCTGTGTGGGCGCGCAAGAACATGGGCGTGGGTGCGCTTAGCAGCCCACACTCCCTCACCACAGCAAAACGCACCGTTTAGGCTACTGACGTGGCAGCGCTTCTGGTCATTTGCAATTCAGCCCCTGTTCTCTTCTTTAATCACGATAACTTCAATTCTTCCTCCATATTTTACACTTTTGCCCCTATTTCACCAAATTACTCCAATGCCCCTGAATTCTATAAATTCCTGAAAATTACTTAATAAACACCATTAAATCACAGAATAATGCCCAAGAACCAAACAAAAGGAGAAGGAAATGAGGGCCAAAATCATACCAATTTTGGTTCGATCAAATACCCCCAAACCTATATTTTGCTCGTCCTCGAGCAAAACAATCACGAATCAACCCCCAAAGACATGCATCAAGCCATTTCAAATATTTTCAATAAAATTCTAACCCACTCTAGGAAGGATCTACTATCCAATGATTAGCATGCGAAACCAAAATGAGGAGATTAACACAATGATGCATTAGTGAGGACTTAAACATGTAAGATAATGTCAAGTAAAGATTAAAAGCATGCCACTCTAGATATGATTGTACGCAATGCGACCTTACATTCAAAATGCCAAAGCTTCAAAGCAAATGTGCTATTCGGTTTAGAATGTAATTCGCCTTGATCTAATCCTCACTAGATTCTCTCTTTTCTTCTCTTTGATTCCTAGGTTTCACTCAAAAGTACATATGCAATATGAGTTCATGTTATGGGCATCTAATTGATTGCACATGATAATCATTAAAAACGCAATTTTCTGAAAATGAGGTCTCATGAATGGAATTGCAAATCATGAATTAGAAAGAACATGCAAACACCAAAACTCACAAGTGGACATCCCTAAAGATCGTGAAGGTCTTTCTTAGGTTGTAATGGGGCTTAGGTGAATGGTGAGCCAATAAAATGGAGCAATAGGTAACAAGGAACCCAACGATTTATACTAAGGCATACATTCTAATAATGATTCCCAATTGCTTTCACACATTTGTTAACGCCTTTGGCGCCCATTACTTACAATATCATTTCACTTGCATATTCACTACTCACTTTTCTTTGAGTAGCCTATTCAATTATAAACCCTCTATCTAGGCCACTTGTGCCTCATTCATGGTTCTCTTTTTCATTTTATTTGGCTTTGCCCTTTCATTTCTTTTCTTTTGCATACATCTTTTATTTCAATCTTTTTCTTTTCTTTTGCTTTGCTTTTTTTTTTTTTTTCTTTTTCTTTTTCTTTTTCTCTTTCTTTTTATCCACTCTTGCATTTTGATACTCTCTAACACAACTTTACATGCCTAGGTACATGTATCAACATTTTCTCTTAAAAGAGCTTACAACCATATCCTAAGCCTTAGCAAAATCATTTGGTTAAGGTAAGTCAATTATGTAGGCTATGTGGTTCATGTGGACGTGGTTCAAAAATGAGAAGCTTAAGATATGTTTGGCTTCAAAAGGGCTTGGGAGCACACATTTAGAGGGTATGGAAGTGTTTAGGCCAATTTACGGTTTTTCACATGCATTGCCTAAAGTCATTTCTAAAGGATTGTCCACAAGCAAATCAAAGCATCCACAAGCAGTCCATAATATTCTATGATATGCAATATTTAAGTGCAAATGAGACCTATACATGCTTAAAAGAGTGTTTGAGATTGAGTGTTTAAAGAGTGAATATTTGACAACTCAAAATACGCTTTTTAAGGCCGTGTTTGTGATCCTCACGGGAATCTCCACTATTAATTCCTAGCCTTTAAGCAAAATTGATAATTCACCCTAACATTATGAGAAAAAGATTTACGCACTTTGTTCAATGACACCCTAAGTGGCATGATGTTAATCTAAACCAAACAATGGCAAAGATGCACAATTCCTCACTACTTCATGTAAAGCACAATCTCAACAAGCAAAGTATGCTTAAATATGGCATTATCGCAAGAATTTGAAAAATTAGGCTCAAATTTGAAAAATCAAGCAAAGTGAGTAAAGTGGTGTTGTGCAAATGTACCCCCAAACCTAAATTGGACATTGTCCTCAATGTTCATGGGAGGCAAAATTTTTCAAAAGGCACAACCCAACAAATTCAAAACAAAAGATGCATATATATCCACAAATAATCAATGTAATTTCAAAATTTTGGCAAAGTGCCCTCTCATCCTATTATGCACAAAATCATCTAAAAAGATGCTCAATCATGTATGGCATATACCTCAATAATCCTATAATTCAAAAATCAACAATTAAGCACATTCATCCTAAATCCACTACCAAAATTCATCTCACACCCTTATTCTAAGCAAAAACTAAATAGAGATAAGGGAATTAAAAAAAATGAAGAGACTACTTAAAAATTTAAACGATGAAAGAAATATACCAAGTGGGTTGACTCCCACCAAGCGCTCTATTTAACGTCTAGGCAAGACGTGGCATGGTGCTTCCGCACTTTGAACCTCCAAAAATGTTGCTTCCTTAGAGTTAAGGCCCTCGCCCTTCTTATGAGCACCCTTGGCTTGCTCGTCCCTCCAAGACTTGCAAGTTGACTTTGTTTCTTTCCAAGAGATAAAGAAACCTTTCTTTATGAACAAGCAACAAACACTTGCTTCCTCAAGAAGCAATAGAAAATCTACACACTCACAAAACTCATTAGAAAGTTCCGGCAAAATATACTCAATTCAAGCAATTGCCAACAATAGCTTGAAACACCAATTATTCAAAAGAAATAAACAAATAAAGCAATCAAAACAAAAAGCATAAAAATAAAATGCACCAATATTTTCAATGTTGTGCACATGGGGTGGGATTAGGATTAACTAAGGGTGGTTTGATCAAGTTGGGAAATTCACTCTTCTTTACAACCCAAATAAATGTAGATGATTTCCCCATCATTTCCTTCCCCTTCTTTCTCATTTGGTTCATTGCTTCTTTCCTCACCCAAATTTTTCTTATCCTAGGTGGACTCCTCCTATTCCTAGGCTTCTCAACCCATACCTTCCTAACATGCATATATGTCTCTCTATGTCTAAAATTCCCTCGTGTGCCTTGCCTCTCATTTTCATGGTTTGGTGGTCTAATGTGACCTATCTTATGGCAATGATGGCACATGGTGATAGAGTTAGGAATGATACCTTCTCGGTGGTTCTTTGTTGGAGGTGGAGGTGGAGGGTTCTCTTTCCTCCTTTTTGCTTTTCTCCTCCTTGCTTTGCTAGGATTCGGCTCCTTGACCTTTGCACTTGAAGATGCTTGACTCAAGTCGAGCATTTCTTCTCTTTCTTGCTTAGACCTTGCAAGTTTCGCAAGGTGGTCAACCTCCTTTGTCTTCATTATCTCCAAAGCCTTGTCCCTTGTTTGAATTTCGGCTTGCATTAGCCGCATCCTCTTTGCAAAGTCTTCCTTGATCTCTTCAAGCTCCTTCAATGATGTACTCTTTTCGGCCTCACGTCTCTCAATTTGTTCTTCGAATTCTTTGATCTTGGTGGAGACTTCGCCATTTTGCTTCTTGAGAGTACCATTTTCGGCTCTGAGCATCTTTGCTTCAAGAATGATTTTCTTGTTCAATTCTTGAAGCATGCTCTCCTTTGTTGTTCCTAAGGCTTCCTTGCCTTCTAACTTCTTCTTCAAGAGTTGTATCTTCCCTTCATAATCCTTGGTGATTTCTTCATGTTGGAGGGAAGTTGTCATGATTCTTTCTTGAAGTAGAGCATTCTCCTTTTTCAATACATCCATCGCCATCACTAGGTCTTCACTCATACTCAAAATCTTCTTGTTCATCTCTAGTGTGATCTTGCATAGATCTTCTTCCTTCGATTGATACAAGACTTCTATGTTGTGTTGAGTTGTGGCATTGATGGAGTTGTTGAAATTTTCTTCAAACGTGGACTCATTTCCTTGGTCCGGCCAACTAGATGACGTATAGTCATTCCTATCTTCCGATGACCTACTCATTGGCGCGTAGCTTGGCCTCGAGTTTTGCATGAGGAAATCCATAGAGTCCTGAAAAAAAAATAAACAAAACTACCAAAGAAGTAAAAAGAAACTAAAAAGACTAAAAACAACTAAGAGACTAAAAATTAATAAAAACTAACAAAGAAATGAAAATAACTAAAAAGACTAAAAACAACTAAGAAAAGCTAATTGAATCAACTATCGCTTTAATTCCCCGGCAGCGGCGCCATTTTTGATGACTCGCTTTTTGTGTCGTTACCAAATTGCGAATTACCAAAAGAATGTTATAAAATGAATCTTTACGCAATATATTTTAAGTTTTGAAAACGAGTATTGTGGTAAGCTTAGAATTCGTTCCACAGGGAATTAGAGAAATATGTTGATTTAATTAGCTAATCTATAAACAATAAAGTAA
Organism: Acer campestre; assembly: GCA_954870605.1. Classification (NCBI taxonomy): domain Eukaryota; kingdom Viridiplantae; phylum Streptophyta; class Magnoliopsida; order Sapindales; family Sapindaceae; genus Acer; species Acer campestre. Next base: position 17,507,778 of record OX940804.1, read on the forward strand.
ATCATAAATGATGAATGAGTGTATGGTTTGTCAAACCATCAAACATACATACAAAATTAACCTAACTAAAAATATGGTGATATGAAAAATAGAAGACTCACAATCTTGATAAGAAAAATGGATGTAAACAATTAATGTTGATGCTAGGGAATTGATTGATTAGCAAGTGGGTATGGGTATTGCTTCTTAAGCCACTTTAAGGACCAATCTCCACATGTTAACCAATTTAGGTTTAGATCAATGTGGTTGATATACCCTCCACTAATCCATCCTATTTATTGGGTTCTTAATCACTCAAGTGTGTCAATCCAAGAGTGATTATATAACATGTTATTCTAAACAAGATTGTAATTAACAAGTGGGTATACAAGTCAATCACATAATGAATAGAATCTAATGAATTAATAAATAGAACACATATAGAGATTCATTACAAAGCTTAAGCAAAAACCCACAACCAAATGTTCATCAAATCAATCCCCTAGATTAGGGGTTTAATTACACATAGTAGCAATCAAATAAAAACAAGTAAATGGTAAGGAAATCACCCTTGGGCCACCTTCTTTAGTGCTTGATCCTTGTTCTCCTTTGATGCTCCTAGTTGCAAAGAATGGAAGAGGAGGATGTGTCTAGATAGGTGGATGGCTTATGGTGAGTGACAAAGGATTTGTGATGGAGAAAATGGTAGGGAAGGAATGGTCTAGGGAAGTAATCAAGATTTGGTGTGAGGTTTTGGATGGAAAAGATAAGTCCAAGTATAGAAATGGAGGAATTTGGGAGATGATTAATGGAGAAAAAGGGAGATTGGGAGGAGAGAATGGGATTGAATGGCTTGGAAAAGACTTAGATATTCAAATTGAAAAGAGGGATGAATTTATAGTATTTTTGAATTAGGTCACGGATGGTAAAATTACCAAAACAGCCCCTGTACTTGTCAAATTACCATTTTGGCCCCTCTAGGGGGCCTTTCTGTAATTTGCCTGTCAATTTCAGCCAATCAGCGTTAAACACAGGGGAGGTCGCGGTTTGGCACAAATGGCGACCTTGGGGATGCAAATGGCGACCTCATCAGGTGTGGGAATCAACTCCCTGTCGCCATGGCGACCTCGAAAAGCCAAATGGCGACCTAGGGGCAAAATGGGGAGAAAAAGGGAGAGAATTGGAGTGGCCGGATTCCGGCCAGTTGAGGGGCCGAAGTTGGACCGACCGGCCAGCCGGTCGGTTGGCCGTAATTTTGGGCCCAAAACCGGCCGGAGATAGGTCCGGGAAGGTTGGTTTCCGGCCGGCAAGGGTTTGGTGAGAAAAGAGCCATGGCTGCTCGTGGGTTTGGAGAAGAAAATGAATAGTGTTGGGGTGTGTTTAGCAGAAGACTGGGGTGCAGTTGGGCTGTTGCAAATGGTCAGGTTTGGGCAAGGTTTGGGCCACGTCTGATTTGGGCTTCTCTTGGCCTGCTGCCATTTAATCAAAACGGCACCGTTTCAATTAGAAGAGAGTGGGCTGGTGCGTTTAGTAACGAGTTGGGCCTGTTGGGCGTGCGCTGACTATGCTTGGGCCTGCAGCACGTGGGCCTGTTGACTTGGCCTGTGTGGGCGCGCAAGAACATGGGCGTGGGTGCGCTTAGCAGCCCACACTCCCTCACCACAGCAAAACGCACCGTTTAGGCTGCTGACGTGGCAGCGCTTCTGGTCATTTGCAATTCAGCCCCTGTTCTCTTCTTTAATCACGATAACTTCAATTCTTCCTCCATATTTTACACTTTTGCCCCTATTTCACCAAATTACTCCAATGCCCCTGAATTCTATAAATTCTTGAAAATTACTTAATAAACACCATTAAATCACAGAATAATGCCCAAGAACCAAACAAAAGGAGAAGGAAATGAGGGCCAAAATCATACCAATTTTGGTTCGATCAAGTGCACTAGTAGCTTTTACATCAAAAGGTTTTGTGCACAACTTCGAATTAGGTTCACGGGAGTTTCAATCAATTGATTGATAATTCACAAGCGACCGAACATTCTTCGTTTTTTCTCAAGAAGGTTATTGTGACTAACAAAAATAAAAAGTATTTTGTTATCCATCCTAAGGTACACAATTCAAAGAAAGGGAGCCCACGCTCCTAGGTGATTCATGTTCGTGATTTGATTGGAAATTCTTGTGGAATACCATCGACGCAACGTCAATCGTCATGTAAAGAAAATGGTATGATATACTTTTTATATGTTAATTAATCAAGGGGTTAAGGTTCATCTTTAAGGAAAAAATTTAAACTATATAAAATCAATTTTTCGCTTTTGCCACATGTATTTTCCCTACAAATCCATGCCTAGATAAGCTTAAATGTTTAAGCTTGCATTTATGCTCCTTGAATATTGCATATATTCACTTTAGGTTATTTATCTCTTCTCTTGAGAGTTAAGACTTGAACCTACTGTGTGTAGGGCTCAAGCACCTTAGGTCTAGAATCTCTATGAGAGGCCCATTGGGTAGTAGTGATGGGTTAGTAACTGTGTAGAGTTTGACGTGGTCAACCTAGGGTGTAAACACCATTACAAGTAGTATATTTGAGGACCGTGTGTGGCGCACATTTCAGCCCGTAGTTTTTCCTTGTTGAAGGTTTCCACATAAAAATCAAGAGTTATTTATTTTCCGCAATTTACTCTTGATTGTTGTTTTGACTAGATAGAGGTTGTTTATTGAATATTGTCTAATCAAGAAAAAATTGGTAATTAACTTGATTAAAATCTATTCACCCCCCTTTAGATTAATTAGACATGTTTTATATATATTTTCAATTGGTATCAGAGCGGGTTCCTTAATGTAATTAGGAGATCCCTTGCACTTGATAGTGTCTCTTGCATTTGTTTGCATTTTTGTGTGTCTTGTGAGTTTAGCTCAATTGTTTGTTTGTTTGTTTTTTTTTTTTCGTTTCTTGTGTGTTTTTTTTTTTTTTTTTTTTTTTTTTTTTTTTGATAGGCCGTTTCTTGTGTGTTTAGTTTGTTTGTTTGCATACATATCTGTAATGTCTCATATTTTGATTGGCTTATTTTGTGGACAAACAATATGTGGGGCTTGATGTAAGGGTAGCTTAGGCATTTGATGGTTGGAGATTTGCACAACCAATGCCCTCTCAAGACCTCAAAAGATGAAGCACCAAAGGTATATTCTAGTGCTTACTTGCTTTGAAGAGATATAGTTGCACACACTCACAACTCATTCATATCTCTAATACTTGTATGTTGTGTGTTTTTATATGTGTGCATTCATGTTCTTGAATATCTCTTCATGCATGTTTAAATGATTGCATCTTGTTCATTGAAATGTCATAACATGTTTAGGCATTAGGATGTAAAGCCATGAAGTCTTTTCATGCATGTTTAAATGATTGCATATTATTCATTGAAATGCCATGACATGTTTAGGCATTAGGATGCAAAGCCATGAATTCTTTTCGTGCATGTTTTAATTGAGTGCATCTTGCTCAATGACAATGCCATGACATGTTAGGTACAATAGAACCCCTCTAAATTAATATTCTTGGGACCTACTCTTGAGTATTAATTTAGAGGGGTTATTAATTTGAAAGGTTTTACATTGTAAAGTGTTATTTTGTCTTAAAAAATGTGTGGAAGTCATTTTCTTGTTTAGGGAATGTTCTTTTTCGGGATCTCAAACTTGTTTTGTCAGTTTTCTTCTTTAGGGGAATTTTTTTTTTTTTTTCAGGATTCCTTCTTTAGGAAAGATTTATTAAAAAAATTTCAATTCCTTATGGGAATGTGATTACTTAGAGACTAAGCATACTCCCATATAAATAGTGAGGCTTATTCTTTGGTTATATATCACAAGAGAGATATCAAGATATACCTAAAAATTATATTCCTAACAGCTCCTAAAAATTCTTTATTTTCTATCTTCTTTGCTATAACAAGATGATAATTCAAAAGATGAAGGATAAAGACAAAAATATCAAATACGGTGATCTTGTGCAAACTAGCATCTTGAAGTACTTTTCTAGTTCTTGATTATTACATAATATATTTTATATTCTTATGGAATTATTAATTTATGCGACAGTCGGGACCGAAATTTTACATTGGGTTTTAAAAATAAATTATTAATTATTACGATAGAGGGGTTTATTAATTTTTTACACTGGCCCGAGTCGGGACCAGGATTTTTTATTAATTTAGAGAGGATATTAATTTATAGGAGACTACTTTACAGGGTTTGTACTATATTAGGATGCATTCACTTCCCACACTTGCACTTCATGTTAGTCTTAAGTGTGGTGCAATTCGTTTCCGTTTGTGTGATCGGAAACGTCCGTGCTTGCACGATGATGTGCATGTCTTAGCATGATGGTTGACCATTTGAGAAGGTCTCATTATTCTCTTAGATAAATGTTATATTTGGTTTGGTTGATTGGAGTAAAGTGTCAAGTTTCAAAAGATTGGAATTCAATGATTTAAATGATTTTTAAAACTGACCTTTGTATGGTCTTGTGACCATAACTTTTTATACAAAGCTTTAAACTAAGTTTTGAAAATTTTAGTAAGAACTAGACACCCATACATTTCCATTGGTATATTATTCGTAATATTTCATGACTGTTTGGATTGTTTTTGAAGTCTCCAAAGTGACCACCAAAACAGGGTAACTCTATTGTTGTCCGTTTCTGACCTTTGGTCACTTCATAACTTTTTCTGAAAACATCTAAATGTCATTTTGTAAAAACTAATAGAAATTATACATCTATGCCTTTCCAATGATATATTATACAAAAGGTTTCGATATCGTTTGGTCATGTTGGAGTGCTCGAATCTTGAGCTACTGCACTATCGCTTGTACAGCGTAAATGTCCATAGTTTTTCTTTTTCTTCCAAAATGATATAGTTTCATTTGGGCACTGTAAATACATATCTTTCTCATCATTTTGAGTGCAGAGCCACAAAATTAAATCCTAGAGAGAGAGGCTCCATATTCTTGAGAGAGAAAGCACCAAGATTGCTTCTTTAACTCTCTAAACCCAAAACCCATCTCCATCTTGCATCATTCAATATCATTTGAGCATGGGTCTTCATCAACACACATGGTATGGTAAGTTGTTCAATATTATCTTACATAATTAGTGTTCTAGCTTGTTAATTTATCTCATTTATAACATGATTGCTTTTAGATTAATTTCTACATACATGATTAAGATTATGTGTTGATTGGGTTATTTTGTGATAGCTAGGTTTTAATGGTTATATGCCATCTAGCTAATTAATCTCATTGTATGATTGAAATTGTTTTTTGATAGCTAGGATTTCATGCTAATACGCCATCTAGCTAATTAATCTCATTGTATGATTGAGATTGTCTTTGATAGCTATTGTATCTAGGATTGGTTATCCTTAACATAGCTAAAGTTGTATGCCATGTCATATAGCTATTTTTATATCTAGGATTGATTTTATTGATATCATATAATCTTAGATAAGCATTTAGTGTACCATAGTATTATTTGCATATTTGAATATCATTGCATATTCACTTAGGATTTGATCTCTTTGGAGAAGTAAGTCTTGTGTGATGATCGGGATTAGGTCGTACACCGGGATTAGGTCGTACACCAGGATTAGGTGGTCATAAGAGCAATTGGACTAGATCCACTTTTACAGGCCTACGGGTAGTGATAGCGGGTTGTTGACCGGGATTAGGTCATAAATTGGGATTAGGTTGTAAACGTTATCACAATTAGTGGATTCAAGGTTCGAGTGTGACGTACTTACCAGCTCGTGGTTTTTCCCTGTTGAGGGTTTCCACGTAAAAATCAAGCATTCTTTAATTTCTGCACTTATATGCTTGATTTGTTAATTTGACTAGTTTGGGGTATTTTCGTGAAAATTGACTAATCGCGAAAATTGGGTAATAAAGATTAAAATCTATTCACCCCCCTCTAGATTAATATTAGAACACATCGTTATTTGTTTCAATTGGTATCGGAGCGGGTTCCTAGATATACTTAGGTGATCCTAACTCATTTTGGTGTTTTGCATTTTGTATGTATTTGATTGATTTCATACATTTTGCATTCTTCTCATTTGCATTCATTTGACTCAAACACTATAAGTTAATTTCAGAGAGAAGAAATTGACTCCAATGAGGAGATGTCTCTCTAAGGTAAGAGAGGAGAAGAAGATGAAAGGGTGTTGCTCAATGATCAAACCAAAATTGGTATGATTTTGGTCCCCGTTTCCTTCTCCTTTTGCTTGATTATTGGGCATTATCCTGTGATTTAATGGTGTAAATTAAGTGTTTTCAGGAATTTATAGAGTTCAGGGGCATTGGAGTAATTTTGGTGAAAATGGGCAAAAGTGTAATTATTGGAGGAAGTTTTAAAGTTATCGCAAAAACAGAAGAAGACAGGGACTGAATTGCAATTAACCAGAGGCGTGTGCCACCTGTTAGTATTAAAACGGTGCGTTTTGGTGTATGGTGTGATTATTGGGTTGCTAAGCGCACCCACATCCATTTCCTGACGCACCCAAGAGTGGCCCAACTGTGCAGCCCATCCCCTTTAGTTAAACGGTGCATTTAGAGGGTGCGGGCCTCTAAATGCACCACAGACTTCTTCTAACTGCACCCCAGGGCAGGCAACAAGGGTAGCTGCTGCGTATACCCCACGCTATCGCTGAATGCACCCAAGAAAGAGGTAGCCATGCACCTTTAATGAAACGGTGCGTTTCAAGTGAGCAATTGGGCCTCAAGCGTGGGCCTAACAGCAAGCCCAAACACTGGCCACAATTTGCACCTGATTACACCCCATCTAACAGCTAATTACACCCCCATTTTAGACAAAGGCAGCAGCCTATTTGCACCCCAGTCTTCTGCTAAACACACCATATCCCACTATTCACCTTCTTCTTCCTTCAGCTCACGCGTGCAGCAGCAGCCCCTAAACGCCGTTGTTTTGCATCATCAAGTTCCAACCTATTTCCGGCCACTTTTTGGTCGGAATTAATGCCCAAATCACGGCGGGGACACCGACTCACTAATCAGTCCAATTCCGGCGCCCCAAATGGTCAGAATCTGGTAGCCCCTATCTTGCCCAAATTGCCCTTTGTCACCCCCAAGCCTAAATCGCGACGAAACCGCGTAAATCGTGGTCGCGGTTTGGATTCCAAGGTCACCATGGCGACAGGGAGTTGTTTTGGCTCCAAATTCGTCGCCATATAGGGTCACCCTTTGGGTCGCCATTTTCCAAACCGCGAAACTCTTCTCTGTGAAATCTGATTGGCCAAGAAAATTACACAATGACCCCCTATGTTGAACTAAATGGTAATTTGCCATGGTCAGGGGATGTTTTGGTAATTTGCCACCCGAGACCTAATTTGAAAATCCTATAAATTCATCACATTTTTTCTCTTTTAGACAGCTCTTGACCACCAAGAAACCTCCTTTCTCCACCATTCCTTTTCTCTCCATTTTCTCTTCTACCTAAACTTAACATCTAGATTACTTCCCCTAATCATTCATTTTCTTCCCATCTTCTCCGCAAATCTCCTTAGTCACCTCCCATTTGACTCCACCTATCTAGACACATCCTCATCATCCACTCTTTACACAAGGAGCATCAAAGGCAAGAAAATGATCAAACTTACAAAAGGAGACCCATGGGTGATTTCCTAATCTTTTACTTGCCTTCCCTTTGTTTGTAATACATGTAATTAAATCCCCTTTCTAGGGTTTTGATGTGAGAACATTTGGATTGGGATTTGCTTTAGCTTTAATATATTTTAATTTCTATTTGTGTTCTATTCATTTTATAATTAGATTCTTTGCATTATATAATTGACATGTATACCCACTAGTTGATTATAATCTTGCTTAGGATAATTTGTTATATAATCTTGATTGGATTGACAACCTTGATGGATTGAGAACTTAGTGAATAGGATAGATTGTCGGAGGGTATATCAACCACGATAATCTAAGCCGTTAATTGTAACAAATCAATCCTGCCGTGACTCCCTTTCCTTAATCGGTTAGGCATTGCGGTGGGAAGTTTTTTAGGGTTCATAATAATGGCCCAAACATATTTTACAAATCAATTGGTTAACATTTATGAGATTTATTCACTAAATTAGCTTAATAAGCATTTCCCGTAATTCATTTGTGATCCTATTAATTCCCTAGCTATTCTCTTAATTGTTAATTTCACTTATCTTATCTAGATTTGTTAAGTATTCTCTTATTAGTTATTAGGTTTATTTTTCATGTATGTTTGATGGCTTGACAACCCATTCACTCATCCATATTTTTATGATTTATTTTATTGCATATAGATTAGTTAATTTATTCAACTAATCACTCTAATTCCCTGTGGAACGAATCCTACTTGCCACTTTACTAATTTTCTATCTAAGTGGATTTTTAAGTGGTGAAATTGAATTTCAAAAAGAACACATTTTAAATATCATTTTGTTGAGTACACAAACAACCTCATCACTCAATCACATCACCAAAAGATCGAAGCCCAAGCCTTCCTCAATCTTGGTATAACCAACTAAGAAGGCTAACTTCCTTCAACCTCAAATCCATCAAGAGAAGAGTTCAATCATGCAAGCTCAACCGAGCAAGCAACATTGTCTTGTTCATCAACAAAGGAGGAGAGATCCTATCCAATAACCAAGACAACCACAACAATAAGGTAAAGCACTTATGCATGCTCAAAGGAATGGTATGATTCCTAACCTTATCCCCACTTATCATTTTTGTGGTATTGATAGTCATGTTAGACCAAGTTGCTTGCATTACATTAAAATGTGTAGACGTAAATGCATGATTGAAAAGAAAAAGGCTAGAGCTAAGTTGCATGTTCACAAAAAGAAAGAAAACTATTTGCATGATCCTTTGCCATCTAGAACTCTAGAACCTATGACCACTAGGAATGTAATTGAGGCACATAAGTGGATCAGAAAAGACGAACTTGCTTGCTACAAGACAAACATGTCTCACATAGGTTCAACTAGGTCCAATGGACTTGGTAGGTCTTTAAGATCACATGCCCATGATTGAAGAGGTGTGGTTTTTGATCCCATATGGGAAACTCAAGCAAAGAGAGCACTTGCATACTTGTTGCATGCAAAAATTTGAAAAATTTTATTCTTCTTTTTTAATTGCTTGAGTAGCTTGGTTGCACATGTGCTTATGTGTTCTTACTTCAATAAGTGTGAATCAATACTTGTATTGCAATCCATGTCATATTTATGTTCAAACATGCATTTTTGGACTAAGAGATATATACATATGAAGTACTCTTTGAATGACCTATAATGATCTCTATGACATGATGATTGTTAAATGACATGCTAAAATAAATAAATGAAAAGCATGAATTGTTGATTGCATTTTCTTAAATGCAAAAAATATGTGTGAAAAGCTAATGAGACTCAAATGAATAAAGGATCTTGTATCCGTTCAAAGGATTTTAAAATCCAATTTCTCTCTTTCTTTATTTGTTGAACATGGCTACTATGGTACGGATATCTTATCTGGAAAAATCGAATAGAGTGTAAAAATTCACTCATACCATATTTTGCTTATAAAGTTGAATATATTTGCTCTAAAATTGAATTTAATGAATTTTCTATATCCTTGCTTTTATTCATGACAAATGGTGAAATTGGTTAAAATTCCTAAAGGAAACCTTTGTCATTTGTTTTGCCAAATACCATTGATTTTTGGACTTGAATGAAATATGTATTGTATGCAAAGCATTTCAATCACACATTTTAATAAAATAAATCTCCTTGTTCTCTCCAATTAATTGAGTTGCATAAAGTGCATTATTTGATTATGCAAATGACTTGTATGCTATTATCTCTCTTTGCTACAAGTAACCCGATTGGGGAATACTCCTTTGCCCCTCTCATGTGGGGAGTAGTATGTAGTTAGGGGGAGAATGCTAATTGCTAAATTATGGTAGCTAATTCGCATGTTTAGGGAGTTTACTTATTTTGGGAGAGTAACTCGTTGAGGGGGAGAATTTGCATTGCACATTCATTACATGATGTTGCATGTTTTCTTTAATGTGAAATTCTTTATTGCAAATGCATATTTTATCTCACTTGATTAATCTCACATATACTTGTATTGGAAAGTGTAGAAACTTTGTTTTGAAGGATTGATTATTCTATAAGAGACTAAAGACTTGAAGATATAGCTTTTAATTATCTTTTTGTAATGTAGAAAATTCTTTTAGTTTCTATTTTTGTTGTGAAGATCAATGTGAGTGGTGGTTTTGTCACGAAATAGCCAAATGAGGATATTGTAAGGTCTCATATTTTGATTGGCTTATTTCGTGGACAAACCACATGTGGGGCTTGATGTAAGGGTAGCTTTGGCATTTGATGGTTGGTGATTTGCACAACCAAGGCCCTCTCAAGACCTCAAGAGAAGAAGCACCAAAGGTATATTCTAGTGCTTACTTGCTTTGTAGAGATCTAGTTGCACACACTCACAACTCATGCATATCTCTAATAATTGTATGTTGTGTGTTTTTATATGTGTGCATTCATGTTCTTGAATATCTCTTCATGCATGTTTAAATGATTGCATTTTGTTCATTGAAATACCATAACATGTTTAGGCATTAGGATGTAAAGCTATGAAGTCTCTTCATGCATGTTTAAATGATTGCATCTTGTTCATTGAAATGCCATGAAATGTTTAGGCATTAGGATGGAAAGCCATGAATTCTATTCATGCATGTTTTAATTGAGTGCATCTTGTTCAATGACAATGTCATAACATGTTTGGCATTAAGATGCATTCATTTCCCACACTTGCACTTCATGTTAGTCTTAAGTATGGTGTAATCCGTTTTTGTTTGTGTGATCAGAAACGTCTGCTCTTGCATGATGGTGTGCATGTCTTAGCGCGATGGTTGACCACTTGAGAAGGTCTCATTCTTCTCTTGGATAAATGTTAGAATTGGTTTGGTTGATTGGATTAAAGTTTCTAATTTCAAAAGATTGGATTTCAATGATTTAAATGATTTTCAAAACTGACCTTTATATGGTCTTGTGACCATAACTTTTTATACAAAACTTTAAACTGTGTTTTGAAACTTTTTGTAAGAACTAGACACCCATACATTTCCAACGGTATATTATTCATAATATTTCATGACCGTTTGGATTGTTTCGAAATATCCAAAGTGACCACCAAAACAGGGCAACTCTATTGTTGTCCGTTTCTTACCTTTCGTTACTCAATTGACCATAATATTTTCTGGAGACATCTAAATGTCATTCTGTAAAATCGAGTAGAAATAAGACATCCATACATTTTCAACAATATATTATGCAAAAAGTTTTGATGTTGTTTGGTCATGTTTAAGAGTGCTCGAATCTTGAGCTACAGCACTGTCGCGTGTACTGTGGAAATGCCCATAGTTTTTCTATTTCTTCCAAAACGACATAGTTTCACTTGGGTGATCAAGCCAAAATTGGTATGATTTTGGCCCTCATTTTCAATTCTTTTCGCTTGATTCTCGGGCATTTCCCTGTGTTTAATGTTGTTAAAATGAGTGTTTCAGGTTTTATCAGGTTTCGAGAGCAATTGAGATGGAGTGGAGGACTTGTGTGAAAAATGCCTCACAAATGGGAAGAAACAGGGCATTTTCACCATTTAGACATGAGGAGGTCACTATATGGGCCCATGGCGACAGAGGATTCTCCAAGCCATCAGAAGATCTTCATTTGGGTGCTACTTGGTCGCCACGGCAACAGAAGGACTCCAAATGAATCAGGTGGGTAGCCACTTAGGGTCGCCATGGCGACCACCCTTGCAAGTGGTGACCTCTTTCAAACAAGGCAAGGTCGCCACTTATGGTCGCTATGGCGACCTTGATGCTGCAAGTGGCAACCCCTTCACACTTTACAGGGTCGTCACTTATGGTCGCCATGGCGACCTCGAGATGCAAGTGGCGACCTCTACACAAATTACACTTGGTCGCCACTTGCTAGATGGCGAAAAAGATGGTCCTTATAGCGACCTTAGCATCTAACCGTTTTACGCACCCAAGGTCGCCATAGTGACGAAACAGCGAATTAGGCGCCACATCAGCGAATCAAGCAGTTACCAGTACAAGTCCAAGAGTGTGTATAAATAGAACAACCATTCATTTTCAAAGGGATCCGATTTTTTGAGAAAAAAAGAACAGAGAATACATCTTGAGATCTAGCTCTTCATCCATGGCACACCATTCATCATCCTCCATTTCTCTCCTTGAACTCATCTAATCCATCCAAACCTCAACACAAAGCCTTGATTCCTTCCCTACATCATTCCTCATCCCACCATTTCTCCACCAAAATCCTTAGTCACTTTCCTTACTAAGGAGCATAGAGGAGAAGAAGGATCAAGCTTAAAGAAGGTGACCCAAAGGTTATTTCCTTACTATTTACTTCTTTTCATTTATTGCAAATATGTGTAACTAAACCCCTAATCTAGGGGATAAATTTGAGGATCAATTGGTTGTGGGTTTAGCTTAGCTTGTAATGAATCTCTTATGTGTTCTATTCATTCAAATTAATTAGATTCCATTCATTGTAATTGACTTGTATATCACTTGTTAATTGCAATCTTGAGTGGAGTAATTTGTTATATATTCATGTGAGGTTTGACACTCCTTGTGTGATTGAGAACCCATTGGATAGGATAGATTAGTGGTAGGTATATCAACCCCACTAATCTAAGCCTCTAAGTGGTTAACATAATGAGATTGGCACATTAAAGTAGCTAGTTAGCTTACCCACATTCAATTGTTAATCGATTTATTCCTTAGCTATCTTATTAATTGATTTTATCACTATTCTTATCAAGGTGTTGAGTATTCTATTTTTCATAACATTTTTGTGTACTTTAATTTTAGTAGTTAGCATTGGTGGTTTTAGAAACCACACATCTATCAAACACTATGATTTATTTTATTGTTCAAAGATTAGTCAATTTATCTAATTAACACTCCATTCCCTGTGGAACGAACTTGCTCACTATTTTGCTATCAAATCACATTTTAAAAGGATTAAGTGGCTTAAAAGAGTTTTCAAGAATCAACCAAAAAAACCATATTACTATTTTAATTGAGTACACAAATGACCTCATCAAAAATGGCGCCGCTGCCGGGGAATGGTAGCATTGATTACATAGATTGACTTTTCTTCACATGTTATTAGTATATTTTAGATTGTTAGTTTAGAATTTTGGTTTGTGGATAATGACTTGTTCATAGTGCTGTTTTTACTTTTTCTTTTCTTGTATCTCTTTATCTATTCCTTTTTCAGGTGCTCAGTTTTATGCACGGTAGGAGATCTCTAGGTAGAGGAATTCATCCCCCACTAGAAGGCACTAGCCGTGTGCAAGAGTTCGAAGCAATTCCAAGACAAACTATGTGTACTGAAGGACAACAACCGAGGAGGGAGGACGAAGGCCCTTTGAGGGAGGAGATGACGGAAGAGACTCAAACAAACTGTAGTCAAAGGATGACCATGGGAGAGTATGCCCTGCAGGATATCGGGAACCAACCATCGCCTATCGTGTTAGACCCGATTGCTAGGGGTTATGAGTTGAGAACGATGCACGTCAACCTCTTGCCGTCATTTCAGGGGAAGTTGAATGAAGACTGCCTACAGTTCATGAAGGAGTATAGTGCCATTATTGAGACTTTCCTCATTATGCGTCTCTCGCGCGAACAGCTGCAAATGTGTTGCTTCTAGTATTGTATGAAGGATGCAGCTATGACATGGCTCATGGGACTTAGGCCGGGGTCATTGACAAGTTGGAGTCAAATTTGCAAGGTGTTCTTCAATAGATTCTTTCCGGCTAGGAAATCGAAGGAGTTAAAGGTGAAGATAGCATATTTTTATGAGAGTGATGGGGAGCTATTTCATGAGGCGTGGGAGAGGTATCAACGCTTTGTGGCCCAATGCCCCTCTCACATGTTCACTGAGGAATATAAGGTGTCTTATTTCCAAGGAGGTTTAACTCGGTTCTTCCAAGTGTTGGTGGATAACGCGTGTGGAGGTTCATATGACACCAAGACCGCCTCGGAGATCTATGACATTTATGAGATGTTGGCACAAAATTCTCAACAAAGGAATGCCAACAGTATTCGAGGTGGGAAGTTTGATGTAAATGCTAGTACGGAAGCCGCCATCGAAATCTCAAGGATAAACAAGAAGGTGGAGACCTTGATTTCTCATATTGAGAGTATGGGGTTTCCGAAGGCGGGAGTGAAGCTACTAGGAAGGCAAGAAGGAGGCTCTAGCAGGCAATTCAATGAGAATGAAGGGTTTGAGGACACCTTTCAAGGTCAAGAGCAAAAGGAGGTTCAAGCTATGGGATTTCAAGGACAAGGAAACAACTCCTATTCCAACAACTGTGCTCAACCATAGAGGAACCATCCAAACCTTTCTTGGTCAAATAACAATAACATTTTGAACCCACCACCAAGAAATCAACAACAAGGAAATCAACAACAAGGGATGTACAATCAAGGAGGTAGCTCACAAGGAGGTTAACGTCAAAGTCAACAACAAGGGATGAGCAATCAAGGAAGTAGCTCACAAGGAGGTTACCGTCAAAATCAACCACAAGGAGGATACCCCCAAGAAGGAAGCCAATGGAGAGGAAACCAATGGAACAATAACAACAATGCTCAACCTAGCTCGTATCAACCTCGCCGAAATATTGATGTAGAGATGAGAGGTATTATGAAAGGGTTCCAAAGAGCCGAAATACCTTGACAAGTTTCATGCAAGCTAGTGGCCAAAGGTTTGGCAACCTAGAAGCATCTTTTGGGAAATTGGAGACTCAAATGGGGCAAATTGCCGAGGCCCTTCAAAAGCAAGAAAAGGGGAAGTTTCCAAGCCACACCGAGCAAGTTAAGGAGGGAAATTTTGTCAAGAAGGATGGAGCTAGAGATGAGGCTATGTTGTTTAAAGAAGCAGATGTTAGGAAAGTTGGTGATCCAGGAAGTTTTATTATTCCCGTATCAATAGGAGATAGTGGGGTGCTTAAAGGTGTACTTGATTTGGGAGCTAGTGTGAGTATGATGCCCTTATCAACTTATGAGAAGTTGGGTTTGGTAGGATTGAAACCAATCGGAAAGAAACTCATGCTAGCGGATCAATCCTCACTATCATCGAGTGGTGAAATAAGGGATGTTCCAATTGTCATTGACGGAACAGTGGTGTTAACGGATTTTGTAGTCCTAGACATTGGTGATAAGTCAAATGATGTTAGGGAGTGGTAAGTTCTCCTCGGTAGACCATTCATGGCTACCGCTCAAATGAAAATCGATGTTTGCAAAAGGAGAGTTTGTATGCATGCATTTGAGAAAGAACTTGAGATTGACATAACCATGTGCAATGATAACCTAAAAAGCATTGGGAGTTGCTATGTGGTAGAGGTGCAGCCACCAAGGACAAAGGGTGGAAAAGTATGTGACTTGGTACAAATGTATGAGAAGAGTAGCCAAGAAGATGAAGTTGACAGCATAGGTGATTCCGAGATTGAAGAACTCAAGAATGTCAACCAAGAGCTCATGCTTGAGGTGGAAGTGCTTAATGCAGAGAAATATGCTCTAGAAAAGAAGCTTGATGACTTAGCAAGGAAAAATCATAAGCTTAAGAAGATCAATGTGGTTCTTACCGTGGAAAATGAGGTGACGGTGAAAGAGCTTGAGGATTTGGCTAAGCTCACTGAAGAATTTGAGGAAGAGTCCTCAAGAAAGATGAGAAAGGCCCTCATGAGTGTAGATGACAAGAACAAGGCACTTGAGGAGTTGAAGGAGGAATTGAGCAAGAGGGAGATGTCCTTGAAGGTTGCTAAGGTAAAGGAGTGCGACTATTTGGTGGAGATCAATCGGATGGATCAAGCCATCAAGGAACTCACCAATGACGGTTCATCAAGGCCTCAACCTCCAATGCAAAAAGAGAGATTTCCTTCATACCCTCTAACTTGTTATTTTTGTCATAAGCAAGGTCAAATTAAGTCTAGGTGTTTTGAATTCTTGAAACATGCTAATCATAATAAAATTAGACCTAGAATGAGATCTAACCATGTTAAAAAGATTTGGGTTAGGAAGGACTTGGTAAATCAAGTCCGGGATGAGTCCATAGGGCCAATTTGGGTAGTCAAGAGGAAAATGAGTGATGGTATAGTTGACTTGTGTGATGAGCATCATGGTTCCATTTCGCATGGTAGGATGCGGTAGTATGATTTGAGTTTTGTTTTTACATTTCATGCCATGAATAAAATGATTGTGTTTTAATTTTGCTTGTTATGTGTTTCTTTTGTTTGCTTTGTTTTTCTAATAAGTGTCCATTTATTCTTGCTTGTGGTTTGTATTGTGAGCTTATTTGTGGATTGTGTTTCACTGCAGATTCTGATCAAAATGTACTCAGAAAAGGACTTCAAGTGACTATCGCAGTTTGGTCGCCATTTACAAATAGCGACCTCACAAGTGGCGACCTAAGTGGCGACCTTAGCGACCCCATGTTGCAAATGGAAACCTTCATAGACCTGGTGTGGTCGCTATTTGGTCGCCATGGCGACCTTACTTATGCAAATGGCGACCACATGCAAATGTAAAATTCCTTCTTGGTCGCCATTTGGTCGCCATGGCGACCAAGAGGCACAAATGGCGACATAGGGCGTTCAAGCTATAAGTGAGCAACTCAAAACATAACGCCGCATAACACAACGTTCTCTCTTCTCAAATTCTTTCAATTCAAAAGCCGTGTGGCACGCACGTAATCATCAAATCCAGTAAGCAATCACTTTAGTTCTTCAATTCTTTTCATCAAATCCTTCCTACATTGCATCTAGAAACACTAAGGGTGGTTTTTGAGTTTGATTTGAAGTGAATAGTGCATAGGATTGGAGTTTGTGTGGTTTGATTCATATAGAAGTGATTTTGGTTGTGTTGAAGTAGTTTTGATTGATTGTGGTGCACTCGGAGAGTGCCAGATTGGTATAGAAGCGCCGTTGTGTTGTCGGATTTTTGACAGGAATTTTCAGTCACGAGTGTGTGAAATCATGGCTTCTAAGATGAAATTGCCAAATAAGGGAGGCAAGGGTAGCAAGACCCCCACTCCTAAGAGGAAGGTGGTCCCAGAATGCAAATTGAATAAGAATTTTGATGATAGATTGGAGACATTTGCTGAGAAGAAGATGTGGCCTGAGAGGGGCATTGATCTGGAGAGTTTAAGGGATACCATTGTCCCAGCAACAGTGAATGACATAGGATGGGGAGGATTAGCAGCCACTCATCCACACTATAGTGAGAGTTTGGTGAAGGAGTTTTATGCGGGAATGAATCCCGGGGAGTATATGAAGGGTGGTCCTATTCTAGTGAGAGGGGTTCTGGTTTACCTGAACGCAACAGATATCAACATCTACATCGGGACAACTCTATTGGATTTTGAGGGACTCCTGAGCGAATGGTGGAAGGGATCACCACAAATCCCTTATATGTGAAGAATTCAGTGGAGTTTGCAAACACCATGACCATCGATCCTATGACTATTTGGATGGCAAAGAGATTCCCTCTCAGGCAGTCAAACTTGAAGATTGAGCACGCCTTTTGGTACATCTTCCTCAATTCTTCCCTCAGGCCAGTTTCCCACTGATCCACTGTTCCATTTGAGGTAGCCAGGATTCTGCACAGTATCATTGAGAGGCAGCCTATTGATGTGGGTATTATTGTGAAGATGGAGATTCAGCGGATTGGGAGGAATGAATCTGAGATAGATGTCCTCCCTTTCCCATGTTTGATCATAGAGGCTTGCAAGTTGGCGGGTGTAGATGTATCTGGGGACATTCTTAGGCCCCCTAATATCAGATATGGACTTGACCAGCTTGATGATAAAGCGTGGGGAGATACCAACTAGTGGGAAACGTAAAAAAGTGCAGGGTTCAGAGGCTATCACTAGTGTTAGGGAAGAATTTGAGAGAGTTATTCCTGATGAGGACGGTGATGATGATGATGATGAGGAGGAGGAGAAGGTTCCTATTTGTGATGACCCTAGGCAGCCTTTAGGTCTTCGGATTCTGGATAGAGTAGAGTGCATTAGGAAATCTCAGACTGGTGATTTCGATATTCTTCATGCTGACAAGCTTGTGATAGAAGAAAGGCAAAGGCCTTGGAGGACAGGCAGCTAAAGTTGGAGAGTCTGATTCAGGATTTGAGTGAGATAGTGATCACAGGATTTACAGACTTCCGCCATGATCAGAGGCTCACCCCATATGTCAGGAGGCCGAAGAAGCCTACCACAGGGACTCCACCTACCCCTGCCGCACCTTCAGGACCTAGTACAGAGAAGACTGACTTCATTTTTCAGACTGCACAGTCTGCTGCTGAGGAGGCAGCACAGTTAGAGAAGGCCACGACCTATTCCTTGACAGATTAGGGGCCCCGTTATGCGGGAGGTCCTCCCATTGATGAGGAGGCTGTGCGTATGAGAAGGAGAGAGGAGCAGTTTAGGAGAGCGGTGATAGTGAAGGAGCAGAGACGAAAGGACTCGAAGGGGAAGGGTAGAGTTGAGCATGATGAGGAGGAGGAGGAGGATTAGTAGGCATCCTAGCATTTCTAGGACTTATTTTGGTCCCCCATCATTTGCACTTTCTATCATTTCATTTGGACATTGCTAGTATTTTGTTTTTACTTTTGGATTATATTGTTGAATATTTTAGTTTGATTTATGTTATTTGCATTTCTTTTCCTTTTGCTCTATATTTCTTGTTTTTGCCTTTATTTTGCTTCCGCTTAGAATAAGGGTGTGGATTGGATTTTGGTAGTGGATTTAAGACATTTGTGCCTTATTGATATATGTTGTTGTTTGGATTTTGTGAATGGATGGATGAGAGGGCAATATGCCGGATCATTGATATATTTTGTTTTTGTCTTTGCTTGTTGGATTATTGATTGAAACTTGTTGGGTTGCGCTTGTTGTCGTTATTTATACCTCCCATGAACATTGAGGACAATGTCCAATTTAGGTTTGGGGGTACATTTGCGCAATGCCATGATGCTTGGTTTTCAATTTGTGTGCCAAATTTTTCAAAAATTTTTACGATATTGCCATATTTGAGCATGCTTTGCTTGTGGAGATTGTTCTTTACATGATGTAGTGAGGAATTGTGCATATTTGATAGTGTTTGGTTTAGATTAACACCATGCCACTTAGGGTGTCATTGAATAAAGTGTGTTAATCTTTTTCTTTTAATGTTGAGTGAATTATCAAATTTGCTTGATGGCTAAGAATTAATAGTGAAGATTCCCGTGAGGATCACAAACACAGCCTTTAAAAACCATACGTTGAGTTGTAAGTATTCACTCTTTAAACACTCATTCTCAAACACTCATACAAGCATGTATTGGTCTCATTTGCACTAAATGTTGTGTGCCATAGAATATTATGGACTGCTTATGGATGCCTTATTTTGCCTAGTGGACAAGCCTTTAGAAATGATTTTAGGCGACGCATGTGAAAACCGCTATTGGCCTAAACACTTCCAACCAATGTGAATATGTGTGCTCCCAAGCCCCTTTGAAGCCAAACACATTTGAAGCTTTTCTTTCATAAACCACATCTACATGAACCTTATAGCCTTATAATAATTGACCTACCTTGACCAAATGATTTACTAAGGCTTAGGAAATCAATGTAAAATTTTGAACTTGTAAATGTAAGGTGTGTACCTAGGCATGTAAATGTCTGCAAGAGTCTTGCAAAGCAAGAATGTTTGAAAAGAAAAATTGAAAGAAAAACAAAAGCTTGAAAAGAGTGTGAAAAGAAAAAGAAAATGAAAAGCATGCTAAGAAATGAATTGGCAAGCAAAAGAAAAAAAAAAAAGAACCAAGAAATGAGGCACAAATGGCCTAGAAAAGAAAAGAAGTAAATGAACTACTCAAGTTGAAAATATGAGTAGCATACACATGTATAATTGTGAGCCTAGACACCTTGAAGTGTGAACATTATGTGTGAAACTTGTGGAAATAAAAATTAGAATGTATGCCTTAATGTAATCATTAGGTTCCTTGATATCCATTTTTCCCATTCTTTGTTTCACCATAACCTTAGGCCCCATTACAACCAAAGAAAAGACCTTCGTGATCTTTAGGATTGTCCATTTTGTACAATTTGGTTGATGCATGTTCTTTCTAATTCATGGCTTGCAATTCCATTCATGAGACCACTTTTCAGGAAATTGCATTTTTAATGATTATCATGTGCAATCAATTAGATGCCATAACATGAATTCATATTGCACATGTATGATATTGAGTGAACCTAGGAGTCTTGGAGAAAAGAAGAGAGAATCCGATGAGGTTTAGTATCAAAGCGAATTACATTCTAACTTGAACAGCACCTTTGCTTTGAAGCTTTGGCATTTCGAATGTAAGATCGCATTGCGTACAATCATATCTAAGAGTGGCACGTTTTTAATCTTTACTTGACATACTCTTACATGTTAAAGTCCTCACTATTGCATAACTGTTTTAATCTCTTCATTACTGGCTTCGCACATTGACCATGAGAAGTAATAACTTTTGAAACATCTCGATGCATGTCTTTGGGGGTTGCTTGTGATTGTTTTGCTCGAGGACTAGAAAAAGATTGGTTTGGGGGTATTTGATCAAGCCAAAATTGGTATGATTTTGGCCCTCATTTCTGATTCTTTTCGCTTGATTCTCGGGCATTTCCCTGTGTTTAATGTTGTTAAAATGAGTGTTTCAGTTTTTATCAGGTTTCGAGAGCAATTGAGATGGAGTGGAGGACTTGTGTGAAAAATGCCTCACAAATGGGAAGAAACAGGCATTTTCGCCACTTAGACATGAAGAGGTCGCTACATGGGCGCCATGGCGACAAAGGATTCTCCAAGCCATCAGAAGATCACCATTTGGGCGCCACTTGGTCGCCACGGCGACAGAAGGACTCCAAATGAATCAGGTGGGTCGCCACTTGGGGTCACCATGGCGACCACCCTTGCAAGTGGCGACCTCTTTCAAACAAGGCAAGGTCACCACTTATGGTCGCCATGGTGACCTTGATACTGCAAGTGGCGACCCCTTCACACTTTGCAGGGTCGTCACTTATGGTCGCCATGGCGACCTCGAGATGCAAGTGGCGACCTCTACACAAATTACACTTGGTCGCCATTTGCTAGATGGCGAAAAAGATGGTCCTCATAGCGACCTTAGCATCTAACCGTTTTACGCACCCAAGGTCACCATAGTGATGAAACTGCGAACTAGGCGCCACATTAAAGAATCAAGCAGTTATCAGTACAAGTCCAAGAGTGTGTATAAATAGAACAGCCATTCATTTTCAAAGGGATCCGATTTTCTGAGAAAAAAAGAACAGAAAATACATCTTGAGATCTAGCTCTTCATCCATGGCACACCATTCATCATCCTCCATTTCTCTCCTTGAACTCATCTAATCCATCCAAACCTCAACACAAAGCCTTGATTCCTTCCCTACATCATTCCTCATCCCACCATTTCTCCACCAAAATCCTTAGTCACTTTCCACCAAAACACCCATATTCCAAGACATATCCTCTACTTCCATTCCTTGCATCTAGGAGCATAGAGGAGAAGAAGGATCAAGCTTAAAGAAGGTGACCCAAGGGTTATTTCCTTACTATTTACTTCTTTTCATTTATTGCAAATATGTGTAACTAAACCCTTAATCTAGGGGATAGATTTGAGGATCAATTGGTTGTGGGTTTAGCTTAGGTTGTAATGAATCTCTTATGTGTTCTATTCATTCAAATTAATTAGATTCCATTCATTATAATTGACTTATATATCACTTGTTAATTGCAATCTTGAGTGGAGTAATTTGTTATATATTCATATGAGGTTTAACACTCCTTGTGTGATTGAGAACTCATTGGATATGATAGATTAGTGGTGGGTATATCAACCCCACTAATCTAAGCCTCTAAGTGGTTAACATAATGAGATTAGCACATTAAAGTAGCTAGTTAGCTTACCCACATTCAATTGTTAATCGATCTATTCCTTAGCTATCTTATTAATTGATTTTATCACTATTCTTATCAAGGTGTTGAGTATTCTATTTTTCATAACATTTTTGTGTACTTTCATTTTAGTAGTTAGCATTGGTGGTTTTAGAAACCACACATCTATCAAACACTATGATTTATTTTATTGTTCAAAGATTAGTCAATTTATCTAATTAACACTCCATTCCCTGTGGAACGAACTTTCTCACTATTTTGCTATCAAATCACATTTTAAAAGGATTAAGTGGCTTAAAAGAGTTTTCAAGAATCAACCAAAAAACCATATTACTATTTTGATTGAGTACACAAACGACCTCATCATTGGGCACTATAAATACATATCTTTCTCATCATTTTGAGTGCAGAGCCACAAAATTAAACCCTAGAGAGAGAGGCTCCATATTTTTGAGAGAGAAAGCACTAAGATTGCTTCTTTAACTCTCTAAACCCAAAACCCATCTCCATCTTGCATCATTCAACATCATTTGAGCATGGGTATTCTTCAACACATATGGTATGGTAAGTTGTTCACTATTATCTTATATAATTAGTGTTCTAGCCTGTCAATTTATCTCATTTATAACATGTATGCTTTTAGATTAATTTCTACATACATGATTGAGATTATGTGTTGATTGGGTTATTTTGTGATAGCTAGGTTTTAATGGTTATATGTCATGTAGCTAATTAATCTCATTGTATGATTGAGATTGTTTTTTGATAGCTAGGATTTCATGCTAATATGGCATCTAGCTAAGTAATCTTATTATATGATTGAGATTGTCTTTGATAGCTATTGTATCTAGGATTGGTTATCCTTAACATAGCTAAAGTTGTATGCCATGTCATATAGCTATTTTTATATCTAGGATTGATTTTATTGACATCATATAATCCTAGATAAGCATTTAGTGTACCCCTAGCATTATTTGTATATATGAATATCGTTGCATATTCACTTAGGGTTTGATCTCTTCGGAGAAGTAAGTCTTATGTGATGACCGGGATTAGGTGGTCACATGAGCAATTGGACTAGATCCACTTTTACAGGCCTGCGGGTAGTGATAGTAGGTTATTGACTGGGATTAGGTCATAAACCGATATTAGGTTGTAAACGTTATCACAATTAGTGGATCGAGGTTCGAGTGTGGCACACTTACCAACCCATGGTTTTTCTCTATTGAGGGTTTTCATGTAAAAATCAAGCGTTCTTTAATTTCTACACTTATATGCTTGATTTGTTAATTTGACTAGTTTGGGGTATTTTCATGAAAATTGACTAGTCGTGAAAATTGGGTAATAACGATTAAAATCTATTCACCCCCCTCTAGATTAATATCAGAACACACCGTTATTTGTTTCAATATCATTCTCACCCGAACACAATGAGTGGAAATGGAATTGGAGGTGAGTGTGCTTCTAGCACAAGACCTCCCTTGCTCACTGGGGTCAATTACGCACCATGAAAGTGCAAAATGGAAGCATATGTGTGCCAAATTCATGACCATGCATGGATGGCGATTGAAGATGGGTACACTCCACCTATGATGACTCGTACGGGAAGTGAAGAGGAAATCCCCAAGCCAAAGGCATAATGGATCCCCCCCCCCAAGAGTTCAAGGCTTCAAAATGGAACAACAAAGCCATGCACGCAATCCTATGTGCCATGGATGATAACCAGTACAAATTGATTCAAATTACAATGATAGCAAATGAAGGTTGGGATATATTAGAGATGGCTCATGAAGGAACCAAGGTGGTCAAGGATTCTAAGCGTCAAGTCCTCCAAACACAATTTGAGACCATTAGGATAAAAGAGGATGAGTGCTTCAATAACTTCCAAGTGAAGCTTATGGATATAGTGAATCAAAGTCACCAACTTGGTGACCCTTGCTCGGATAGAAGGATCAAACAAAAGATCATGAGGTTGCTTCTCAAGAGATTCGAATCCAAAGTGACGGCATTGGAGGAAAATAGTGACTATACAAAGATGAAGCTAAGTGAAGTGATTGGAAGACTCTTGGCCTATGAATCTAGGAAGGCTCCTACAACTACACCTCTAAAGAAGCAAAAGAGTCTTGCCTTGAAGAGCATCAAGGTAAAGAAGGATAAAGAAGACTCGGATGAAGAATTGTGTTGATGGCTAAAAAGTTCAAGCAATTTATGAGATTCGAGAAGAATGGATTTGGCTCCAAGGGAAAGTTTGTGAAGATGAAGGCTCCTTTCAAGAAAGTAGAGTAATGTCTTTGGACATATTGCTCCCGAATGTGCAAACTTGAAGAAAAAAAGAAGAGGAAAGGCCATGGCGGTTACTTGGAGTGATAGTGATGACCTAGAAGAGGAAGATAAGTCTTCAGATGATGATGAAGACCAAGTGTCCAACTTCATTACCTTATTTTCCTCTCACAATAGCAATGAGGTTATGCGTGATAAAGAAGAGGAAGAGGATAAGCAAGAAGAAGTAAATGAGAATGACTCAAATGGTGGGAGCCACTCATCAATGTCCGATTTTGAGTTTGATGAAAAGATGAACTATGATGATTTCATGAGATTATTTAAGAACTCAAGATTAAAGAAGAAAAAAGAGATACAAAAGTTGAAAGGGGTGAAGCATGAATTAACTTCCAAAGTGACTCATTTGAGCAAGGAAATGAGTAAAGCAAAAGAAATGGAAGAAGGATTGAAGATGGAGCTAGTCTTGACCAAGAAGAATGAAGAAAGCTTAAGGAAAGAGCTCATGGAAGCAAAAAGGTTGATTGTTAAGATGACTTTTGGAACCGAGAAGCTTGACAAGATGCTATATTGTATGAAGAGTCATAGTGACAAGAAGGGGTTAGGATATGTGGAAGAAATTGAGACCACATCTTTGAAGAAGACAACATTTGTCAAGAGCAAAGAAATTGAAAATGCTTAAACCCCTCAACAATCAACCAAATGGGTAGAATTTGGTGAATCCGCAAAGCAAGTTCAAGCAAGGAAATTCCAGCAAGAGCTCCACCATTACAAGCTAAAGCTCCATAACTAAGACCTCCACAACCAAGACCCCCACAAGCTCAACATGGGGTCTTTCATGCTAAACCTAGAAGACATGCCAACTTGGCTTAACCATAAAACAGAGAGATACCTCAGCATCCAAGAGCAACTCAAAATAGAAGGAGGCCACAAATGCTTGCATAAGACTATGGTATGCACTCTTATTTTACTCCTACTTGCCATTTTTGTGGAATTGAAGGCCATATTAGGCCAAATTGCTTTAAGTATATTAAATTGTGTAGAAGAAAAAACACGATTGAGAAAAATATGCTTAGAAGAGCCACAATGCATGCACCTAGGAAACTTAGAGCTAATGGACCTATGGCTCCTAGGAATGACTATGTTTCACCTAGGTTGAATAGAAATGATGAATATTATTGCTATGTGGCCCAAGTTACCTTGAAAGTAAATACTTCCAACATTTGGTACCTTGATAGTGGGTGTTCTAGGCACATGACCGAAAACAAGAGTTTCTTTAAAACTCTTATGATGGAGGATGGTGGATTTGACACCTTTTGTGATAGATCTAAGAAAAAGGTCATAGGGAGAGGCGGTATATCTATTCCCGGTTTACCATCCTTGCCCAATGCTCTTTATGTAGATGGCTTGCAAGCTAATTTCATTAGCATATCACACTTGAGTGATGGAGGGCTTTCGGTTATGTTTGGCAAAGTTGATTGCTCTATCCTTAAGGAAAATGGGCAAGTTTTGTTAAAAGGCAAGAGATCAAGTGATAATTGTTATTGTCTTGAGTCTAATCTCATCTCTTGTAACTTGTATACTAGTGAGCAAGTTGAAATGTGACACCAAAGATTTAGACACATGAACTATAGGGACTTGAAAGTCCTTGATAGGTTGAATGTTATTAGAGGCCTTCCCAAGCTTGGGAAAAAGGTTAAGGGAGTTTGTGGACCTTGCCAACAAGGGAAGCAAACCAAGAGTGTGCACAAGAAAGGTAAATACCTTTCCACCAAAGAGCCATTGGAGCTTCTCCATATATACATTATGGGTCTCATCCAAACCGAAAACTTAGGTGGTAGAAGATACATTCTTATGGTAGTTGATGACTTCTCTAACTTCACATGGACTTACTTCCTTAGAGAAAAGTCTGAAGCCTTTGAGAAATTCAAAATGCTTTGTGTCAAAATTCAAAATGAGAAAACTTCTCATATTAAAAGCATTAAGAAAATTAGAAGTGATCATGGGAAAGAGTTTGAAAATGTTAGATTTGAATTTTTTGCAATAGCTTAAGCATCTCCCATGAATTTTCGGCATCTATGATTCCTCAACAAAATGGTGTTGTTGAGAGGAAGAATAGAGTCCTCCAAGAGATGGCTTGAGTCATGTTGCTTAGCAACAAAGTCCCTAGGAACCTTTAGGTCGAAGCCATCAATACAGCTTGTTACATAGGGAATAGAGTATTCCTTAGGCCCGGGACTAAACAAACATCATTTGAGTTATGGAAGGGTAGAAAACCCAATGTGAGCTATTTTCATATCTTTGGAAGCAAGTGCTATATTCTAAATGACCGAGATCAACTTGACAAGTTTGATGCCAAAAGTGATGAGGGTATTTTCATTGGGTATGCACTTAATAGTAAGGCCTATAGAGTTTTTAATCTAAAGACTCAAAGTGTTATGGAATCATCAAATGTTGTCTTTGATAATTGTAGGCCCAAACATGATGACCATGAGGAGGATGTTAGTAAGATTGATGACTTTCCTTTGAAAGAGTGTGGTGAGACTTCAAGTGGTGTGAAGTTAAACCAAGATGAAAAGGTTGATTTACCTCTTAATAGAGTTCCTCTTTTGGACTCTAATGAACCTGCTCCTTGAGTTAGGAAAATCCATGATAAAGATGATATCATTGGAGATGTGAGAGAGGGTGTTAGGACTAGGCGTCAAATAGCTAATCAAATTAGCTATACTTGTTACACCTCTCAAATTGAACCTAAGAAGGTTGATGAAGCCTTGAAGGAGGAGTTTTGGGTTCTTTCCATACTAGAAGAGCTAAACCAATTTAAGAGAAATGAAGTTTGGACTCTTGTTCCTAGACCTAAAAACACCAATGTCATAGGCACTGAATGGATGTTTAGGAACAAATCCGATAAGGATGGCAACATTGTGCGAAACAAAGCTAGGCTTGTTGCACAAGGATACTCTCAAATTGAGGGCATTGACTTTGAGGAGACTTTTGCTCCCGTTGCCTGCCTTGAGTCCATAAGGCTTCTCTTATCCATTTCTTGTGCATACAAGTTTAAACTACACCAAATGGATGTCAAGAGTGCTTTCCTTAATAGCTTTTTGCATGAAGAAGTGTTTGTTGAGCAACCCAAGGGGTTTGTAGATCCACACCACCCCTCTCATGTTTATTGCCCCAAAAAGGTTTTATATGGGTTAAAACAAGCACCGAGGGCTTGGTATGAGTGCCTCACTCTCTATCTTGGTGACAATGGCTACTCTAGAGGTAGTGTTGACAAGACATTGTTCATCAAGTTCACTAAAGATGAGCTATTCATAGCTCAAATTTATGTTGATGACATTGTATTTGGTTCCACCAACAACTTGAAAGTTCAACAATTTGTTGATGTCATGTCTCATAAGTATGAGATGAGCATGGTTAGTGAACTAAATTATTTCCTAGGCTTGCAAATCAAGCAAATGCATGATGGGATCTTCATATCCCAAGCTAAATATGCTAAGAGCCTAATGAAGAAGTTTGGTCTTGAAAATGCCAAACATTGTGACAGACCTATGGGCACCACCTTGAAACTTAGCAAAGATGCTAGTGGAAAAGATGTTGAGCAAAGTCTATATCGTGGCATGATAGGTAGCTTGCTTTACTTAACCGCAAGTAGACCTGATATTTGCTTTAGTATGGGTGTATGTACTAGGTATCAAGCTAATCCCAAGGAATCTCACTTTGTTACGGTAAAGAAGATCATTCGGTTTGTGAATGGTACCTCAAACCATGGGATTTAGTACTCCTTTGATACTAATCCAAGTCTTGTTGGATTTAGTGATGCCAATTGGGCAGGAAATTGTGATGATAGGAAGAATACATCGGGCGGTTGCTTCTTCCTTGAGAATAATTTGGTTTCTTGGTTTTCCAAGAAGCAAAACTCAATTTCCCTATCCACAGCCGAGGCAGAATACATTGCCGTCGGTAGTGCTTGCACTCAATTGATGTGGATGAAACAAATGCTAGCCGATTATGACTTGGAGCAATGTACTCTTACCTTATTTTGTGATAACATGAGTGCCATTAACATTTCTAAAAATCTCGTCCAACATTCTAGGACAAAGCATATTGACATTAGGCAGCATTTCATAAGAGAGCTAGTTGAAAGCAAAACCATTGCATTGGAACATGTGAGAACAAATGACCAACTAGTGGATTTATTTACAAAACCCTTAGACACTCTTAGATTTAGGAACCTTAGCAAGTCTATTGGAATTTATCACTTGGGTTGAAATGGTATGTCTTGACCCCATATGGGGAGCTCAAGCAAAGCGAGCGAAGTTACATAATCATGCATTGTGCTACATTAACATATTTTATGCCTCTTTTTTTAATTGCTTGAGATGATTGGTTGTACATGCTTATATGCATTTTCCTTAATAAGTGTGCTACATTGCCTTGCTTGCAATCCATGTCATATTTATGCTCAAACATGCATTTTGGAATAGGAGATGTACTTTGGAAGTACTTTTTGAATGACCTTTAATTGATTCCCATGACATGATGATTCTTTTTGATGATATGCTAAAGTAAAAAAGTATGAGATGAAAAATGTGAAATATTTGATTGTTAAATCTTGAATGCAAATATGTGTGCAAAAGCAAATGTTGAGACTCAAATAAATAAGGATCTTAAAATCCAAATTCTCTCCTGTTAGGATTATCCTCAATAGCAAGAGTGCAATATTGTATTTGACAATCTTATCATATTAATAAAGTGATTTCTGTTTTAACAAAATCTTATAGCATTTATAATTATAATTGTCAAAGTAAACAATTATAAGGTCAAAAGACTATGAGAAAAGAAGAATTGTTCGTACATCTGAATATGTATGAGGTAGACACAATTCTTTAGTTAGTCTTGAATAATGTTCACAACTTAAGGTAAAGGTTGGACACCTTTATCTTGTTAAAGTTTTAGAATTCTTTTGCTAGCATTTGAGTGGGATCAAAAGTGTTATGATGAGTCTAAAATCATCAAAGTGTCTTTAAGTAAAAGAATCAAGTGCACTGGGTGCATTGAACAGGATCACAATGAAATACTTTATCTAGAACCGTTAGTAGATAAAAGTTTTTTCATTATGAGGACAATCGAAGAGTCTATATTAATCCTGAGATAAATGATGGACTTATGGTTACAAGTGTTATCATTTGAGCTATCAATGAGTATGATTATATAGCATAGTCTATCCTCGATAGTTTGGTGGTATTCATTTGCTAATCGATAAAGGACTTCATTTATAGATATGGACATCATGGCTCCATTTATTAAATGAGAATATAATATCATCATATGGATGTTTTAAGGTATTGAATATTAAATCTTAACGTTAAGTTTTCGATAGTGTCTATTAAAACATAGCTTCTGGACAAGTCAAAATATCCAAATTCAAAATGTGGTCATATGAGTAAATATGGTAACTTAGAGAGCTATAGGCGGTCTATGAGCTCTTGGCGATTACTGATATTCTTCACGATGATATACTATCTCCAATAAGATTGTCTAGGGTATGAATGAGAATCATTTACTTATTCCATCTTTATTTAAGAGTAAAATTTTAGCTCTTTAGTGAAATGAACTAAAATTAATAGATTAAACCTAAGTGAAACTTAGGTTGATTGTGATTGGGTTATGTCTATTGAAACTTAAATTTAGATAGCCTGCCAAGATCCCCAATTCACACGAACTTGCATGAATCACTTGATATATTCTACCGAATTAATTATGGGTCCATCTAGAATTGTATTAAGGCATGTGGACTTGATTCTTTTATTTAGAATGGGCATATTTCACATGTGGGCCTTCTAATTAGAGGTCCAATGGATTTAATAAAATAGGAAAAATAATACTTGGCCCATTTATTGTATATGGGCGGCAAGGCTAAAATATTAGCCTATTTTATTATTTTATTTTATTATTTAATTACATGGAAGTTAATTGATTGATTGATTAATTATTTAATTAAAAATCAAAATCTTTTTCTGACTAGGAAATATGTTTCTTAGTGTTATACTATTGCTAGTAGTATAATAAACATCAAAGACTTTATTTGGTAAGTAGATAAATAAGGAATTTATTTATCTAATCAAATTAGGAAGTCTTTTGATATAGTCATAATAGGATAATACATTAAAGAGTTGGATTTGGGTTAGGATTCTAAAGACTAATAGGAGTCCTTTTTGTGGGTAGATTTCGGCCAACCCTAATCTTTTTTGAAAGAGGATTCGACCATCACATAATGACCTATCATAGAATTTGGCAACCCTATGAATTTTTGAGCAAGGGATTTGGCCACCATAATTTTTGGAGAATTCGGTGAACCCTAATGTCTTTCTAGAGAGTTATTTTCTTTTGCTTAAAAAATTAAATCCAACTCTAGAGACTAGTGTGAGAATTCGGCCAAGAGGAAAAAGAGAGAAGAGATCGTTCTTTTCGATAGTGCACTAGTAGCTTTTACATCAAAAGGCTTTGTGCACAATTTTGAATTAGGTTCACGCGAATTTCAATCAAAGGATTGAGAATTCAAAAGTGATCGAAACATTCTTTGTCATCTCTTGGAAGTTATTGTGACTAATGAAAAAGAAAAGTTTTTGTTATCCATCATCAGGTATACAATTCAAAGAAAGGGAGACCACGCTCCTAGGTGATTCATGTTCGTGATTGGATTGGAAGATCTTGTGAATTATCATCGACACAACGTCAATCGGATCACACGACAAAGGTACGATACTTTTAACCATATATGTTAATTAATTAAGGGGTTAAGGTTCATCTTTAAGGAAAATTTTTAAACTATACTAAACTATTTTTCGCTTCTACCACGTGTATTTTTCCCTACATCTCCTTCTTTATTGGTAGAACAAGGCTACTATCATACATGTATCTCACTTGAAAAATCAAATAGGGTACAAAGTCACTCATGTCTTGTTTTGCTTATAAAGTTGGATATAGTTGCTCTTTAAAATTGAAATACTTAAACTCTATATTCTTGCTTTTCCATGACAAAGGATGAAATTGGTTTAAATTCTTTTAGGAAACCTTTGTAGTTTGCTTTGCTAAATACCACTGCCTTTGAACTTGAATGCAACATGTCCTGCATGCAAAGCATCTTTGTTACACATTTTCTTAGAATAAAACTCCTTGAATCTCTCTTACTTATTGAGTTGCATAAAATTGCTTAAATGATTATGCATATGTGCTTGTGCTACAAGCTCTCCTTGCTTATGCTTACCTATTAAGGGAGACTCCCTTTGCCTATCTCATAACAAAAAGGGGGAGTAAGGTTGGAAGACTTTGTGGAATTTGTGCCATTCTTGGCATTGCATTTAGGGGTTGCATTTAGGGGGAGCTGAGAGAGAGTAACCAATGTTGGGATTGCATTTATAGGGAGTTGCATTACATTGCATGATTACATTTTTTTTTTATTGTATTGATTTTCTTTGGCAATTGCAATTACTCTTGTTATAAGCATCTCTCACACACTTGCTCTTGAAAGATATCTTTCTTGTTGATTGTGTGTAGGTTGGACTTTTTCTACAAGTTTTGGATTGACTTGAAGATGTTCAAAACTTAGTCTAGGAGCTTTATTGAAATGTAGAAAAATTTTGTTGACCAACCATTTTTTTATTTTTTTTTTGTGAGGATGCTTTGTGAGTGTTGATTTTGTCATGAAATAGCCAAAGGGGGAGATTGTAAATGCCTCACTTTTTGATTGGCTTATTTTGTTGATAAAATCACAATGGGGTTCAATCTTGTAAAGGTAGCTTAGGATCGAAGAAATTCTCCTCAAATGCTAAAGGACCTCGTTGTGGACACCAAGAGCTTCAAGGAAGGTAGTTTACTTGTCTGACTCTTAGTTAAAGAGATTTAGTTGCACACACACACTACTCTAGCATGCATGTGTCATTATTGCTTTTTGAGTGTATGTATTTCACAAATCACACTTGCACATTTTTTATGCTTGTATTGACCTTGTGTGCAGTGGTCCTTTTACCCGCGCACAACAGTGCATTGAGCTACTCCTCATGTGCAGGACCAGTGCTCAGACCAGCGCAACATTGGCAGAGGATTGCCACTAGTTGTGCACTGGTCGTCATGCACACACTCACCAACGTAACTTCTCCAAGCGTTGTACGCTGGTCGTGCGCTACTCGACCAACGCACACACCAGCGCAATAGGCGAGAATCTGAAGCGTTTTTTTTCAAAACGACCTCACTTTGCTTGGATCTTATATATATATATATATACCTTGATAGCCTTTGCTCATTTTTTAGAGCAAAAATTACACATTTTGAGAGCAAAAGAAATGACTTCAAAGTAAAGGTATCAAGACTTGTTTTTTAATCACCCAAATCATAAACACCCTTCATACTTTCATGTTTCATACATCATCTAGCATGTTCTAGTTTGATTTTTTTATAGGGTTTTCATTGTTGCTCACATAACTCGTATCTAGAACATCATCTACATCATTTCACATGTTCTTGCTTTACAAGATTGCATCTTTATGACTTGACTAGTTTCAAGATTGTATCTTTATTACTTGACTAGTTTCAAGATAGCTTTTATTTTGTTTTTGTGAGTTGTTTGTGATAGTTATTGCATATAGGACTTGATTTGCACATATAGCTAGGTTGTATGCATATCATATAGCCACATGATATCTAGGAATGTCTTTAACATGTTCATCCATGCCTAGATAAGCTTAAATGTTTAACCTTGCATTTATGCTCCTTGAATATTGCATATATTCACTTTAGGTTGTTTATCTCTTCTCTTGAGAGTTAAAACTTATGCCTACTGTGTGTAGGGCTCAAGCACCTTAGGTCTAGAATCACTATTAGAGGCTCGTTGGGTAGTAGTAGTGGGTTAGTAATCGTGTAGGGTTTGACGTGATCAACCTAGGTTGTAAACACCATTACAGGTAGTAGATTTAAGGACCGTGTGTGGCGCACATATCAACCCATGGTTTTTCCTTGTTAAAGGTTTCCACGTAAAAATCAAGTGTTATTTATTTTCCGCAATTTACACTTGATTGTTGTTTTGACTAGATAGAGGTTGTTTATTGAATATTGTCTAATCAATAAAAAATTGGTAATTAACTTGATTAAAATCTATTCCCCCTCCAGATTAATCAGACACGTTTTATATATATTTTCAACATGAAATCAACTCACTTTGATAATTTTGATATTGATGAAACAGCCAATGACATTGCTCGAAGAGTCGTTGCTTTTAATGCTGAGTTAGAGAAGAGAATGAAGTTTGTGAGTCAGGACATAATGGATGTGAAAGACAAGTTAGGTGAATATGATTGCATATTTTTGGCAGCCCTTGTTAGGATGAGCAAATAAGAGAAAATGAAGATTCTTGGACATGTAAGGAGGTATATGAAGAAAGGAGAAGCTGGGGGCTACATCATTCTTTTATCCTGTAGTGGAGGAGAATGACTTGTTGGATTTTGAGCTTCTCTCCATCTTCCATCCCACTAATGATATCATCAACTCTATCTTTCTCATTCGCATGCCTGTCATTTAATTAGCAAGAGCATGGACAGATGCTCTCTTCTTTATTTTACCTTGTCTAGAGCATGGTTTTGGTTTTGTGTGTTTTTTCTTGCACATTGATATTATTTAACACTAGAGATTAAGCTACTATATTCTCTAGTTTGTTCTGTTTTCAACTACTATAATTGTGCCATGTTTGGTAGTCTGTAATGTATTGTATTAACAATTTAAATGTACTAAATATAATACAATACAGTGTTTGGAACAATATTGAACACTATATTGTATTATTTTTAGTACATTTTATTGTCTAATATAACAAACAACATATTAGCTAATACATAATATTTGGTGGTATTAAATTATATTGTATTAGAAAAAAAGTAAAAAAAAATTTTCTCTTTCTTCTTAGCAAACATGGAATATTGATAAAACATTGTTTTATGCTCTTAATTTTTTTTTTATATAATTTCAAAATTATATTGGAAATATTTATTTTATTCATAAAAATATTATTTATTTAAATTTTTGTATCAATGAAGATAAATATTTATTGATTTTTTATATAAAAATGTTTATTGATTTGTTCATGGTAAGAATATTTAAAATGAATTATTAACCTCTCTTTTTTTCATATTATATTTTTATAATATAATAAATTACAATAAAGTCATATTTGAATAAGTTAATACAATATAATACAATGCATCACCAAACACATGTTTGTATTAGTAATAGACTACGGATATTGCCACGCATAAAACTATACACTCATGTCTAAAATTTTAAAAATAAATATTACTATAAGCACCCATATTTATTTATAAACTCTTTTAAATTATAAACACACCCAATTTATAAAAACAGAATCATATTATTTTTGGAATCAAATCCTTTTCTAATAATGATTCAATTTACTTTTAGAAATATCTCAATTGTAGGAGCCTTATGAAAGGAAAGATGTAAAACTAGATTGTATATGGAGTTAAGAGATTTTCAATCTCTAATTCTCTTATATATTTATATATGTGTATATATATGTATACAACTATCCTAAAAAAAAAAAAAAAAAAAAAAAAAAAAAAAATTCAATGATATTTACAGCTACATTTAAAAAAATAAATTATTTTGTTTTTTGATAAAGTTCATAACTAGATAAAAAAAAAATAAATAAATAAATAAATAAATAAATAAGTAAAATAAAACCTATCTTCGTATGTTCAAAGTTCTCTGAAAATCCTTTTTTCATTACTTTTTTTATATGATATTCATGTGATGATGGGAAAGTTTGATACTTAAAATAAAATTAGAGTTAGGGTTTATCATAAGTGTTTTTTATTTTATTTTATTTTATTTTTTATTTTTTAAATAGATAGATATAGTTGAAGACTTGAAGATATGTGTGTAATTAATGAGAGTATATAGTATTTAGTTTATTTTAAAAAAAAAATAAACTTTTGAAGACACTCCATTTGATTTTAACAAAAATTAGGATGAATCATCATAGCATTTGGATTCATTCAAAGAGTAATCTTTTTGAATTAAATTATCAAAAAAAAAAAAAAATTATCTATCCTAAATCATTAGCTTAAATATTACAAACACTCTCTCCAAAAATTTTAATTCCATTTTAAACTCTCTCTCTTCCAATACATATCTCTAATTTTCTATCTCCATTCTTTCTCAGGCAAGACTAAAAATAAAAAAAAATTATGAATAAGCTTGATTTTTAGGAATCGTATATATGTATATATTAAACAATTAAAAAAAAAAATCGAAATATGAAAATGTTTTTTGTTACTTTTGTAAGTATGTGATTGCTTAAAGAACTTCAATTTTTTCATTAGTCTTAGAAATTTTGAATTTAATCGAATCTAGTTGCAACAAGTCAAGTTTTCATTTATCTATATATATATATATATATTTTTTATAAAAAAAAATAAGGTATTTGTGTTGACTTTTAAATAAATAAATATATATATTATTGTTAGTAAAAATCCAAAATATTCATAAGTTTTTTTTTTTTTTTTAACTATTAATTAGAGATTGATCGAGAGAGTTTGGAGATATGATTTTTTTTTAATGGAGAGAGGAGAGAGAGAGAGAGAGAGATTGTTTAATATGGTAATAACATATTTAGAAGAGAGAGTATAAATGTAATATTTAATCAAATGATTTAGGAGAGAGAATTTCTTTTTATAATAATTTAATTAGTTTGGATTGTCCATACTTGTACTGTTAGTAGGAGATGAAGAAGATAATAGAGTAATTTATTGAAATATAGTGTGGTTCCTGAGTGACTATGAGGCCAAGGTGTATGAATGCAGGACTGATGATATAGTTATTATGTAATCCAAAGTTCTCAGTTGATTGCTAATTTGCTACTGCAAAACTCAAAGGACTTACTCTAAACACGAATAGACAATGTGCGCAGCTACTTCAATAACCCAATGCAGTCCAATGCAAAGACTTATTATATCTTTTACTTATTGTGCAGCTCTATAGGCAATTATTCTTCAATTTCAAGAGAAATTAAATGTACAAACTTTCTACTTAAAATTGTCTCATTTTCTGCCATAGATATTTTATAATTCTATTTTGAGTTTCGGATTCAATTGCTTGGGTTTGGAGCCCAAGCGGTGCCTTCTCAGTGAGGTCTTTCAGAAGATGTGTTGAAGATGCGAGGGGCGACTCCGATTCTGAGATGGAGTCTATTTGGAGAGGGCTCAATCGTCCGAAGGTTGAGATTTTGGTATGGCAGTTGATTAGAGGAAGGTTAATGGTTAGCAGCTTGCTGCATGGTTTTGGTATTCTGTCAGCTAGTAGCAAGGAATGCCCGATTTGTAAGAAGTTCGAAGAGTCTTCCGATCATTTGTTTCTTCACTGTTCTTGGTCCTGGTCTTTGTGGTCCATTTGTTTGGGGTGGTGGGAGGTTAAACGCTGCTGTAATTCTAGTGTTAAGGAGTGGAGGAGGGGCTGGTTTGGGCTTTGTCCGAATTCTAAATGGAGTAGAGTTTGGGCGACGTTGTTCAATGCCATTGTTTGGTCTATTTGGAAAGCTAGGAACTTGGTGGTCTTTAAAGGTGTGGAGGCAGACTTGGTGTATTTTGTAGATTTGGTCCGCTTTAGGGTGGCGTGGTGGTTCAAACACCTCGGGAAAGGTTCGTTGGAATCGATCACAACTATAATGGAAAATCTGCAGTCTTGTTGTGTGGACAGTAGGGGGAAGGTGAAGAACAGAAAGGAGGAGAGACCCAGGTACAGTTTTGAGGCTTTAATTTTCAATGTTGATGGTTCTTTTAGTAGGGAGCATGGGTAGGCAAGGATTGGAGGGATTCTTACTGATTCTAAGGGGAAGGTTTTATGTTCGTTCTCTTCTTTTGTTGGAAATATTGTTGCGCCCAAAGCTGAATTATTGGTCATTCTCAAAGCTTGTGAATTATGTGGCTTGAAGGCTGGTCTGAAGAAGATGAATATCCTTATTTTGAGTGATTCGAAGGAAGCTGTCTCTTGGGTGAACAATAGAGATTTTGGTAATTTAAACTTCGTTGATATTATTTACGATATCCGTTCGTATCTTTGCCTCATGAAGAATATTTCGGTGCATTTCATTCCTAGAGTTGCTAATTCGGATGCTGACAGTTTAGCGAAGAAGGGTTCCTTTTCCTTACCTGATGTGAGGTTATTATGTGGAGTGATGAGTTTTGAGGGGTTGTGTTGCTGCTTTGTTTGTTTTTTCTGTGTCTTCCTGGTTCGATTTGGGAGCCTGGGGTGGCTGTTTTGTTTTTTCTCTGGTTTTGTGGTCTGTTGCTGTTTTCTTTTGTGTTGTGGTTGTTCTTTGTGTTGTGGTTTGTTGCTGTTTGTTGCTGTTTTGTGATTTGGTGTGGTTGTGTTGTCCTGGTGCTGTGTTTTTGCTGTTGTTGTTTGGGCGCTGCTGGGTTGTGCTGCTGCTGGTGTTTTTGGCGGGCGGGCCTTGTTTTTGGTCTGGCGTCTTGTTTCTTGTTTGGTTGGCTTTGGAATAAAATTTGCAGATTTTCAAAAAAAAAAAAATTAGTTTGGATTGTCTTTAGAATTTTTTTGTCGTGTTTAGTAATTTTAATTCAGGTTAAAATTGTCATTAATAAAAAATTTAAATTGTAAGGAGAAGCTCTCATAAATTAAATGAGTGGCAATATCAGCACCCTTAATAATAATATCCAATCCAATACATAAAAATATCCAATCAAATACAGTGTACCAAACAAGCCTTATATGCATCGTCCTTTTTGGTACTATTTAAAACAAAATAGAATTATAAAATATCTATGGCAGAAAATGAGACAATTTTAAGTAGAAAGTTTGTACCTTTAATTTCTCTAGAAATTGAAGATCGAATAATTGCCTATAGAGCTGCACAATTAGTAAAAGATACAAGTCTTTGCATTGGACTGCATTGGGTTGTTGAAGTAACTGCGCACATTGTCGATTCGTGTTTAGAGTAAGTCCTTTGAGTTTTGCAGTAGCAAATTAGCAATCAACTGAGAACTTTGGATTACATATATAATAACTATATCATCAGTCCTGCATTCATACACCTTGGCCTCATAGTCACTCAGGAACCACACTATATTTCAATAAATTCTATTTTATTCTTCATCTCCTACTAACAGTACAAGTATGGACAAGAAATCTAATAATTACTTGTAATAGATGTTCAATAACATACTTGAACGGAGAAGCCTGCTTTAATTCTCTACAGAGATCACAACTTCGGGGGCTCATCGTTACCGAACTGCAGCATATAAAGAGTGATGAATTGTTCATTATTTTGGTCCACACCAAAATTAAGTTTAAAAATATTTCCAAAACACATTTTGACAAACGAAAAACGATATCTGAAAACTTTTAATGTTACCTGTTTGACAAGTTCAGTAAGGTCATCTTCAGAAGGAGTACTGGAATAGTTGCGTTTTGAACTGCTTTGGATATGTTGTGATTTCTCCGAAGGATGCTTCACACAAGTACTTTCATTATTCTTCATTAAGTTCATCTGTGTTGGATATTGCACATTGTTTGGGTAAGCATTGAGTTGTCCTCTTGAATTTGAAGTTTGATTGAAAAAATATCCTCCTCCTCCTCGGCCTAAAAGAAAAGCAAATGAGAATAATTATATATAAAGTTATGGAAAAAAAAAATTAAAAAAAATGAAGAAATAAACAAAAGCTGCTTAATATGTACAACAAGAAATAATACCAAGTATCTTTCAAAAAACAAAAAAAATGAAATAATACCAAGTAGCAAGTTCACATTTCCTTCAAATTTGGATTTTCTTCTTTTTTGTAAATTCATTGCATAAGAAGCTTATAAAAAGACAAAATAACTCAATTATCTAACATCAATATGAACATCAACACTAGAAAAGGACTATACATAATTGAATAGTGGTTTATATTTTTCTTTCAAGAATTAAATTACTATAAGCCTTAAGTACAATTAAGAAGATTCACAAATAATAAGAGATTTTTATAGAGAGTAATGCTAGACGTCCTAATTTTTTTTTCCAAATTATATCATAAATGATGTGGTACGTGAGGTGTCAACATCATATCAGTTAACATATAATCTCATGATTTATAAGAATCTGACACCTCATGTGCCATATCATTTGGGACAGGATTTGGAAAAAAAAATTAGGATGTCTAGCATTACTCTTTTATAAAAAAGAAACAAAAGTTTTCCTTTCATATCTTAGAGAATCCACATGTGCAGCTAGCTAGAGAAGATGAGAATGAATCCCACATTAAAAACATATAAACCAGGAGAATGATGTATATACCAACGGAAGCCGCAACTCATCAGACTAGTTTTTATTTTTAAGATTGTAAAGCTATCCAACAAAATATACAATACTATTCATCATATACATATATATATATATATATAATACTCTAGTAGGAAATCTAACATCCGACACATAAGATGCAACAATCAAAATGTGACTATATCTAGTCCAATCTATATATCTATCTCAGGAAATTAGTCCACAATGATTCATGACTTTGGTAAAAGTGAAAATGATAGAAAACGGGAAATTACCAGCAAAAGAATTCTGAGCATGTCCAGTGGCAATTGCATGTTGCAAAACTGTACCTATTTGAACCGAAGCCTGGCCAGGTACCTGAGGTGGTGTATTGAAACAAGCATTAGGAGTATACGAACAAAACGGAAAACTTCTCGGAGTTGCAGGTTCACTGTGAATATTATAACCAAACAAGGGAGATGAATTTCCCATGTATTCATCAGGCAGCTTCATGCATGAAAGAAATGATGGTGAAAAGTTGAGTTCTTTGAACTTTGGCACGGCAAGATCGGGCATCATCATTAATGCCTGTCTTTGATTTGGGGGTTGTATTGTGTTTTGTTGCAATTGAAACAGCTCTTGATTTCTTGCTGAATATAGTACTGTAGATTCCATATCCATCAAAGGTTTACTTGAAGTTTTCGACTGTTGCTGGCTTGCCTCCTTTTGCTTCTCCAATATCCTTCTATATTTCTATAACAAATAACATGATAAATAATTCCATGTATCATATATATATATATATACGAAATTACTGATTAAGAATCATTAATTTACTCACCTGCAGATGACTTGCAACCTGATCCCTAGTGAGACCTGGTTCGTTTATAATTTTAAGCATCTTTTTGGGATGGACCACTGTAATTATCAGGAAAAAAATAAAAATGAGACATGACCATAATAATGCTTAATTATAAACCCATACTAGAAAAGTTATATATTTTGCCCCAGTAAAGATGCTGTGAAGTGTTGAAGAAGACATACCATCTCCAAGTTGTTGAACAGCATTAACAAACTTACGATGGAGCTCCAGCGACCATTTAAACCGTGGCTTTTTCTGACACGAAGATCTACTGTTGGCTTTATCATCTTCTTCTTCTTCATCGTCTTCATTCTTTATTACAACTTTTTCCTTGAGTTTGTTCGATGGCCTAGATTCTTGGCTGTTGATAATATCTCTAGTAATACTGGATTTTTCAATGGTAGATAGTCTTTTTCTAACAACATGCTGCCATATATTCTTGATTTCCTGTATTCTAACAGGTTTCAAGAGGTAGTCTCTAGCCCCATGCATTATACCCTTCATTATGCTGCTTTGTTTGTCCTCTGCTGTTACAACTGAGATTACAATATATTATTATTCAGGATTGAATTTTAGGACGCACTTTAAATTGATATTTATAAAAAATATATTGGTCGATGATATTTATGATAGAAAAATAGTTAGTGACAGGAATTAATTTTACAGATGGTGCATGTATAAATTTATATGCTTACAAACTACAGGAATGTCCATTTCCAGGCTGACAATCTCCAAAAGCCTGAAGCCATCCATTTCGAGCCTTATAACATCAGTGATCACAAGATCATACTTTTCTTTACTCTTTCTCAATATCTCAAGTGCTTCATCAGCTTTTGTGGTTGCTGTTACTGCATATAAAATGGAAATCCAAATTTCATAAACCATAATCTAATAGATGCTAATATAGAAGTCATTAAATTAACTTTATAGGAAGAATGGAAAATTAAATTACGACAACATGAGCTTCACCCAGTGTATATTGCTTATAAACACGTTATCATAAGATTGTGGGTTCGAGTCATATATTCTCACTCACAAACCCTAAATTATAATATATATATATATTAAATAAAAAATAAAAAACTTTTGGAAAAGGGTCACACAGTATCAATTTAAATTTATAACTTTAATATTTATCGGTTCATCAATTCAAGTATCAAAGTGTGAGAAAGAGTTATGAGCAGTAAATGAATACTCTTAGATTGAGCCAAAATGAATTATAAGATGTTAAAATTCAGAAACTTAAGTTATGCAGTATGAACCTTTATTTATCTAAAATTTTCATTTCTCTTTTAGCTGTTAAAAAAAATAATAATAAAAAAAAAAAAAAAATCCCATGTAAGATAAATCTATAGCCCATACATAATTATTTTAAAGAGCAAATTGCACCAAATCTCCTTAAGATTTATCCTTCACTCCTAGAAACAACTCTATCAAAAATTGACACTCATATCCTCTACCATTAGTCAATGGCTATCTAAAGTTGGTACCGTCAAAAAGATGAAAGTATCCTTGAACCCTAAATTAAATAAATTAAAAAAAATTAAAAAAAAAATAAAAAACTGAAAAAAAAAAAAAAAAAAATTTTTTTTTAAAATATTGAGCTCTACCATCCATCTAGATAGATGATGGAAATCAAATAAAATTTTAAATAATTAAAAGCATAACATAAAAAGAAAAAAAAATTGTTGGAAAAAATGGATATCCATTATCCATCTGAAGATAGATTTTGGAGATTAAAAAGTTAAAAAAAAAAAAAAATGAAATTAAAAGAAAGCAAAAAGGTGGAGATCCAATATGGGGAGATTGATCTCCACCGAGATCCATTGAAATCTCTATGGATCTCTATCCTCTCCCACCATGAAGGGGGGAGGCACGAGGGGGTCTCACCTTCCCTAGTTCACAGTGGGGAGGCTCCGACCACCATCAACTATGAACAGGGGAGACGAGACCTCCCTTGTTTGCGATTTTGAAAACATGCATGGGAGGTCTTGCCTCCCCCATTCGTGGGTTAGGGAGGTCGGAGCCTCTGCCTGCCACCAACCGTTTAAATAAGTTATAGGCGTTTAAATACATGTCCTGTAGAAATGAGTTGTAAGAAATTTATACTTCATAGGTTTATTATTATTATTATTATTATTATTATTATTTTAAGTAAATGTATACTCCATATTTGATAAAGAAGTTATTTCTTTTATAGATAAGTTAATTTATACTTCATAGAGGAACTTCATTCTTTTATATATAAATTTTGAGTCATAATACAAGATCTATAACTATACAGAGTTACAGACTTGATTTAAATCCTTTAAATTTTAATTCATTGACTCAAATAAATGAAAATATTTAAAAATAAAAACTACACAAATATGAAAGTAAAAATTGTAAAATTCACGTGTACTAACTAAATTCTAAATGCCTAAGATCAAATTAATAGGGATTTGGTTTAATATTTTTAATTATTTTTTTTTTTATAACAAAGTCAAACAAGAAACCAGATTCATCAAAGAAAACTTGAAACATCCCAATTATGTTAGCACTCAACAAGTCTCTACTTATTATGTGAGCATACCTATCAATCTGACTCACTCTGTTAAACCCTATCCCCACAAATCTACCAAAACAAGAATAAGGCCCTGACAAATAAAACTCCAATAGCTTGTCATTGAAGGCAAATCGTATGTGTACTCCTAAAACCCTTAAACCCAAACTTATAAAACTCTTCCTATTAAAAGAGTCATTGTTTTATGCAGGCATCACCATATCAAATTTTATATACTCAGAATCAGTTTTTTATATAATCAATTTTACGTATAAAGGATTCTTATCTCTTTGCATGAATTTTTTTAGTTTCTTTCATAAAATTGATTATCGGTACACAGAATCTGACGTTCACTATCTAGAAATACAATAATTCCAAAGTCATCCAATTATAACTCATAAAATGGTTTGAAACAACGGATCTAAGTACAATACAGTATTTGTATTTTTAATGGGTAGATATCAAAAGGAAATATATTTTTTAGTTATTTATTTATTTTTATTATTCAAACCTCCAATATCTAATTTTCACTCCGGCAACAATACACGATAGTTAAACCCTAAAATAACTAGTAAGCAGCACATATACATATAAAAGGAGAGGAAGAAGGTACCTTGATATTTACACTTCGTGAGTAAAGCAACAAGAAACCTAAGGCAAACAACATTATCATCTATGGCGAGCACCCGCATACCTTCAGGATTAAACACTGGATCATTCCTAGCCACCTCAGTTTCTGACATATTATACTGTCACTAGGTAGTGTACTTGTTAAATTTCTTGGAAAAATCTAGTGAGCAAAATACAAGCAATAGATTAGGGATTGGTGTTATAACTACGCGAATAAAAGGATTTTTTTATAAGATTTGAGTGAGTGAAGACAAGGCCAATAATGGAAAACAATTCCGTATCCATATCCTTGAGATTTGATGAAGTTGGAAACAGGAAAACCTTAGAACTTTCTAAA
Source organism: Acer campestre (assembly GCA_954870605.1). Lineage (NCBI taxonomy): Eukaryota > Viridiplantae > Streptophyta > Magnoliopsida > Sapindales > Sapindaceae > Acer > Acer campestre. Next base: position 17,551,803 of record OX940804.1, read on the forward strand.
TTGGGATACTACAACATAAGGAAGTTTCTCTAAAATAAACTGAGTGCGGAGTGCCCATAGTCAATTGAATACAAATTCAGCCCATTGATATATAGCATCAAAGAAACTGTCGTGTTAAACCTAATTGGGTTTAAATGAGTTTCAGCGCAGCCCAATAATCATAATTATAAAAACCTGAGATGAGAAAGTTAAACAATATTTATTATTATTTTTTTTTTTGAAGTAAAAAAGTTTAACAAGTTAAAATTAATTAAGTAAGATTAAAGACCACATGCATTGTTCTCATAATATCTTGTTGTTAATTAAAGTCAAAAAAAAAAAAAAAAAAAAATTTAAACAGACCTGACAGTCTTTCAAAAAAAAAAGGAAGAATTACACCAAACCTACTGAATTCGAACTCAACCCATTTGTTAAAAACGGTTGATGGGTCTAATTCTACTGGGTCGGTTCATTAATTGATCAAGTTATTAAAACACAAAAAATAAAGGATTGTCCAGTAGCACCCTTTTGGGGTGTTTTTGTTTTTGTTTTTAAGAAACAATTTTGAAAACGAGTTCATTAACCGATTTTCATTTTATTTTCAAAAAACAAAAACAAAATCAGTGTTAAAATTGAAAATTTTAAAAATAACTTTTAGATGTTTTTCATGATTTTGATTTTGTTTTTCACTTTGTTTTTCTTCCAAGACTGCCTCCTCTTCCTCCTTTCTCGGTTCCTCTTCTTTCCTAGATCTTCTTCTTCCTCCTTCCTAGCCGCCAATCTCTTTTCCTTCACCGCTGATCTCTCTTCTTCTTCTTCTTCCGATCTGCTCCTTCCCCGTCGATCTCTTCTTTTTTTTTTTTTTTAAAGGCAAGTATATTAAAGGGCAAAAAGCCAGGAGAAGAACAACAGCAACCAAACAGGGGAATTCGCGATCTCTTCTCCTTCTTCGCCAATGACCTTATCTTCTTCTCCTTCTTCTTCTGATATGCTCCTTCGTTGTCGATATCTTCTCCTTCTTCGCCACTGATCTCTTCTTCTTCTTTCTAATCTGCTTAAGAGGAAAAATTCCAGATTTGTTTATTAAAAAAATCTGGTATTTTGTTGGTATTTTGTTGATATTTTGTTGATAAAATGATGAAATACAATGTTGGGTTTGATTGCTTTTGCTCCAATGTCAAGCAGATCTTAATTATTATTCATTGATTTTGTTCATTGATTTTAATTATTATTTGTACTAGAGGTTTGAAGTAATTTGGGATTAGGGAGTTCTGTATGTACAATTAGTATATTTCGAAGAACCAAAAATTAATGGATTGTGTAATTAACAGAGGGAAATTGTTTTGGTTAACTAATTGAAATTTTTTTCGTTAATCTACCAGACTCATTTTTTCCCTTTTTATTTTCAGAATACAGCTTTCCATATATGCTACCAGACGTGTTTTTTGATTTCAAAATTGAAACCAAAAACACTGTTTTTATTTTCATTTTTATTTTTGAAAAACGCGAATGAAAAACGCTTACAGGACATGCCTTAACAGTTTTGGTTTTGGTTTATCTCTCAAAAGTCAAAACCCATGAAACACTAGGTTTATTAATATTAATATTCGACATATTTTACATAAAAATTGTACCTGCAAAATGAAACCCTAAATTTCCTAAATTGATTAATAAAAAAGTTTATAAAACCCTAAACAATTTAACCTATAAACCAATATTTTTTTTCTCCACTTCTTCTCTTAATTCATTATACCACAACCATTAATAATGTTGGTTTAATAGTTTATTCATTGCGCGAAACAATTTAATTTATTCACTTTTTTATTTCTATTTTTTATTTCTTTAAAGTTGAGATGATCAAATTTAAAGGGGTGTATTGGATTGGGATTTTAATAGACAATTTTGAGGTACAAGGCTTTTATGGATTAGCAAGACTATTAGGATTATTAGGATTGTTAGGATTATACTTTTAGGATTCACTACTACAAAAAATGTAAAAAGACATCGGTTGTTTACATTGGTTTTTTGATAACCGATTTAAAAAAACTTTTAGAAATCAGTTTTTATAAAAACCGATTTCTTAAATATTGTGGTTTAAAAAGACAATGGTTTTTGGGAAAACCGATATGGATTTATTTTCCAATAAGAAATCGGTTTTCCTTAAAACCGATGTCTTAAATATTACCATTTGAAAAGACAACGGTTTTTGGAAAAACCGATATGGTTTTTTTTTTCCAATAAGAAATCGGTTTCCATTAAAACTGATGTCTTAAATATTATGGTTTGAAAAGACAACAGTTTTTGGGAAAACCGATATGGATTCAAAAGCAAAATTCTGCTGAAATTCAAATCTGACCTATGTCCACATTCAAGTGTGCATCTCTAAAAATACTTAACTTTATTTTCTCAAATTTTGATACAAGAAATTAGACATGCAAAAAACATTTTTTGTTTAGAAAATACTCCAAAAATCGATTTGAAAATGTGTAAAAATGAGCGATGAAAACATCTCACTCGCGGATTTGCGTCGCTTCTGACCTTTGACTGAATAATTGATCATAACTTTCAAAATACCACCCATAATTTTATGTTCTTTATACCGTTGGATTTGTATCGAAAAATTGAAGAACATAGAATGGACGAAAAAAATTATTTCTTTACCAAAAGATACGGTTTTAAGGAAAAAGTTTGCACAAAAATTGATCATCTCCAATCGCTTCTTACCTTTGACTGAATAATTGATCATAACTTTCAAAATACCGGCCAAAATTTTACATTCTTTATACCGTTGGATTCGTGTCAAAAAATTGAAGAACCCAGCATAGACAAAAAAAATTATTTCTTTGCAAAAAGATACAGTTTTAAGGAAAACATTTGCACAAAAATTGATCATCTCCAATCGCTTCTGACCTTTGACTGAATAATTGATCATAACTTTCAAAATACCGGCCAAAATTTTACGTTCTTTATAACGTTGGATTCGTATCAAAAAATTGAAGAACTCAACATGGACAAAAAAATTTATTTCCTTGCCAAAAGATACAGTTTTAAGGAAATATTTTGCATAAAAATATCTCCAATCACTTCTGACATTTGACTGAATAATTGTTCATAACTTTCAAAATACAGTCTAAAATTTTATGTTATTTATACCATTGGATTCGTATCAAAAAATCGAAGAACCCAGCATGGACAAAAAAAATTATTTCATTGCCAAAAGATACAGTTTTAAGAAAAAAATTTGCATAAAAATATTTCCAGCAAAACGCATGCAAAACCACACAAAAAATTAAATGAAAAATAAACCCACCAATTATTTTTTTTTTAATAGATGTTTGTAGTAGAAATTAGAATTTTGATTAGTTGAGTAAATTTAAATTTATCAAACAATTTTTTTTTTTTTTTTCTAACAACTCATATAGGTTATATATAAATATTGCACTATTTTTAACACATTCAATCTTATAGTCAGGTGGTAAAGGCTTACCATTTCGACTTTGAGATTGTAAGTTCGATTCCTCATATTGACGATTAATTGTAATTATTATTAGAGGTGGGGCTGGCCAGCAGCGGTCGGACGACGAGTAATTTTTATAATTCATCAATTTTACGTCACGGTTGTTAAATCGGTTTTATATAAAACCGATGTGTTTTTGCATGCTTTTACATCGGTTAAAAACCGATGTCTTTAGCTCACTTTTTTCTAAATCACTCAAATAGACATCGGTTTTAAAAATTTTAAAAACCGATTTCTTCCATGTAAAATAACCAATTTCTTTTGCGTTTTTTATAGTAGTGATTATTAGGATTATATGGACTAGACTTTTAGGATTTTGAAAGAGTCTTTAGACTTTATTTATAGACTATTATGATTATCTAGACTTTATTTCAAGACTTTTTGGACTTTTAAAAATATGGACTTTCAAGAGTCGATTGTAGTATTCATTTTTCTCCCCAAGTTTCAGTGATCTATAATCTTGTTGAGGGCATTCATTAGACAACAAAAATTGAATGAGAAACATGTATAAGCTATGAAGAGAAGTAATAAAATTTTAAAATACCACCAACCAACACAACCTTCGGCTGATTCATACGGTGCAGAAAATGTCACAATATGAAATAAATATAATAATCAACAACCCATCCCCCGCTACCTCACTAGAAATGACATGAAACAGGGAAAAACAATAGCTTGAACATAGAAGTATTTCCTTTTGGCATGTTGGACTTCATTAATTCATATGTTATCAAACTGCAATATTCACTGCTCTTTAATCTCTTTTTTTTTCCTCTAGTGGTATGTATAGTGTACGTCCCACTTACATGTTAGTGATAGATGATTCAAGTCCAGTGAGATGAGTTGATATATAGACTATACATGCATTGGTTAAATTTGAAGGGTCAAGGCATAACAAGATTTTTTTTATTTTTAATATAAATGTAAATAACAAAAAAAATGATATATAAGAAAATAACTTGTGATTGCTCTCGACAAGTTTCGACAAACCCTTCTATTATCAGAATTCAAAAAAAAAAAAAAAAAAAGTATCTAAATTTTATAGAAGCATGGTTTTATGTGAGACACATATCTTTTTAACTCGCTCAGACAATAAATCAATAAAAATGGTGACCATCTTCTTTTATCTTTGAACTCAATCTACAAAAAGTGATGCGGCACGCAAAGATGATACGGCAAGCAAATGTTTGGATTTCATGGAGCGAAGGGATCGACTCAAAGACAAAGGGTGGAGTTGACCCAAAAGGGAGGATGACTTACGTGAGCTGATGGCAATAGGGTTTTATTTGGGTTTTTAGCATTTGAATATTTTTAGCCTTTTTTTAGTCTTTGAGTTTACTCGGGAAACTATGTTATGTTTTCCTATTTTTCCTTTTTATTCTTTTAGTTTATTTGGGAAATTTCCCTTTTGATGATTTTCTTGTTAGTCAAGTTTTGCAATTCTATTTAAGTAGATTGTATTAGGGTTTGAAGGAGTTTTTTGGAAGATTAATAAAATTGTATCCTGAGTGGATCAACGAATTTGAAGCCTATTATTCTAATATCCCTGCGCGGATCAACAGATTAATAACAGGATTCGCTTCCAGCATTTGTGCGCGAATCAACGGATCCTAATCATTTATCCTTTCTTTCATCGATTGTTGTTTGTGTTGAATTTCTCTCTACCTCAGTTGGTATTTGAGGCCAATTATTCTGGTATCCCTGTGCGGATCAATAGATTAATAGTATGGTTCACTTCTGGTATTCATGCGCGAATCAACGGATCCAAATCCTTTATCTTTTATTTTATCGATTGTTGTTTGGTGAATATTCCGCTGCATTAGTTTGGTATCAGAGCCATCGAGTCTACCATTGTGCCAGGCTCAGCATCCACAGCCACAACCAACTATCTTCCTCAATGCCAAAAATTCAACATCCATATTTCCTAAAAAAAAAAAAAGAGAAAAAAGAAAAAGAAAAAGAAAAAAACAAAAGAAATAAATAAATGGCGAGTTCGTATCAGGATGATGAGCTGCCAAATTTGAGGTCGAATTCTTTTATGCAGGTTTCTGGGATGAAGGTAGTCAAAATTTGAGGACGAATTTTCTCCAACCTGAAGAGAATGATACGGCACACAAAGATGATACGACAAGCAAATGATTGGATTTCATGGAGCAGAGGGATCAACTCAAAGACAAATGGTGGAGTTGACCCAAAAGGGAGGATGACTTGCATGAGCTAATGGCAATAGGGTTTTATTTGGGTTTCTAGTATTTTAATATTTTAAGCCTTTTTTTAGTCTTTGAGTTTACTCGGGAAACTATGTTATGTTTTCCTATTTTTCCTTTTTAGTCTTTTAGTTTATTTGGGAAATTTCCCTTTTGAGGATTTTCTTGTTAGTCTAGTTTTGAAATTCTATTTAAGTAGATTGTATTAGGGTTTGAAGGAGTTTTTTTGAAGATTAATAAAATTGTAGAGAGAGCATCTCTTTTTATCCGATTTCGGTATCCTAAGTGGATCAATGAATTTGATGCCTATTATTATGATATCCTTGCACGGATCAATAGATTAATAGTAGGATTTGCTTCCGGTATTTATGCGCGAATCAACTAATCCGAATCTTTTATCTTTTTTTTTTTTTTTTTTTTTTTTTTTTTTTTTTTTTTTTTATCGATTGTTGTTTGTGTTGAATTTTCCGCAACCTCAATTGGTATTTGAGGCCTATTATTCTAATATCCCTGTGCGGATCAACAGATTAATAGTAGGGTTCACTTCCAGTATTCATGCGCGAATCAATGGATCAGAATCTTTTATCCTTTATTTTATCGATTGTTGTTTGGTGAATATTCCGCGCATCAAAAAGGGTGATATTATTAGTAATAGACCAGCTCTTTTTATCAGGTATATATATATAGAGAGAGGGAGAGAGGGAGAGAGAAATTTTAAAATGAGGACATCCGCATATAACTTCATGAGTATATTAAATGTGAGCCACTAGTTTTATATGCTTTGACTCAAATGTGTATGTATTTGTCAAAACTAGTGGCTCACATTCAATATCCTTATAAAGTTATATCCGAATGTTCGCATGAAAACAAGACTGTATATATAAATCAACTTCTCTTTATCTTTACTTTTTACCAAATCCATCTTTTATAGATATAGATAAAGCAATTTTTACTAGTGGTCCTAAAGATTTTAGATACCGATGGTGGTGGTGGGATCATGGAAATCTAGTATAAAACTATTGAATTTTAACTCACAGAGGTATTTTATAAATCATTTGGTACTCGACTTTCATGTGTAGTTTTATGCTGTCTTTTACATATTTGGCCGCCACATTTATTATATACCAATACACCCACAAAATATCTAAAATAAAATAAAAAGTCTGGAAAGTATTGAGGGAAAGAGCAAGACAATTTTGGATTCAAACTATTTATACATATCACTAAAAAGTCTGGAAAATTTATTTTTTCATGAAATCCTAAAAATCTTGATCTCAATCCAATACTAGTAGACAATTTGCTACCTCTTGAAAGTCTAGATCCAATAACACAAGACAATATTGACTTCTTTAAAAAATCTTAAAAGTCTATATCCAATACCACAAGACAATATATGGACTTTTTAAAAAATTCTTAAAAGTATTGATCAAATACCATCAGACTTATCTAACTTGTTAAAAAGTTTCAATCCAATACCACGAGACTTTTGCTTCCCCAAATTGTCTAATAAAATCTTGAACCAATACACCCCCCTAGACTTCTTTTTTGGTTTGGTCAACATCCTCAATTCTCATATCCACTTTTGACATATCTGTGTAGAGGTTAATTTTTTTTTTTTTTTTTTGAAAGATTAATATTTTTGTAATAATCAGTTTATTATATTTAATGTTAATTTTTGTCACGCATGCCGATGGATTGACATATATTTATCTCCAATTTAACTTAGTTTCAACCATTAGATTAAAGAGCATATGAGTGATTGAGATATTAAAATCAAGAAATTAAATTAGAAATTTAAGTTGATATAGTCTGTCACACACACACACACACATATATATAATATAGTTTTTCTCTCCTCAAGATCGAACTGAAGTTTTAAAATTAGGACAAGACTTATGAGTCATTGATTAAGTTTAAGAAGACTTTGACTAAGCTGAAGTATGTCAATCTAATAGTTGATAGTTGTTGAGTTGATATAAATAAAATCAATTCGTTCTATGGAGAGAAAAACTGCATACATACATACATACATACATATATATAGGGAGGTTCTCCATTAGGTCATCCCAAAATTATAATTTCAGGACGACCAACCACAGCCATATATTTTTATACTTCTCCAATCAAGACCGTCTTGACTTTATAATTTTAGGATGTCCAATAACATCTACACATTCACAATGGGCCCACAACTCCACATTAACGAATACTATTATATGTGAAATTCACCAAAGAAAACACGTCATCAAAAAGCGTAGACCGACATGGCCATGTAAGCAGAAAGTCAAAAGATTAGTCAAAAGGAGACCTGTTGGCACCCCACGTGGACAAACTACTCGATACCAGCATAACATTATCAAAGATTAGCAGCACCAAATAAAGTCGAGCAACCCGAGCAAAAGAGTAAAACCTGTTCAGCTCTACTCGGCATAAATGTGAACGACTACATACGGCTCTATCCCCTACCTACAAGGTAAACAAGCAATGATAGACAACCACAAGTCAACTACAATATGGTCACCAAGAGTCCAACAAGGAAGCAAACAGATCCTCTCCTATACTTCAGGCCATTAGAATCCAAAATGGATTAGATTCAATAGCATTAAACACGTGATAATATCAAATAGGAAAGGAATCCTAAAACCAACTCTGTAATCCTTTACTTGTACACTACAATATCAAAACCTAGCAGGACCATGTATAAATACCTCTACAGAACACAATAAATGGGTGAGAAAATCGGAGAGAAAAGAGAGAGAGAGAGATCAAAGCGTGTATTATTCAAGCAATTATAGTGAATTTGACTGAGTTGCTAGGGTAACAACCCATGGACGTTTCTCCGATCACCGGAGTTTTACCACGTATTTCACTTTTGTTGTTACTCACTACTGTCGCATTCTTTATTACGTTCATATTTACAGTTCATCACTAACTTAAATCGTTGACTGGTTGACCGTCGAGAAGTCACCTTCAACAAATACCAACACCCAATATGAATGTATGGCTATGGTTGAATATCCTTTACTTATAATTTCAGGATGTCCTTAGAGCATCTTCAATGTTGTGCCAAATAATTGTGCCAATGCTAAAATTTAGCATAGGGTGTAAAAATCCTCCTCCAATGCAGTGCCTGATGTGCCAAATTTGGCATATTGACACACAATATAGCATATGCCAAATTTGGCACAGCAATAAATGCTCTTTTTTTAATTACAAAAATACCATTATATATATATTTTAAATGAAATAATGAATGCATTAATGAAATTTTGCATCGGAAATAATGAATGCATTTATGGTAAGTGTTTACTTTTATAATTTTAATTAATAAAATAATAAAAATAGCATTTTAAATAGGATTATGCATTGAAGCACAATGCTACATTTGACATGCTAAATTGAAGTGTCAAATATAGCATTTTACACTTTTTTGTGCCAAATTTAGCATTGGCATTGACATATGCATTGGAAATGGTCTTACTAGAGAACCACCCCATATATATATATATATATATTATTTGCTTCATAAAATTGCTATCAAATGCACCAATGTTATCAAATAATTACTTTGAGGTTTTATCAAATATTTTTATACTAAAATTATTATATAAATTGATTTTAATTCTCAAAAGCAATACCAATGGGGCACGAAGGGTTTCTTTAAAAATAAATAAAATTATACGTTCAATTTATAGAAAGTAAAAATAGAAACTAATCTAATAAGATTGAAAAATCCAATTTGAATATCCAACAACCCATTCAATAACAATATATGAATTGTTTTGATCTGAAATGATATGACAAATAATCATTTATAATTTGGAATGATTTAGGTGTCGTGATAGTACCTTTTTTTATGTATTTATTTTTTATTTTTTACACTATCTATTAATAATTCGGGACAACTTTCGCCATTGATAAGATTCGAGCCGCTGATCTAGGAATCATTTACTTAGGCCTCAAGCTCGTCCATCTACCAGCTGAGCAATGCCCCTATTAGCAAATTGCTATCTGTGGAAATCGAACTAAGGTTGATGGGGAAAAGGGTACGGTTTGGGACTTTACCATTTCACTACAAGATTAACTTTTAGTGTCGTGATAGTACTTGTTAATTAATTACCTGGAACATAGAATATTAAGTTATCCACTATCCAGAATCTTTAAAAAAAAAAAAAAAAATTAAAACAAGTAGACAATCCGATCACACATGAATAAGAAATTGAACACCTTCAGTACTTAATACAATCAACAAAAACATAAAAAATTAAAAGAAAATGATCTTCTCACATCAAAATTTTATTTGTTGAAACATGCAATAACATATATAATTGTACCTCACAAAATTAAAGGGAAATTAAGCAAATTTTGAAAATTGAATGTCTGACTTAGAAAATGTTATTGAGAGTGCATTCTCGAGGGAGACCTTGAGGAAATCTTGTAGTGTCTTTGCAGTAATCATATATCTTATAATTGTTCTGCGCCCATTGCATCTGTCCTTTTTTACTAAAATCAAGCTCTTCCCAGAGCCACGCTTTATTACCATTGAAACTTGAATCGCAAGAAGATTTCCCAAAAGACCATACACAGCCATCAGCATTGAAGTTCCTGAATGAGGCAGTGAAGGGTGAATATGTCCAGTCTGTCTTGACACGTCCCCCTTGTGTTGCCCAGTCGTCCGCGTTCCACAGAGTAGAATGGATGTTCATTGGCTGCTTGTTTGGAAATGGAATGCCAAAAATCTCCATGTTCTTGAATTCTCTAATTGGAATTCCATCCACATAGAAGCTGAGTATACAATGAAGCAATGAAACATATTGTTCAGATTTATAATAAAGAACATGTTCAGGTTAATTTTGCAAATTTATGTGTGCTTACACAATGTGTTTGGAACTCCAAACAATGGAATAGGTGTGGAAATCCGCAGTGGGGTCAAACCAGAGGTAGAATTGCTGCTCTCTTTCACCTTTGCCTTGGCAGATCACATTTGTATGTAGAGTGTAAGGTTGACCAGTTACATTTCCTAAGAATTCGAAGTCTATTTCATCCCAGTTTGCCCCGGTTGAGGTCATCTGCAATGCAAAAAGTAAATGTCAAGTAATTACTAGACCCACAAGTAATTAGGGTATGTCTGCTTTTGCATAGTAGATAAATCCAAGAAACAGATTTTGAAAGAAAACAAAAATTCAATCACATCAGGACTCCAAATTGTGAACACTGCTACAAAACTGATAACTCTACCGACCAAACAACAGAATTTTGTATAATCATATTTGTGGACAGGTTACTCACATAGAAGGTAGTGACAGTGCCGGCAGAATTTCCAGGGACAAGCTTGATCTGCATGTCAATTTTTCCAAATAGGTATTCATTATAAGATTCGAAACCAGCACCGGAATCTTTGTCAAGGTTGAGCGCAAGAAGATTGCCAGAATTGAGTATCTTAGCTTTGCCATGTCCCCAAACGATATCAACATCGCTGTAGAAGTTTCCGGCAGAAGTAACCATCAAGAAGCTGGCCAGTAGTGACAAAAGCGTCGTTAGTACTGGCACATTAGATGAAGAAGAAGAAGACGAAGAAGACGCCATTAATGCTTTTGTCTATTGAAAATGATTTTGAATGAATATTGAAGTGTGATTTTTGATGGATTGAATATGTTTTAGAGGTAATAACATATAGATTTTTATATATAGGATAGAAGAAGGAAGCTGTCTGGTTTGTAGTTGGTCGGCAAAAGAAGAGTTTCTAAACAGGCTGTTGCTATAGGGATTAGGGACTAGTGGGCTCCCATGATCTCATGATCATAGTCCTAACTTAGCAACCTAAGCTGCCGTCCCATTATACACGGTATTGATGAGAAAAGTCACATAAATGAATATTTAAATGGGAATTTCTACACAATACTGAAAATTAAAATTTATTATCAGCAAGATATGTACTTTTTTTAAAAAAAATATATATATATATATTACTTAATTTTGTGGTTTTTTTAGGGTGAAACTCGGAACCACGACTTCATAGCGTAGGTATAAGGAGTTTACTAACAGACCAACCTCATCATATCGAAAGATATTTAATCTTAATGTGTAGAGTTTCAATTTTATTGTACATGTCAATAACAACATAAATTCTAATTCTTGGTAACTATACCGAAATTGATGCGGCACATAATATATGTATTTGACCTGAAACAAGGAACCTGTTTGATCATGTGTTTGTCAACTATTTTCCTGTGTTTTCATTATTTTATAATTTGTTTTATTCCAGTTGTTGTGGAGTTTGGTATGTCAACTACTTTCTTGTGACGACGAAAGACAATTCAACAAGTAAGATTGTTTGTAATATTAATCCGGCTTAACTGATTTGCATCAGGCAAAGGCTCACCGGTTCATTTGTAAGCAATTGATGAAATCCTCAAAATCATGCCTTCGAGAAAAAACCAATTTTAAGTTGATCTTAAACATAATGGCATCAAGCTATATAACGTGCAGTGATAATGTATCTCATTGACATCAAAATATGGCACAAATTAAACAGTTTATTAATTGTTGTACTAAAAAAAAATAGAATAATATTTCAAAAAAAAAAAAAAAAAAAGGGCTGACGCGATTCCTGTACTTCATTTTACGATCATATACCCTGAGTAAAATGAGCTCCATTAATCCGTGGTCCATTAATTATTCTAGTTTCCTTCCATGTGATACAAGTTTGGAACGAAGATGGGGTTTTAATCTAAGCTTTATTATTACTATTATTATACACCTTCTCGCCTACAAATTAAACCCTCAAACATAAGGGATTTAGATCAAAATCCAATGGCTGTTATGTATTCTCTATCATGGCTCACCATTACCTAACAAACCTGAGTTTGATCCAAATTCATAAATAGTTGGTTGGGGTGAATTCATAAAGAGCTAAAAAAATATATGGCTTTACTATTTTTAACCATCAATTTAAATTTTATTGTTTTCATCACTTTTGACCGATTTTAGACAAAATTGCCCCTAATAAAATTGAAATTAAAAAAAATTAAATGAAAAAGGGATCTTTATCCGGTTGGGGTTACGAGCAGAAAAGAAAGAGAAAAAGGGTTTCGCCGCACCCTTTGTCTGTCGCCGTCTCTGTCACACCTGAAAATATATATACGTGTGTCTAATACAACCTAGAGAGGGAGTGAATGGATTGTTAATCCATTATTACCAGTTTTTCGATTTGTCAATATTAATCATAATTAACCCAATTCAACAAACAATAAAAATGAAGTAAAAGTGCGGAAATTAAAGAACATTTTATTTTTATGTGGAAATCTTCAATAAGGAAAAACCACAAGCTATTCTATTATTCACACACGGTCCTCAAATCCACTATATGTAATGATGTTTACAACCCTAGGTTGACCTCTAGTCACACCATTCTCGGTTACTAACCCACCACTACTACCCACAAGCCTTTTATAGTGATTCTAGACTAATACACCGGTAGTCATAAGACTTAACTCTCAATGAAGAGATCAATAACCTATGTGAATATGTGATAATATTCTAAATGCAAATAATGTCAGGCTACACTAAATGCTTATATAGGAATTTAAGATGTCAATGTAGATAATCCTAGATATCATGATGTCTATATGAATGCTCATAAATACCTAACTAGATGAAGACATGCAAGTCTAAGACCTAGCCATCAAACAAAGCCAAATCAACACAAGTTGTCAATAAATATGGCAAGAACAATAAATATGTGATTAAAAAATGCAACCAAGGGATCCTAAACAATAATGTCTAAACGCAAATCATATAGACTTAACTAGAGAGCAAAATGGTCCTAAATGCTAGCTATCACAAACAACACATCTTAACCAATAAACAAAGTCTCAAACATGTTAGAAACAACATTAAGTAAGGAGACATGCATTTAATTACCAAATAAATATTAAACCTAGGCAAACATGTCATAAGAATGAAACAAGAGGTTCTAGGACATGTAGAAATTACCTAGTCAAAGAAAACAAGAAAGCCAATGCTTGGATGATGCTAGGAAGATGCTAGATGGTTATGGGAATGTGATTGGTTGAGTAAAGGTGAGTTCTTATGAGCATCTGTCTCTAGGATATGGCTTTCTCTCACTAAATTCAATTTTTGAGTTCACAAAAATGAGCTAGGAAAAAAATGGTACTTTCATAGGAGGTCAAAACAAAGCTACGTCATTTTAGGAAAGTGCTTAGAAAATGGGCAATTCTGCGGTCCATGCCCCTGCCCGCAGAATCAAGGGCATCGAAATACCAACAGACGCTCTAGTCTGAATTCAGCGGCCTTATTCTGCGGCCCCTAACTGCTAAAGTCAAGGCGCCGAAATGCAACCAAACTTTCTGGTCTCAATTCGGCGGCCTCATTCTATGGCTCTTAATCGTCGAATCCAGGGTGCTGAAATCCTCCTAGAAAGCCAACTTCTAACACAAGTGCATTATAGGACAAGCGCGGAGGATTAATCAACACCCACTCAAAACTAACTATAATCCAAGAGAAGAATGGGACCTTCTTGATGAGCCGTCGTGTACTCACAAAAATGATATAATTTTGTTTGATCTTTGAAAACCCTTTTAAGCCACTTAAATCCTTTAAAATGTGATTTTATAGCAACTGGTAAGCAAGTTCGTTCCACAGGGATATGGAGTGCTAATTAGATATATTGACTAATCTTGGACAAGTAAAATAAATCATAATGTTTGATAGATGTGTGGTTTCAAAAACCACCAATGCTAACTATAAAATTGAAAATACACAAGTGTTATGAAAAATAGAATACTCAACAACCTTGATAAGAATAGTGATGAAAACAATTAATAAGATTGCTAGGGAATAGATTGATTAGCATTTGAGTATGGGTAATGCCATATAGCCACTTTAATTTACCAATCTCTTTATGTCAACCACTAAAGGCTTAGATTAGTAGGGTTGATATACCCACCACTAATCTATCCTATTCAATGGGTTCTTAATCACACAAGGAGTGTCAATCCAAATATGAATATATAACATATTACTCTACTCAAGATTGCAATTAACAAGTGATATACAAGTCAATTACATAATGAATAGAATCTAATAATTTGAATGAATAGAACACATAAGAGATTCATTACAAGCTAAAGCTAATACCCACAACCAAATGATCCTCAAATCTATCCCCTAGATTAGGGGTTTAGTTACACATATTAACAATAAATGAAAAGAAGTAAATAGTAAGGAAATCACCTTTAGGCCTCATTCTTTAAGCTTGATCCTTCTTTTCCTTTATGCTCCTAAATGCAAAGAATGAAAGGAGAGGATGTGTCATGAAGTGTGGATGTTTTGTGGAAAGTGACAAAGGAATTTGTGTGGAGAAATGGTAGGAGAGGAATGATTTAGGGAAGTAGTCAAGGTTTGGTGTTGAGGTTTGGATGGAATTAGATGAGTACAAGTAGAGAAATGGAGGATGAGGAATGGTGAGCCATGGATGAGAAAGCTAGATCTCAATGTGATCAATTTCATGCTCTTCTAAGGTCAGGATCTCTTCTGAAGATGAAAGGCCGCTCTATATATACACACTCTTGGACATGTACTGATAACTGCTTGATTCGCTGATCTGGCGCCAAGTTCGCTATTTTGTCGCTATGGCGATCTTGGTGCGCAAAACGGTTAGATGCAAAGGTCGCTATGAACACCATCTTTTTCGCCATTTAGCAAGTGGCGACCATGAGCAAATTGTGAAGAGGTCGCCATTTGCACATGAGGGTCGCTATGGTGACCATATGTGGCGACCCTGCCTAAAGGTGTGAGGTCGCCATTTGCAAGGGTGGGTCGCTATGGCGACCCCCAAATGGCGACCCACTTGATGCATTTTTGAGACTTTCTGTCGCCATGGTGACCAAGTGGCTACCAAGTGGTGACCTTCTGAAGCTCTGAATAGTCCTCTGTCGCCATGGCGACCATGTAGCGACCTCATCTTGCCTAAGTGGCGAAAATGCCCTGTTTCTTCCCATTTGTGAGCCTTTTTGCACACAAGTCCTCAACTTCATCCCTCTCGCTCTTGAAACCTAATAAAACCTGAAACACTCGATTTAACACCATTAAACACGAGGAAATGCCCGAGAATCAAGCAAAAAGAATCGGAAGTGAGGGCCAAAATCATACAAATTTTGGCTTGATCAAATACCCCCAAACCAATCTTTTGCTAGTCCTCGAGCAAAACAATCATAAGCGATCCCCCAAAAACATGCATCAAGATATTTCAAAGGCTATTACTTTCTTATGGTCAATGTGCGAAGCCAAAATGAAGAGATTAAAACAATTATGCAATAGTGAGGACTTCAACATGTAAGAGTATGTCAAGTAAAGATTAAAAACGTGCCACCCTTAGATATGATTGTATGAAATGCGATCTTACATTCGAAATGCCAAAGCTTTAAAGCAAAGGTGCTATTCAGTTTAGAATGTAATTCGTTTTGATACTACTCCTCACCAGATTCTCTCTTCTTTTCTCAAAGACTCCTAGGTTTCACTCAACATCATACATGTGCATTATGAATTCATGTTATGGCATCTAATTGATTACACATGATAATCATTAAAAACGCAATTTCCTGAAAAGTGGTCTCATGAATGGAATTGCAAGCCATGAATTAGAAAGAACATGCATCAACCAAATTGTACAAAATGGAAAATCCTAAAGATCTTGAAGGTCTTTTCTTTGGTTGTAATGGGGCCTAAGGTTATGGTGAAACAAAGAATGGGACAATGGATTTCAAGGAACCTAATGATTACACTAAGGCATACATTCTAATTATGAGTTCCACAAGTTCACACATATTGTTCACACTTCAAGGTGTCCAGGCTCACAATTCTACATGTGCATGCTACTCTTATTTTCAAATTGAGTAGTTCCTTTACTTTTCTTTCTTTTCTAGGCCAATTGTGCCTAATTTCTTGGTTCTCTTTTTCTTTGCTTGCCAATTCTTTCCTTTGCATGCTTTTCATTTTCTTTTCTTTTCACACTCTTTTCAAGCTTTTCATTTTTTTTTCTTTTCAAGCTTTTCACTTTTTCTTTTCAAACATTCTTGCTTTGTAAGAAACTTTTTGCATACATTTACATGCCTAGGTACACACCTTACATTTTCAAGTACAAGATTTTACATTGATTTCCTAATCCTTAGTAAATCATTTGGTCAAGGTAGGTCAATATCGTAAGGCTATAAGGTTCATATAGATGTGGTTCATGAATGAAAGGCTTAAAATGTGTTTGGCTTCAAAGGGGCTTGGGAGCACACATATTCACATTGGTTGGAAGTGTTTAGGCCAATAGTGGTTTTTCACATGCATCGCCTAAAATCATTTCTAAAGGTTTGTCCACTAGGCAAAATAAGGCATCCACAAACAGTCCATAATATTCTATGACAAACAACAATTTAGTGCAAATGAGACCAATACATGCTTGTATGAGTGTTTGAGAGTGAGTGTTTAAAGAGTGAATATTTTACAACTCAACATACGCTTTTTAAAGGTTATGTTTGTGATCCTCATGAGAATCTCCACTATTAATTCTTAGCCTTCAAGCAAATTTGATAATTCACTCAACATTAAGAGAAAAAGATTAACGCACTTTGTTTAATGACACCCTAAGTGGCATGGTGTTAATTTAAACCAAACACTAGCAAAGATGCACAATTCCTCACTACATCATGTAAAGAACAATCTCAACAAGCAAAGCATACTCAAATATGGCAATATCGCAAAAATTTTCAAAAAATTTGGCACACAAATTTAAAACCAAGCACAATGGCGTTGCGCAAATGTACCCCCAAACCTAAATTGGACATTGTCCTCAATGTTCATGGGTGGTAGAAAAAGATCAACAAGCGCAAGCCGACAAGTTTCGAGCAAAAATCCAACAAGCAAAGGCAATAACAAAAGATATCAATAATCTGGCATATTGCCCTCTCATCCATCCATTCACACATCCAAACACTCAAAATATATCAATAAGGCACAAATGTCCTAAATTCACTACCAAAATCCAATCCACACCCTTATTCTATGCAGAAACAGAATAAAAGCAATAAAGAAAAATAAAGAGGGAAACAAAAAGAAATGCAAAAATCATAAAGCAAATAAAGTATCCAACAAAATAATCCGAAAGTAAAAACACAATGCTAGCAATGTCCAAGTAAAGTAATAGAAGATACAAATGATGATAGTCCAAAATAAATCCTAAAAATACTAGGATGCCAACTAGTCCGAATCCTCCTCCTCATCATGCTCCACTCTACCCTTTCCTTTCGGGTCCTTCTTTCTCTGCTCCTTTGCCATAGCCGCTCTCCTGGCCTGCTCCTCTCTCCATCTCCTATGCAGCTGCCTCATCAATGGGAGGACCCCCCGTATATTGGGTCCCTTAATCAGTCATGGAACGGGCCATAGCCTCCTCTAACTGCGTTGCCTCCTCAGCAGTAGACTGTGCAGTCTTAAAAACAAAATCAGGCTCATCTATACTGGGTCCTGATGCTGTAGCTGGAATAGGTGGAGTCCCTGTGGTAGTCTTCTTTGGCCTCCTGACATATGGTGTAAGCCTTAGATCATAACGGAGGTCTATAAACCCTATGATAATTGTCTCGCTCAAATCTTGAATCAGAGCCTCCAAGTTCAGCTGTCTGTCCTCTAAGGCCTTCTGCCTTTCTTCCAACACCAGATTACCAGCATGAAGTATATTGAAATCAGCAGTCTGACTGCCCATGATGCGCTCTACTCCATTCAAAATCTGAAGACCTAAAGGCTACCTAGGATCATTAACAACAAGAACCTCCTCATCCTCACCATCATCAAAACGGTCCTTATCAGGAACAACTCTCTCAAACTCTACCCTAGCACTAGTGCCAGTCTCTGAACTATGCACTCTCTTACGCTTCCCACCGGTTGGTAACTCCCCATGCTTCATCATCAAGTGTTGCCAAGTGGTCAAATCCATATCAGACATGGGGGTCTTAAGTACATCCCCGGATACATCTACACCCGCCAACTTGCAAGCCTTTATGATCAAACATGGGAAAGGGAGTATGTCTGACTCTGATTCATTCCTTCCAATCCTCTGAATCTCCATCTTCACTATGATACCCACATCAATAGTCTGCCTCTCAATGATACTATGCAGAATCTTGGCTACCTCAAGTGGGAATGTGGATCTGTGGGAAACCGGCCTAAGTGACGCGTTGAGGAAGATGTACCAAAAGGCGGGCTCAATCTTCAAGTTCGACAGCTTGAGAGGGAATCTCTTCGCCATCTAGATAGTCATAGGAGTGATGGTCAAAGTGCTTGCAAACTCCACTGAATTCTTCACATACAAAGGGTTTGTGGTGATCCCTTCTACCATCCGTTCACGCAGCCCCTCAAAATCCAACCATGTTATCCCGAAGTAGATGTTAATGTCTACTGTGTTCAGATAAATGGGAACCCCTCTTACTGGAATAGGACCACCTCTCATGTACTCCCCGGGATTCGTTCCTGTATAAAACTCCTTCACCAAACTCTCATTGTAGTGTGGAGGAGTAGCTGCTAATCCTCCCCATCCCATGTCATTCACTGTTGCTGGAACTAGGGTATTCACTAAACTGTCCAAATCTATTCCCCTCTCAGGCAACATCTTCTTTTCACCAAATGTCTCCATTCGGTCTTGGAAATTCCTGTTCAGCTTACAATCGGGGACCACTTTCTTCTTAGGAGTGGGGGCTTTGCTACCCTTACCTCTTTTTCTTGGCAATTTCATCTTAGGTGCCATAGTATCACACAATTCGGAAATGAGAATTCTGTCAAAAATCCGACAGCACAACGACACTTCTACACCAATCCCATACTCTCCGAGTGCTCCAAAATCATACACAACCACTTCAACAATGTCTCAACACTACTGTATGAATCAAAACCACACAAACTCCAATCCTATGCACTATTCACTTCAAATCAAACTCAAAACCACCCCTAGTGTATCTAGATGCAATGTAGGAAGGATTTGAATGGAAAAATTGAAGAACTAGAGTGATTACTTATCGGATTTGACTATCACGTGCGTGCCACGACTTAGAATTTGAGAGGATTTGAGAAGAGGGAAGTTGTTGTTGTGCGGCATTCTAATTTGAATTGAGCACTTATAGCTTGAACGCCTGATTGCTTCATTTCTACACAAAGTGTAGCCCCCTTTCCATATCGTTTTGAGTACGATTCTCGGGTAAAACTGGGTTTTTAATGTTTCACTTGAGGTTTTTACAGATTTTTCTGATAGCAGGGGTGTTTCGGCTCTAAATGAAGTTCTTTGGGCAATTTGCGTAAATAAGGAAAGTCTGGGGGCTTTGATTAGAGCGCCGCGGTCGTGCACAAGCGGCAAGGAGGTGACAGAAATCCTCTAAGATTGCTGTGAATGAAGCGCTGCGGTTGTGCACAAGCGGCAACAAAGCGACAGAAACCCCTCAGAATTGCTGCGGTCAAAGTGCCGCGGTTGATCAACAGCGGCAAAGAGGCGACAGAAACCTTCTAAGCCTACTACTGTTGAACTGCCGCGGTTGTCCAACCGTGAAAATGCCAACCGCGGCAGTGCGACCCTTCGTCTTCCAAAGGGCATTTTGGTCATTTTTAGGTCCATTATAAATATCCATTTTAGGTCTTTCAGCTAGACACCATCCCCTAGCTCGAAATATTGCAGAAAGTTTCCATCTTGGCTCATCTCTCCACACATCACCATTCCATCCTTTACAACCCACCAAAATCCTACCTCTCCCTAAGATCCAAATACACTAATCCCACCTCTTTTCCACAGCCATCATCACTTCACCTTTTGAGCAAGAAGAAGGATAGAAAGAGAAGAAGATTCAAAGAAGAAGAGGAAGCTCTCCATATAGTTTTCTCTAAACTCTTTCTCTTTTATTCTTTATTGTAGCCATGTACTCATTATTTCATATTTCTTGTATGGCTACTAGTTGTAATATGATGAGCTAAACCCATATTGCTAGGATTTGATGAAACCCCACCTTTGACTATACATTTAAATGAATTAATTCTTGTTTATCCCCTATGTGCAATATTGTAGTTTGTATAGGTATTTTAATGTACTTAATGCTTTCAATTGATTGATCTCCTTTTGAATGATTTTTTGTGGTATGTTATGTACTAACTGGAGACGCATGCCACGTGTTCGATAAAATGCTCCCCTATGCATGCTTAGAAAAGTAGACCTACCTAGGCTAGCGTATAGGACTTGTATAGTACACCAATGTCCGTAATGAACTCATTCGTACATTCCGGGTAATTGAAAGATAAGCTTGGGTATGTTTTGAGTGTGACTTACTCTACTTGACCAAGATTGTGGGTCAATATAAGGGTGTACGAGTATATGAATTGCATGAGCACGTTTGGGGGTGAATAACCGAGTCTAAATAGGAAGTCAATATAAGGGCGGGGTGTAGTCAAGTCCTAGCATATTTCTCTCCATTATCACATTCGAGTTTAATTTCGTGTTATTTCTTTCATTGCTTTAGCTTTAGTCTTAAATCAAGTTAGTTTACCTTGTTTATTTTGATAACTATCATTATTGATTGTTTGAATAGCAAATGGGCTAGTTAATTTCGGTAATCGATCACTCGATTCCTTGGGAATGAACTTTACTTTCTATTGTGCTACTCTCCGACCTCGTTCTATTTCGAGTGTCACTTGAGTGATAGCCAAATTTTGGGTGCCGCTGCCGGGGATTGAGCGAAATGATTGATGTCGATACTAGTTAGTTTATTGCTAATTTGAACCTTTTAATTTAGTTTGTGTGTTTCTTTGCATAGGTACCATTGCTCTTGTATGCACCCACGTACAAGGAGCCAAAATCTTCACTTCTTGAATTTTGATCCAGAGATTGAAAGGATAGGTCGAAGGAATAGACGTGAGGCAAGGTTGAGAAGAGCAGAGGTGGTTGATCAGAATGCACAGTTAGGACATATGGGTTTGCCTCCTGTGGCAAATCAAAATCAAGGGGAATTGCATCTTGAGGTCGGTCCGGTTCAAGAGGGTTTGCCTCATGTTAGAGATGAGCGCACCCTATGTGATTACACAATGCCTAGAGTTGAGCAAAACATATCATCTATTCGCAGACCAACAATTGCAGCAAATTCCTTTGAGATAAAGCCAAGGGTGATTCAGATGATTGCCACTACATGTATGTTCAATGGTTTGGTGAATGATGATCCAAACTTGCACCTTCAGAATTTCAACGAGATTTGTGACACCTTCAGGTACAATGGGATTCCCGATGATTTTATCAAGTTAAAGTTATTCCCATTCTCTTTAGGGAATGACGCAAAGATATGGTTGAACACCCAACCACCAAACTTGATCACTTCTTTTGATTAGTTGTCCCAAGCATTTATGAATAGATTTTTTCCACCAGGGAAGGCTGCCTGCCTTAGAAATGAGATCCTTTCTTTTCAACAATTTGAGAATGAGAGTATCCACGAGGCTTGGGAGAGGTTTAAGGAGCTTCAAAGGAGATGCCTTCACAATGGCCTTGCAAGGTGGCAGACTTTGCAAGCTTTCTACCAAGGAATCACGGTGTCAACAAGGAATTTGGTGGATACGGCTGCAGGAGGTTCTCTAATGAGCAAGTCAATGGATGTGGCTCATGATCTCCTAGAAGAAATGGCACTCAACAATAGCCAGTGGGGAAGTCAGAGGCAAGCGCCAAAGAGGATTCCGGGTGTGCAAGAAGTAGATGAGTTGACAAGTGTAAAGGCTCAAATGGCGGCACTTTAAAATCAAATGAACAAGTTGAGTGCTGGACCTATCAATGTGCAAGTAGCCCAATGTGAGTGGTGTTTGGGGCCACACTCTAGCATGGATTGTCAAATGGGAAGCCCATTTGCTTCAAGCTCGTCCGAACAAGTGTCCTTTGTGAACAACTACTGGAACTACCAAAACCAACCCTAGCAACAACATGCCAACCAAAATCCCAAAAACAATCCCTACTCAAACACGTACAACCCACCTTGGAGAAACAACCAAAACTTATCATGGAAGGACAACCAACCCCAACATCCGTAAAACCTCAACCAAAGACAACCCCCCGGATTCCAACAACCTTACCAACAAAACTAACCGAACCCACCCCTTAACAATCAAGTGGAGAGAAAATCTAACCTAGAAGAGATGTTCTCTAGAATGATGGGCAAGTTAGACACAAGGATGGAGACCCAAGACTTAGCCTTGAGAAAGCTTGATACAAAGATTGACCAACTAGCTCAACATTCACAAGCCTCGATCCAAAACTTGGAGATGCAAGTAGGTCAACTAGCTAGGGGACAACAAGGAAGACAACAAGGCTCTCTACTTAGCGACACAGTGGTGAACCCCAAAGAGCAATGCAAAGCCATTGCATTAAGGAGTGGTAGAGGGGTTGAATTACCGGATAACTTTGGAAAGGGAAAAAAAGTTGTTGTGGAGGAAGAGGGAGTTGTTGAACAAGAGGTTATAGAGGAAAAGAAGAGTCCTAGCCATGATGACATACCCATCACATCAAATGATACCCCTCCAAAACCCCAAGTCAAAGCCTATGTCCCTCCCATACCATACCTACAAAGATTGAAACAATACAAGGATGCTTACAACTTTAGTATGTTTTTGGAGGTGTTTAAGAAGCTTCACATCAATATTCCCTTTGCCGAAGCACTTGCCCAAATGCCTAGTTATGTGAGATTCCTCAAGGAGTTGCTTTCCAACAAAAGGAAGTTGGAAGAATTCAAGACGGTCGCATTAACGGAGGAATGTAGTGCCATCCTACAAAACAAGCTCCCACCTAAGCTAAAAGATCCTGAAAAGTTCACTATTCCATGCACCATTGGCCAAACGAAATTTGGGAAAACATTGATCGACTACCGGGCAAGTATAAATTTGATGCCATACTCTGTTTTTTAGAAGTTGGGAGTGGGGGAAGTGAAGCCTACTCATGTCACTCTACAACTAGCCGATAGACCAATCAAATATCCAAGGGGGGTCATGGAAGATGTCTTGGTGAAAGTAGAGAATTTGTACTTCTCGGTAGACTTTGTGATACTAGAAATGGAGTAGGATGTGGAAATACCTTTGCTTTTAGGTAGGCCTTTCTTGAAGACGGCCGGGGCTTTGATAGATGTGAAGGAAGATAAGATGACCTTGAGGGTTGGAGATGAAAACATGTTGTTTGACATGAAAAAGGCGGCCCAGAGACCGATGGAAGTAGATAGGTGTTTGATGATTAAGATTGTTGAACCATTGGTTGACGACTTTGTTAGAAAAGAAATTCCCAAGGAACCCTTAGAGGCTTGTTTGTTTCATGGTGCCAATGAGAAGGATGAAAATGAGGATGTTGCGGAATATGCTCTACATTTAAATTCCCAACCTTTGAAGAAGTTTAGAGAAAGAAGGAGGTTTGAGGAGTTAGGAGAAGGGAAACCTAGGCTACCCCTATCTATTGAAAAGCTTCCAAAGCTTGAGTTGAAGCAACTACCGGAGCACTTGAGGTATGCTTTCCTTGGTGAGTCACTATCACTTTCGGTGATCATTTTAGCCTCTTTGTCATCAATTGAAGAAGAGAAACTTTTAAGGGTGCTAAGAAGCCACAAGAAAGCCATTGGTTGGTCTATCTCCGATATTAAGGGGTTGAGCCCTTCGATTTGTATGCACAAAATTTTGATGGAGGAAGAGTTTGAACCAACAGTGGAGCACCAAAGAAGATTGAATCCTAACATGCAAGAGGTAGTTAGAGCCAAGATCCTAAAGCTTCTAGATGCGGGTATCATATACCCAATATCCGACAGTCCATGGGTTAGTCCAATACAGATAGTGCCTAAGAAAGGAGGCATCATAGTGGTACCAAATGAGCATAACAAACTCATCCCGACACGGACCGTCACAGCTTGGAGAGTGTGTATTGATTACAGAAAACTCAACACGGCGACATGGAAATATCACTTCCCCTTACCCTTCATTGACCAAATGTTGGAAAGGCTAGCGGGGCACGAGTACTACTGTTTCTTAGACGGATACTCTGGTTATAACCAAATTCCAATAGACCCTGAAGATCAAGAAAAGACAACGTTCACATGTCCATATGGGACGTTTGCCTACCGAAGAATGCCCTTTGGACTTTGTAACGCTCCGGCGACATTCCAAAGATGTATGATGGCCATTTTCTCTGACATGGTGGAAAGGTACATTGAGATCTTCATGGATGATTTCTCTGTTTTTGGGTCATCATTTGATGGGTGCCTAGAGAACTTAAGGAAGGTGCTAGAAAGATGTGAAGAGACCAACCTAATACTCAATTGGGAGAAGTGCCATTTTATGGTAAGGGAAGGGATCATGTTGGGACATAGTATCTCCTCTGAAAGGATTGAAGTGGACAAAGCGAAAATTGAGGTGATAGAAAAGTTGCCACCGCCAACTTCAATGAAGGGTATCCGGAGTTTTTTGGGACACGCCGGGTTCTATAGAATATTCATCAAGGACTTTTCGAAGATAGCAAAGCCGTTGTGCTCCCTTTTGATGAAAGATGTACCATTTGTGTTCGACGAAGCATGCTTGAAGGCTTTCGAACTTTTAAAGAATGAGCTTATTTCGGCTCCAATCATGAGGGCCCCGAATTGGGACCTCCCCTTTGAGTTGATGTGTGACGCTAGTGACTATGCGGTAGGCACTGTTTTGGGTCAAAGAGAAGAGAAGCGTTGAAACAAATAACACGATGTGATCTAATAATAATCTAGAGGGGGGGGTGAATAGATTTTACCAATTTTACCCAATTTTCGCGTTTAGTTAAATTACGAAAATGCCCCAAACTAGACAAAACAATAACAAGTGTAATATGGTGCGGAATTATAAAAGACACTTGATATTTACGTGGAAACCCTCACGGGAAAAACCACGGGCTGTTTAGTGTGCCACACTTGAACCTCGAATCCACTAAATGTGTTAAATGATTACAACCTACTCCCGGTATATAATCACACACCTACCTAATCCCGATATAAGTGAACCTAGTCCAATTGCGTGCAATCTAAGCAACCTAATCCCGGAAGCTACATGCAAGACTTACTTCTCAAAGAAGAGATTACAACCTATGTGAATATATAATGATATTCAATGAGCAAATAAAGCTAGGTAACCTTAGATGCTTATCTACATTGATTAGATAACAATAAATGCAATCCTAGATGTCAATAGCTAAATGACATGTCATAAAGCTTAGCAAATCATAGATAAAATAACATAGATGTTGCTATCACAATACAACACTCAAACATGCCAACACAACAATCTCTATTTTGTATCTAGAATATATTCTAAGTGCATACAAATAATCTAAGAGATTTCTTTGATAAATAAAACACTAAGCTTAGATGAGATTAATGAAGAACATACCAAAGCAAGTGTGTTGAGCAAAACCCATGCAAGCAAGCATCCTAACTATGCTAGAAAATGCTAGATGATATTTAGATGCATATGAGAATGGTTTTGAGTGTATAAAAATGAGTTCTTGATTGTTTTTCTCTCAAGTTTCTCTTTTTGAACTTTAGGGTTCTTTTTAATCAGAGAACTAAGTTAGAAAAATGAGAAAGTGTGATATTTATAGACATCAAGAACTGGGCAAGTGAAAAGACAATTTTGCCCTTGAAATCACCGATTGACGGTTTCATTCTGCGGTCGTGGCCACAGAATGTAACTGCCGAATTGAACCCGAGAAGCAGGGGATCATTCGGCGACCAGATTCGGCGGTCAATCAAAACCGCCGATCAAAACCCAAAAAGAAACTGATCTAAAATATCTAATTCGGCGGTTTCAATTCGGCGGCCATGCCGCCAATTAAACCGCTGAACAGAACCAGAGATCTCTGGAATCAAACGGCGGTTTCCATTCGGCGGTCAGGCCGCCGATCAAACCGCCGTTTCACCACTGAAGGTGAAACCAAGGGAGAAGCCAAGGGCATTCTCCGAAGGTGATCTTCACGTAAACCCAAGCACATAATCGTGCAAGCATGGACGTTTCCGAACATATTTGGAAAACGAATTACATGACACAAACAAACACATAACAAGATATAATCAAACAAACGTGCTAGTGTGTAATGTGACATGTGAAGAGTATGCACACAAATGCAAGTATGCTAAGTGTGTGTGTGCTTCTAGACCTCTTCAAAGAAAACTAAGCACTAGAAATATACCTTTGGAGTGCTTGTCACCTTGAGGTCTTGAAAAGGGCCTTCGATGTTGGTTTCCAATCACCTAATCTACCCTTACAATTCAAACCCCAACTTGTGGTTTGTCCACGAAATAAGCCAATCAATAATGGGAATCCTTACAAGCGTCAACATGTCATCTACTATGCAAGTCATACACTAAATGAGGCACAAGTCAACTATGCAACAACAGAAAAAGAATTGTTGGCCATCGTGTTTGCTTTTGACAAGTTCAGGTCATACTTGGTGGGATCTAAGGTAGTTGTCTACACAGACCATGCAGCCATAAAATACCTCCTTTCAAAGAAGGATGCAAAGCCAAGGCTCATACGATGGGTGCTTATCCTCCAAGAGTTCAACTGTGAAATTAGAGACAAGAAGGGGACCAAAAACGTGGTTGCGGACCACCTTTCAAGGCTTGAGTAGGATGACAAAGGGACATGGGTGGAGGAGCCCATTAAGGAAGAGTTCCCGAATGAGCAACTTTTTGAGTTGCAAAGCTTACTAATTCCATGGTTTGCGGATGTGGTGAACTACCTAGCTAGTGACATAGTGCCCCTAAAGCTAAATGTGCACCAAAGGAGAAAATTCTTTGCCGAGTTGAAATATTACTTTTGGGATGAGCCGCTCCTATTTAGAACATGTGGAGATGGAGTGATTCGTAGGTGCATTCCCGAAGAAGAGATGCTAGATATTTTTGGGCATTGCCACTCCAAGGAGTGTGGAGGTCATTTTGGTGCTTCACGAACGGCTAGGAAAGTCCTTCAATCGGGCTTTTGGTGGTCATCTTTATTCAAGGACTCAAGGAGCTTTGTAGAGGCATGTGACCGGTGTCAAAGAACCAGAAACATAACTAAGAAAGACGAGATGCCGATGAATGTCATGTTAGAAGTGGAACTTTTTGATGTTTGGGGCATAAACTTCATGGGACCATTCCTAACATCTTTTGGGAAGAAGTACATCTTAGTTGCCGTAGACTATGTATCTAAATGGATTGAAGCAATAGCCACTCCAACATGTGAAGGGAAGGAAGTGACAAAGTTCTTGAAAGGGAACATCTTCACCCGGTTCGGCACACCTCGAGCAATAGTGAGTGATGGAGGTTCACACTTTTGCAATAAGAAGTTTGAGGCCTTATTGAAGAAATACAGGGTGAAACACAAAGTCACTACTCCATATCATCCACAAGCCAACGGTCAAGTCGAAGTCTCGAATAGAGAAATCAAGAGTATCTTGGAGAAAACCATGGGGATTAGGAGGAAGGATTGGGCAAAGAAGTCGGAAGATGCCTTGTGGGCTTATCGAACGACCTACAAAACTCATATTTGAATGTCTCCATTCTAGCTTGTGTATGGAAAAGCGTGTCATTTGCCATTTGAGATTGAACACAAAGCATGGTGGGCGATTAAGCTCCTCAACATGAGCATGAAAGAGGTCGGTGAAAAGAGGTGCCTTCAATTGAGTGAGCTAGAGGAACTTCGGCTTGAGTCATTCGAGAACTCAAGAATCTTCAAAGAGAAGACCAAACGGTGGCATGATAAGAGAATAAAAGCCAAGGATTTAAGAGTGGGTCAAAAGGTGCTTCTTTTCAACTATAGATTGAAGCTATTCCCGGGCAAGCTCAAAAGCCGATGGATGGGTCCGTACACCATCACCGAAATTTTTCCTTATGGAGCGGTGGAGATTGAAAATGACAAGATGGAAAGGTTCAAAGTGAATGGCCAGTGGCTAAAGATCTTTTGGGAGCTTGAAGATCAAAAGCTCAAGGAGGTGGTCCGTTTCCAAGAACCACCCTAAGCATGATTTCAAAAGGGAGGTACCATTTTGTACATATTAGTGTTAGCTTTGCTTTCGAATTTTTTTCTTTGTTTTATTTTTAGTTTCTTTGTTTTATTTTAGTTTCTTCACCTTTCTTGCACTTGTTTTGATAGTTTAGATATGATTAATGTGGTGTGCTAGTTGTGTTGTTTGTAGTGTGCCAAATAAAAATTCAGGAGGCCAAGGCAGACCTGCCGCGGTTGACCTGCCGCGGCGGCACAACCGTGGCAGTCAAGCGACAGAGATTCTCAAGGGTCTCTGTCGCATGGTTGTCGATTCATTGCCATGTGACTGTCGCTAGGAAAGCAACCGCGGCAGTCCAGCGACAGAAATCCCCAAGGATCTCTGTTGCGAGTCTGCCGCGTGAGTGTAGCTTGGGAGAGCAACCGCGGCAAAGCCAACTTAAGGGGACGACGTCGTTTTGGCCAAAGCACTACCGTTTTGGTGCCGCGGTTGACCTGCCATGGTCTACCAACCGTGGCAGTCGGGACTACGGCACACTGACGATATAAAATGGTGGCTTCGGTTAGGGCAAACACATTTTCTTCCAATTTTCTCACAAGCAGCAGCTCTCTCTCTCTCAAGGTCGCCAGCGCACAATCGGTAATCTCCCCCCTTCTTTCGTTTGCTCTCTATTTTGGCATTATTCCCATACCCCTCTCTTTCCCTCTCTTTGAATTCTAGGGTTAGTTTGAGTGATTTGGGATTATTTTCAATGAAATGGGGGTTGAGCATGCTTTTGATTCGAAATTGGTATATTAGGTTGAGTTGTGGTTGTGGTTTGATGATCTTTGTGCTTTCCTCTTGATGATTATTGAATTTATTGTTTAAAATGGTGGTTTTTGGCAGAATTTTGGGTGATATTGCGTGAATTTGGGTGGAAGGAAGGATTAGAAGTGTTTTTCTTTGTGCTTTTTGTGTGGTTTGCGGTAGTTTGTGGTTTGGGGGTACCCGTGGTGTATCGGGTTACCAGTGGTGAGTTGACTAGGCGCCGAAGTTCTGTCGGATTTGGGTTAGAATTGAGAAGCGGCACGGTTTTCTGAGTGTCCGAAAGGCAAGAACGAAGATACCCGCAGTAGTTGATGCAGTAGATGATACCAGTGCTTCCTCAAGGCCGAGTAGGGGCGCGGGAAAGGGGCGACAGGTGGCTTCCCCGTGTGTACAGAACCCAGACTTCCCTAGCCAGTTTGCTAAATGGGTGAAGAGGAAGATGTTAGGATTATGCTCAATAGCAAGAGTGTAATATTGTAATTAACAATCTTTTTCATATTAATAAAGTGATTTCTGGTTTAAACAAATCTTATAGCATTTATAGTTTAATATTATAATTGTCAAAGTAAATAATCATAAGGTTTAAAGACAATGAGAAAAGAAGAATTGTTCATACATCTGGATATGTATGTGGTAGACACAATTCTTTAGTTAGTCTTGAATATTGTTCACAACTTAAGTTAAAGGTTGGGCACCTTTATCTTGTAAAAGTTGTAGAATTCTTTTGCTAACATTTGAGTGGGATCAAATGAGATATGATGAGTCTAAAATCATCGGAGTGTCTTCGAGCAAAAGAATCTAGTGCACTAGGTGCATTGAACTGGATCACAATGAAATACTTTATCTATAACCGTCAATAGATAAAAAGACTTTTCATTATCAGGACAATCGGAGAGTCTATCTTAATCCTGAGATAAATGATGGACTTATGGTTGCAAGTGATATCATTTGAGTTATCAATGAGTACGATTATATCGCATAGTCTATCCTCAATAGTTTGGTGATATTCATTTGTTAATCGATAGAGGACTTCATTTATAGATATGGACATCGTGGCTCCATTTATTAAATGAGAGTATAATATCATCATATGGATGTTTTGAGGTAATTGGATATTAAATCTCAGCGTTGAGTTTTCGATAGTGTCTATTGAAAACATGGCTTCTGGACAAGTCAAAATATCCAAGTTCAAAACGTGGTCATATGAATAAATATGGTAGCTTGGAGAGTTATAGGCGGTCTATGAACTCTTGGCGATTACTGATATTAATCACGAGGATACACTATCTCCAACATGATTGTCTAGGGTATGAATGAGGAACATCTTCCTTTTCTGTCTTTATTTAAGAGTTTAATTTTAGCTCTTTAGTGGAATGAGTTAAAATTAATGGATCGGACCTAAGTGAATCATTTGTTGATTGTGATTAGGTTATGTATATTGAAGCTTCAATTTAGATAGCCCGCCAAGATCCCCAATCCACACGGACTTGTATGGATCACTTGATATATTCTACTGGACCAATTTATGGGTCCATTTAGAATTACATTTAATATATTAAGAATATAATTTGCAAATTATTTATTTAATGGGCTGCTCAATTATATTAATATATTAATGAAAGGCACGTGGGCTTGTTTCTTTTAGTAAGAATGGGTCTGGTTCACATGTGGGCTTTTTATTTAAAGACCAATGGATTAAATGAAATAAGAAAATAATATATGGCCCAATATGTATGTATGGGGCGGCAAGGTGTATATTTAACCTAATATATTATTTTGTTTCATTGTTTTAATTAAATAAGAATTAATTAATTGTTTAATTAAGAAACAAATCTTTTCTGATTAGGAAATATGATTCCTAGAGTTATACTATTGGTAGTAGTATACTAAATTTAAAAGACTTGTTTGATAAGAAAATAAATAATTAATTTTATTTATTTAATCAAATAAGAAGTCTTTTTATTTAGTCAAAATAAAAGAATAAAATATCTATGAGTTGTATTAGGGTTTGAAGTCTTAAAACTAGAAGTGAATTAGGGTGCAAAAAAGACTCCTATTTTGTAGTGTGATTTGCAGCAACCCTAGTCCTTTTAGGAAGAGGATTTTCAGCCACCCTAAAAGAAAAAGAGGTAGAGAATTCGGCCATAGAGTGTGTGGTGCTTGATTCAACTTTCTTCTTCTTCTCAATTCATAGATAGGATTTTATTCTACTAAAAACAAAAAAAGAGTGAATAGATTATTCTTTGATGGTACACTAATTGCTTGTTCATCAATAAGCTTGTGTGTACAACATCGATTTAGGTTCACACGAGTTTCGATCATTAGATTGAGAACTCAAAAGTGATCGGAATAATCTTAGTCTTCTTTTGATTGTTTTGTGACTAACAAAAGAAAAGAAAAGTTTGTTTGTCAATTCTTAGGTTTGCAATTCAAAGAAAAAGGGAGACCAGGCTCCTAGGTGATTCACATTCGTGCTAGGATTGAAGATCTTGTGGATTACCATCGACGTAAGTCAATCGGATCACGCGACAAAAGGTATTCTTCTTTTTGTTGATTATATATATATATGTTTAATTAATTAAAGGGTTAAGGTTCATAAAAGGAAAAAATTTTAAAAGCTACTAAATCTATTTTTTAGTCTCGCTTCCGCCTGCGTGTACTACGGTATTTTTCCCTACAAAAGATAATCCTAAAAAAGGGGATCACCATTACAGAGTTAGGAGAGACGCCTATTCCTGGTATGATAGAGAAGAGAGGCTAGCAGACCTATGTCCAGCACCCCCTCGGGTATTGTAGGCGGATAGTGGAGGAGTTTTATGCAAAGATGGTTCCAAGGAACTACTTGTTAGGCGGCCCAGTTTGGGTGCGGGGTAAGGAAGTTAGAGTCAATGCCTCGAACATCAACAGGTATTTCAGGACAGCTGTGCCAATTGAAGATCGGGAGAGGATGTATCGGGGGTTGCCAAGAAACGACATCTTCACCAAGATGAATGTGGAGTTAGCCAACGCCTTGACAGATTATCCGTTGCCATTTTGGTACACGAGGTCCAGCCTACTGAAGCAGTCGAAGATCCATATTGACTTGGCTTTCTGGCACGTCTTCATCTCTTATTCGCTGAGACCCTGTGGGTACCGCACTACTGTGGCCTATGAGATGGCACAATTACTCCATTGTTTGTGCCATGACGAGCCGATTGACATTGGTGTACTCATCAAGATGGAGATCCACAAGTGTGGGAAGGATGAGAGCAAAAAGAAGGCCATGGGGTTCCCTAGCCTGATTACCCTGCTTTGTATACAGGCAGGTGTTGACCTCTCGACGGAAGAGATGAGAGAGGCTCCTAGAGACATAGGGATCAATCAGTGGTATTCGCTCTACCCGAGTAGGGCATTGAGGAAGCCCAGGGGACACAATAGAGCTTGAAGAGATGATGCAGATTCAGGTCCTGGGTCAGAGGCAGAGCAGTCTGAGTCAGAAGCTGAAGGTCCAGAGGCTGAGGAGCCAGAGCTAGAGCCAGAGCCAGAGCCAGAGCCAGAGCCAGAGCCAGAGCCAGAGCCAAAGCCAGAGCTAGAGCTAGAGCTAGAGCTAGAGCCAGAGGCTGGGGATGGTGAGTTGCTTTTAGAGGATGATGAGAGCAAGAGCAAGTGGACGCGTATGCTGTCAGCACTGAAGCTTACGAGGAGGCTTGAAAAGAAGGAACGGGCTGCAGCACGTGATAAGCAGATGGCGGAGGTTAGGGCAAGGAAGGAGGACATCCTGAGGGAGATAGCAACTTCAGAGGGCAGGACTAGGGCCTTGATCAGTGACATGGAGGATGGACTTATGCAGGACTTCGCTGAGCTTAGGACTGATCTTCACGTCTCCCAGTATACTAGGCAGAATAAGGCATATCCTTTCTCGCCAGTTCATCCCCGCCCGACTGGTGGTCCCTTGATTTCAGAGGAGGAGGCTCAGATGCGCATGGCTATAGAGAGATCCCTGAAGGAGCATGTAGATAGAGAGGCGAGGTTGAGCAAGGGCAAAGGGAAGTTGCTGGGTTCCTCGTAGTCACATTCCACCACCCTTTACTTTTCATGTTTAGTTTCTTTTAGTTAAAATCTTGATAGTTGTTTATTGCTTATTTTGGGATATTTTGCTTATTTTGGGATATTTTTGCTTAGTTTTCATATATTTTATTGACTTTTAGTATTTGGATATTTATGCTCTTGAACTTTTATTTCGTGTGTGATCTTTTTTGTTTTTTTTTGTTTTTTTTTTTTTTGCTTAGTCTAAGTGTGTGGCATTGTATTGTGCCTAGTTTTTAGGTTTGCAGCGTGCTTGTTTAGGGTTGCGTTTGGCCTCCCTCCCGCTTCTAAGCTTATATTGTCCAATCCGCTTATGTGCAAACATTGGGGAATGTTTCGTTTAGGTTTGGGGGTGCAGCCATTCTTTGACCATTTTTGATTGATTGTTTTGTTTATGCTTGTTTTTGTGAATATTTTTTTTCAATTTTTGCATGATTGTGTGGTTGGTCCATTCTCTTGCTTCGAGCCAAAATTTTGGAGCATTAGCTTGCTTTATGAGATGCTTTTGGGTTGTGCCTTTTGAGGCAATTTTTGCATGTGTTGAGCCCCTGAGTCTAGGCAAAGGTGGTGCTAGTTAAAGCTACACCACATTGCTTGCACGCACCCTACTAGACTCAAAAGTGTCTAAGTAATTGGGTATCGCGTTTAAGATGTCTAGATCATCAGTGGAGACTACCCGCGTGAGGCCAAAGCCTAACTAGCGTCCTTATGAGTGTGCTTTGTTTCATTGTTTCATCCTAAACACTCTTCTTGTAAATATTTAAGCATAAATAAAAAGACCTCCCTCCATACTTTGGGTTTTAAAGAACGTCATTTAAAGAGCATCATCTTTGTTTCGCCTTTGTTTGCTTGCTTAACTCGTGCCTATAGAGATGACGTAGGTTATGTGTGATTAGTCATTACAAATATCCCAAACACGTCCCATGCCTTGTGTGTGTGCTTGAATGTCCTATCTATATTGACCTACACACTAAACCCCGTCACTATATCCTCCCATGTCATACACATCACCACATCTTACATAAACACTAAACCATCCCATGTGCTATGGTTATGGCTTGTTATCGTATCAAAATGAAGCTCAAGAAAAATCAAAAGTGTAAAAGTAGTGTGTTCTTAGGCTAGAAGTGTAAGTTGTGCAAGGTTTAAGATTCTTGTTTTTTTTTTAAAAAAAAAAAATAAGAAAAAAACCTTATATGCTCTAATGTGTAAAAGTTGCAGAAAAATAAAGCAACTTAAAGTTTAGCACAAGTTGATTGATTAAATAATTCATGCCTAGGAGCTTTATTTCTGATGAGCACCAAAATAAAAGTTTAAAGCATAATTAATAGCTAGCCAATAATCCCATACCCACCTAACCTCTCCACCACCAATTCACCATATCCCCACTTGAACTTTAGAGAAGTCCTAATTGATCTTTAGGAGGAGTTTTAGCTTGTTGATGAAGGTTTCAAATGATGTTTTGCTCTTGTTCTTAATGTCCAAATCTGTTCTTGTGGTCCATTTGTATTTAAACATTAGCGGTTTTTCAAAATTTGTCATATGCGTGTAAAATTTGAAAAATTCTTGTGCTTAATTTCCAACCGCATATGTTTGTTGAGTGCGCCTAGGTTCTGAGTGGTAAAATGAGAGAGATCCACAAAGGTATAGAGTCGAGGCGAAATGCTATCATGAGACTCTTGTGTTCGATGCTTTTTGAAGCTTTGTTCACTAAGAAGTATGGAATTGCAATCTCTCATGTTACAGCACCTTAGCTTGCACTTCCCAAGCTTGTTCTTAGGGGTCTTGTCATGCATGTGTCTCAATTCGATTCGCCCATCATTGCATCTCTGTCTATAGTTGGCTCAGCAGGAAAGACGTTTGTGGGTGTCTTACTATAAACCCTCACGAGACTTCACTCGTCCTACTAGGGATCGCCTAGGGGTTTAAAAGACTTATCGTGTGCTTTTTATTTTCTTTATGTTTTTGCTTTCTTTTGTTTTCCCTTTTTGTTTGTTTATTTTGGTTTTGCTCGAGGACGACCAAAAGATAGGTTTGGGGGATGATTGATTGCTTCATTTCTACACAAAGTGTAGCCCCCTTTCTGAATCGTTTTGAGTACGATTCTCGGGTAAAACCGGGTTTTTAATGTTTCACTTGAGGTTTTTACAGATTTTTCTGATAGCAGGGGTGTTTCAGCTCTAAATGAAGTTCTTTGGGCAATTTGCGCAAATATGGAAAGTCTGGGGGCTTTGATCAGAGCGCCACGGTTGAAGCGCCGCGGTCATGCATAAGCGGCAAGGAGGCGACATAAATCCTATAAGATTGCTGCGAATGAAGCGCCGCGGTAGTGCACAAGTGGCAACAAAGCGACAGAAACCCCTCAGAATTGCCGCGGTCGAAGTGCCGCGGTTGAACTGTCGCGACTGTCCAACCACGAAAATGCCAACCGCGGCAGTGCGACCCTTCATCTTCCAAAGGGCATTTTGGTCATTTTTGGGTCCATTATATTATCCTTTTTAGGTCTTTCAGCTAGACACCATCCCCTAGCTCGAAATATTACAGAAAGTTTCCATCTTGGCTCATCTCTCCACACATCACCATCCCATCCTTTACCACCCACCAAAATCCTACCTCTCCCTAAGATCCAAACACACTAATCCCACATCTTTTCCACATCCATCGTCACTTCACCTTTTGAGCAAGAAGAACGATAGAAAGAGAAGAAGATTCAAAGAAGAAGAGGAAGATCTCCATATAGTTTTCTCTAAACTCTTTTTCTTTTATTCTTTATTGTAGCCATCTACTCATTATTTCATATTTCTTGTATGGCTACTAGTTGTAATATGATGAGCTAAACCCATATTGCTAGGATTTGATGAAACCCGATCTTTGACTATACATTTAAATGAATTGATTCTAGTTTATCCCCTATGAGCAATATTGTAGTTTGTGTAGGTATTTTAATGGACTTAATGCTTTCAATTGATTAATCTCCTTTGAATGATTTTTTGTGGTATGTTATGTACTAACTGGAGACGCATGCCACGTGTTCAATAAAATGCTCCCCTTTGCATGCTTAGAAAAGTAGACCTACTTAGGCTATCATATAGGACTCGTATAGTACACCAATGTCCGTAATGAACTCATTCGTACATTCCGGGTAATTGAAAGATAAGCTTGGGTATGTTTTGAGTGTGACTTACTCTACTTGACCAAGATTGTGGGTCAATATAAGGGTGTACGTGCATATGAATTGCATGAGCACGTTTGGGGGTGAATAACCGAGTCTAAATAGGAAGTCAATATAAGGGTGGGGTGTAGTCAAGTCCTAGCATATTTCTCTCCATTATCACATTCGAGTTTAATTTCGTGTTATTTCTTTCATTGCTTTAGCTTTAGTCTTAAATCAAGTTAGTTTACCTTGTTTATTTTGATAACTATCATTATTGATTGTTTGAATAGCAAATGATCTAGTTAATTTCGGTAATCGATCACTCAATTCCTTGGGAACGAACTTTACTTTCTATTTTGCTCTTCTCCGACCTCGTTCTATTTCGAGTGTCACTTGAGTGATAGCCAACGCCCTATGTCGCCACTTGTGCGTCTCGGTTGCCATGGCGACAAAGTGGGCGACAAAGTGGCGACCATGAAGGATTTTTTGATTTTGCATGTGGTTGCCATTTGCATTAGTTGGTCGCCATGGCGATCTCATGGGGACCATATCAGGTCTGATCAGATCGCCACTTGCATTAATTGGTCGCCATAGCGACCCTGAATTTTCTTTGTAAGTGAGGTCGCCAATTATAAGGTCGCTATTTGCAAATGGCGACCAAACTGCAACATTCACTTGAAGTCCTTTTCCGAGTGCATTTTTTATCAGAATCTACAGTGAATTACAATACACACATAAGCTCAGAATACACACAACTAGTAAGAATAAAAGGACACTTATTAGAAAAACAAAGCAAACAAAAGAAACACACCACAAGCTAAAACTAAAACACACAATCACTTATTCATAGCATGAAATGTAAAAAGAAATGCAAGTCCACACTACCGCATCCTAACATGCAAATTGGGATTGTGATGCTCATCACAAGAGTCAACTATGCAATCATTCATTCTCCTTTTGACAACCCAAAGTGGACCCATAAATTCATCTCAGACTTGATTTACCAAATCCTTCCTAACCCAAATTTTCTTTACATGGTTAGATCTCATTCTAGGTCTAGTTCTATCATGATTAGCATGCTTCAAGAATTCAAAACACCTAGATTTAATATGACCCTTCTTATGACAAAAATAACAAGTTAAAGGATACGAAGGAGTTCCCCCTTTTTGCATTAGAGGTTGAGGCCTTGAGGGACCATCCTTGGTGAGTTTCTTGATGGCTTGGTCCATCTGATCTATCTCCACCAAATAGTCACACTCCTTCACCTTAGCAACCTTCAAGGACATCTCTCTTTTGCTTAATTCCTCCTTCACTTCCTCAAGTGCCTTGTTCTTGGCATCTACACTCATAAGGGCCTTCCTCATCTTTCGTGATGATTCTTCCTCAAATTCTTCGGTGAGCTTAGCCAAATCCTCAAGCTTCTTCACCGTTACCTCATTCTCCTTGGTGAGAGCCACATTGATCTTCTTAAGCTTATGATTCTTCTCTGCCTTGAACATCTCGACTTCAAGCATGAGCTCTTGGTTGGCATTCTTAAGTCCTCCAATCTCGGAGTCACCTATGCTCTCATCTTCATCTTCTTGGCTATTCTTCTCATACAATTGTATCAAGTCACATACTTTTCCACCTTTTGTCTTTGGTGGCTACACCTCCACCACATAGCAACTCCCAATGTTTTTTAGGTTATCGTTGCACATGGTGATGTCAATCTCAAGTTCTTTCTCAAATGAATGCATAAAAAATCTCCTTTTGCACACATCAATCTTCATTTGAGTGGTAGCCATAAATGGTCTACCAAGTAGAACTTGCCACTCCCTAACATCATTGGATTTGTCACCAATGTTTAGCACCATAAAATCCGTTAGAACCACTATTCTGTCAATAACAATTGGTACATCTTTTATCTCACCACATGACGTTAGTGAAGTTTGATCTGCTAACATGAGCTTCGTCCCGGTTGGCTTTAAACCTACCAAACCCAGTTTCTCATAAATTGATAGGGGCATCATACTAACACTTGCACCCAAGTCAAGCACTCCTTTAAGCACCCCCACTATCACCAATGGATATGGGGATCACAAAACTTCCGGGATCATCAACCTTCTGAACATATGCTTCTTCAAACAACATTGCTTCATCTCTAGCTCCATCCTTTTTGACAAAATTCCCTTCCTTAGCTTGTTCGGTGTGGCTTGGAAACTTCCCCTTCTCTTGCTTTTGGAGGGCCTCGGTAATTTGCCCCATTTGAGTCTCCAATTTCCCAAACGATGCTTTTAGGTTGCCAAACCTTTGGCCACTAGCTTGCATAAAACTTGTCAAAGTGTGCTTGGCTCTTTGGAAACCTTGCATCATCCCTCTCATTTCTTTATCAATGTTACGGCGAGGTTGGTATGAGCTAGGTTGAGTATTGTTGTTGTTGTTCCATTGATTTCCTCCCCATTGATTTCCTCCTTAGGGGTATCCTCCTTGTTATATCCACCTTGTGGTTCTCTTTGACGGTATCCTCCTTGTGGGTTACCACCTTGATTGTTCATTCCTTGTTGTTGGTTTCCTCCTTGTTGTTGATTACTAGGTGGTGGGTTCAAGATGTTGTTGTTGTTTGACCAAGAGAGGTTGGGATGGTTTCTCTATGGTTGAGTGTAGTTGTTAGAGTATGAATTGTTTCCATGTCCTTGGAATCCCATAGCTTGGACTTCCTCTTGCTCTTGCCCTTGAAATGTGTCATTAAACCCTTCATTCTCACTGAATTGGCCGCTAGAGCTTCCCTCTTGTCTTCCTAACAACTTCACCCCTGCCTTCGGAAATCCCATGCTCTCAATATATGAAGTCAAGGACTCCACCTTCTTGTTTATCCTTGAAATTTCTATAGCGGTTTTCATGCTAGCACTCACATCAAACTTTCCACCTTGAATACTATTTGCATTCCTTTGTTGAGAGTTTTGTGCTAACATCTCATAAATTTCATATATCTCAGATGCGGTTTTGGTGTCATATGAACCTCCACAAGTATTATCCACCAATACTTGGGAAAAACGAGTGAGACCACCTTGGAAGCAAGATACCTTATACTCCTCGGTGAACATGTGAGGAGGGCATTGGGCCACAAGAAGTTGATACCTCTCCTAAGATTCATGAAACAACTCCCCTTCACTCTCATAGAAATCCGCAATTTTGACCTTCAACTCATTTGCCTTCCTAGCTGCAAAGAATCTATTGCAAAATACCTTTCAAATCTGACTCTAGCTTGTCAATGACCCCGGCCTAAGCCCCATTAGCCATGTCATAGCCGCATCCTTCATATAGTACTAAAAGTAACGCATATGTAATTGCTCGCGAGAGAGACGCATGATAGGGAACATCTCAATAATTGCGCTGAACTCCTTCATGAACTGTAGGCAATCTTCATTTAGCTTCCCATGAAATGCGGTCAAAAGGTTGACGTGCATCGTCCTAAGCTCATATCCCCTAGCAATCGGGTCTAGCACAATAGGTGGTGGTTGGTTCCTGATAGCCGGCAGGGCATACTCTCCCATGGTCATCCTTTGACCATGGTTGGTGGAGTTTCTTCAGTCATCTCTTCTCTAAAAGGGCCTTCATCCTCCCTTCTAGGTTGTTGTCCTTCCGTACTCATAGTTTGTCTAGGAATTGCTTCGAACTCTCTCACACGGCTAGTGTCTTCCAATGGGGGATGTACTCCTCTACCTAGAGATCTCCTACTGTGCATAAAACCGAGTACCTAAAAGATGAACAAATAAAGAGATACAAGGAAAGAAAAAGTAAAATAGCACTATGAACAAGTTAACTACCAACAACCAAAATACTAAACTAACAATCCAAATTACACAAAAGAAAATATGAAGAAAAGTCAATCTATGTAATCAATGCTACCATTCCCCGGTAGCAGCGCCAATATTTGATGAGCCGTCGTGTACTCACAAAAATGATATAATTTTGTTTGATCTTTGAAAACCCTTTTAAGTCACTTAAATCCTTTAAAATGTGATTTTATAGCAACTGGTAAGCAAGTTCGTTCCACAGGGATATGGAGTGCTAATTAGATATATTGACTAATCTTGGACAAGTAAAATAAATCATAATGTTTGATAGATGTGTGGTTTCAAAAACCACCAATGCTAACTATAAAATTGAAAATACACAAGTGTTATGAAAAATAGAATACTCAACAAACTTGATAAGAATAGTGATGCAAACAATTAATAAGATTGCTAGGGAATAGATTGATTAGCATTTGAGTGTGGGTAATGCCATATAGCCACTTTAATGTACCAATATCTTTATGTCAACCACTAAAGGCTTAGATTAGTGGGGTTGATATACCCACCACTAATCTATCCTATTCAATGGGTTCTTAATCACACAGGGAGTGTCAATCCAAATATGAATAAATAACATATTACTCTACTCAATATTGCAATTAACAAGTGATATATAAGTCAATTACATAATGAATAGAATCTAATAATTTGAATGAATAGAGCACATAAGAGATTCATTACAAGCTAAAGCTAATACCCACAACCAATTGATCCTCAAATCTAACCCCTAGATTAGGGGTTTAGTTACATATATTAGCAATAAATGAAAAGAAGTAAATTGTAAGGAAATCACCCTTGGGCCTCCTTCTTTAAGCTTGATCCTTCTTTTCCTTTATGCTCCTAAATGCAAAGAATGGAAGGAGAGGATGTGTCTTGAAGTGTGGATGTTTTGTGGAAAGTGACAAAGGAATTTGTGTGGAGAAATGGTAGGAGATGAATGATTTAGGGAAGTAGTCAAGGTTTGGATGGAATTAGATAAGTACAAGTAGAGAAATGGAGGATGAGGAATGGTGAGCCATGGATGAGAAAGCTAGATCTCAATGTGATCAATTTCGTGCTTTTCTAAGGTCTGGATCTCTTCTGAAGATGAAAGACCGCTCTATATATACACACTCTTGGACATGTACTGATAATTGCTTGATTCGCTGATGTGGCGCCAAGTTCGCTATTTTGTCGCTATGGCGACCCTGGTGCGCAAAATGGTTAGATGCAAAGGTCGCCATAAACACCATCATTTTCGCCATTTAGCAAGTGGCGACCATGAGCAAATTGTGAAGAGGTCGCCATTTGCACATGAGGGTCGCTATGGCGACCATATGTGGTGACCCTGCCTAAAGGTGTGAGGTCGCCATTTGCAAGGGTGGGTCGCTATGGCGACCCCCAAATGGCAACCCACCTGATGCATTTTTGAGACTTTCTATCGCCATAGCGACCAAGTGGCGACCTTCTGGAGCTCTGAATAATCCTCAGTCGCCATGGCGACCATGTAGCGACCTCCTCTTGCCTAAGTGGCGAAAATGCCCTGTTTCTTCCCATTTGTGAACCTTTTTGCACAGAAGTCCTCAACTTCATCCTCTTGCTCTTGAAACCTAATAAAACCTGAAACACTCGATTTAACACCATTAAACACGGGGAAATGCCTGAGAATCAAGCAAAAAGAATCGGAAGTGAGGGCCAAAATCATACCAATTTTGGCTTGATCACTTCTCAAATGGTCAATCATCGCACTAAGACATACACACCTTCGTGCAAGCGCGGACATTTCTGATCACACAAACATAAATGAATTACATCACACAAAACCACACTTAGATCTAACAATGAAGTGCAAGTGTTATGTGAGAATATAACAAGCATGGAAATAGATGAAATCATGAATATTCACCAAGCATGTGACACATAACAAATATGCAAGATATAAAAATGCATAAGTGTGATGATAAAGCATATAAGCACACAATTAAGATAAACACAAATGCAATCATAAAAATTGAAATATGAAAGTGTGTGTATGCAACTAAATCTCTTCAAGAGGCAAGTCAAGTAATTACCTTTCACTCTTGCTCTTGAAGTCACGTTGGGAAGTTCAGAAGCTTGCCAAACAGA
Organism: Acer campestre; assembly: GCA_954870605.1. Classification (NCBI taxonomy): domain Eukaryota; kingdom Viridiplantae; phylum Streptophyta; class Magnoliopsida; order Sapindales; family Sapindaceae; genus Acer; species Acer campestre. The sequence continues at coordinate 17,594,521 of OX940804.1, forward strand.
ATAACCTAATATACCTGTAGCATACCAATCCTAATGTGGTTTGTCATGGAATAGGCCAATCATAAATGAGGAACTTACAATCTCACCCTTTGGCTATTTCATGACAAAACAACCACTCATAATATAATCCTCACAAAACACAATATAAAGCTATTGATCAACAATTGTAGATTCTACATTATAATAAGATAAACCTAAGATATTAAGTCTTCAAGCTCTTCAATCTCTTCATAGATCATCATACCTACTCACAATAGCAAGAAAGCACTTTCCAAGAATAAGTGCATGGGAGGTGAACAAATATATATATATGTATATAACATTTGCACTCAATGAAGCAATATAAAGAAATGCATGTGAAATGCTCCCCCTAAATGGCTACTCTCTTACTCTCTCTCAAACTTCTCCCACAAAGCATACACAATGCTCCCCCTATATCTCTCAAAACTTCTCCCCCTTTTTGTCATAAGATAGGCAAAGGAGTTTCCCCTATCGAGTTGCTTTAGCAAAGAGAGCTATTAGCACAAAAGACATTTGCATAATCATATAAATGAACTTTATGTAACTCAAGTAATTGAGAGAGATTCAAGGAGTTTTATTTATAAAAAAAAAAAAAGTGTGACAAAGATGCTTTGTATGCAAGACATGTTGCATTCAAGTTCAAAATCAATGGTATTTGGCAAAGCAAACATTAAAAGGGTTTCCAAGAGAATTCAAACCAATTTGTACCCTTTTGTCATAAACAAGCAAGATATAGTTTTTCGAAAGATATTTTCGAGCTAAGAGCAACTATATCAATCCTTAAAGGCAAACCAATACATGGATTCAAAGATCCCATTCGATTTTTTCAGATGAAACATCCATATGATAGTAGCCTTGTTTACACCTTTAAGAAGAGAGAGAATACTAATTTGGATATAAAATCCTTATTGATTAAGTGGATACTAGATCCTTATTGATTTTAGTCTTCTCATTTACTTTTCACACAAAATTTGTATATAAGCAATCAAAAACATTTCATGCATATCATTTTAAGCATGTCATGGAGATAATTATGGGTCATTCTTAATTCTCCTAGTCCAAAATGCATGTTTGATCATAAATATGTCATGGATTGCAAACTAAGCAATGGTGCACACTTATATAAAAAAAAAAACATATAAGCATATATGTGCAATCAACAATCTCAAGCAATTATCAAAAGAGCATAAATTTAATCAATTTTTTGCATATGACAATTCACACAAGTTTGCTCTCTTTGCTTGAGCTCCCCTCAATGGGTCAATTCCAACCAAGTCAAAGGGAGGCAAGAGCTCCTATAGACTTACCAAATCCATTAGACCTAGTTGCATCTACGGGTATCAAATTGGCACAATGGCAAGCAGGTTCATTCATTTGAATCCACCTAAGTTCCACTTTATCATTTCTAGTGGTCATAGACATGTTTCTAAGTTCCCTCGGTTCATGCAAACTTGCCCTCTTTTTCAACCGTTTTTCTTTCATGCTCTCTAACCTACACCTCTTAATTTATTGAAAGCAATTTGGTCTTAAGTGACCAATCATACCATAAAAATGACAAGTAGGTACAAAGTAAGAAATTATATCATTGCATTGTGATCTTATCGAGGCATTGTCATGTTGATGAGATTGTCTTTGATGGTGCATCAGTTTTCTTCTCTTTGGATCTTGAGCCGATTGGTGTTACCTTTGTGGTCTAGCTTGTTGAGGTGGTTGAGCCGGTTGAACATGCCTCCTTGGTTGATTAAAGCTTGGGTATAGAGCTCTTGTAAGTTGAGGTTGAGCTTCACCCTTTGTTAGAATCTTCATTTGGCCATTCTTGGATGACTCTCTAAGATCAATCTTCCTCCTAGGGTGTTAAGAAGGTAAAGCTAAGCTTTTGCCTTGAGCTTGAGGTTGCTTGATCTTAGCCTTCTTCAAAACTTCTAGATACCTCATTTCCTTGTCCTTGACAATCTTCAAGGGGGCACTCTTAGAAGATTCACCCACTTCAAGAGTCTTCTCGTGATAAGAAGATTGAGGAGGCAACTTATAAACAATTTCCTTCACAAAAGTTGTCTTGTTGGATGAATGTGTGACTTCCTCATTAACAAACCCTAGGCCTCTCTTGTCACTAGGCATCTTCCTACAACCTAGCATAATGTTGAGCTTTTACGCACCCGAAGTGAATTTAGCAAGTGACATCCTTGCTTCTTCAAGCTCTTTCTTTAACTTGTCCTCATTTTCTTTAACAAGTTTTACTTCCTCATCTAAGAGAATCACCTTTTCTCTTAGTTGAAGTTTATCTTCCTTCAACCCAAAAATTTTCTTCTTTTTCTTCTTCAAGGAGTCATGAAAGAATGTCATGAAATCATCATAACTCATTCTTTCCTTGTTGTTAAAACTCTCCAAGTCAGAGTTATCGTCGTCACATGAGTATAAGCAACACTCATCACATTGCCTCTCACTAATTGGGCCAGCTTCCTCATCAAGACCTTTGCCTTGGTCATTTGATGTCATATAAGCAACTTCCCTTTGCGTAGCTATATCACTCACACTTCTAGCTACCTTTTCATCTACTCCTTCTTTAAGATCATAAATAGAGGCATTTTTGCTTTCTTCCCCAACATCTACATGAGAGGCTCCAAAGGTCGTGTAGTAAATTGCAAGCTCTGCATCACTCGAAGAATCTTCTACACTCTCACTATCACTTGATGAGGTGGCCATCTCCTTTCCATTTCTCTTATTCTTCAAGTTACCACAAACCTTGGAGATATAACCGTATCCCCCACATTCAAAGCATTGAATGTCTTTTCTTGAAGACTTCTCATGGCTTGGCTCAACCTTCTTAGAGTCATTCTTTTGTAGCCTCAAGAACTTCTTGAATCTCTTCGCCATTAGAGCCACATCTTCATCCAAATCATCATCCTCCTTCACAACCTTGGAGGTCTTCAAAGCTATATTCTTTTGCTTTTCAGGAGATAAGGTTGTAGGAGCCTTCCTAGACTCATAGGCTATAAGCCTTCCAATCACTTCACTCAACTTCATCTTCTTGAAGTCACTATTCTCTTCAAGCGCCGTCACCCTAGATTCAAATCTAGGAGGTAGTGACCTTATGATCTTTTGCTTGATCCTCCTATCCGAGTATGGGTCACCTAATTGATGGCTTTGATTGACGATGTCCATCAAGTTCACTTGGAAGTCATTGAAGCACTCATGATCCTCCATCTTAATAGTCTTGAATAGGGTTTAAAGCACTTGGAGCTTGGAGTCTTTCACCTTCTTGGTTCCCTTATGTTTCATCTCCAAGATTTTCCAAGCTTCATGTGCATTTTGGTGATTTAGATGAGTTTATATTGACTTTCATCCATTGCACAAAGCAAAGCATGCATGGCTTTGTTGTTCCACTTCGAAGGTCCATACTCATTGGTACTCCAATGAGCCTTGGGCTTGGGCACAATGCTTCCATCTCCGGTGGTTACGATGGGAGGTGTGTATTTGTCCTCAATCACCATCCACACCCTATCATCTATCGCCGATAGATAGGACTTCATCTTCCTCTTTCACGAGGAGTAATTGTCACCCTTGAGAAATGGTGGCCTTATGCTCGACGCTCCCTCTTTGCTAATCCCAAATTCACTCATAGTGTTTGGGTGAATGTATGCAAATAAATGCAAATGAATGTTGCAATCAAAACACACAAAAGCAAGACACACAAGAAAGAGCAAGGATCACCTAATTATGTCCACGAACCTGCTCTGATACCAATTGAAAATATATATACATGCGGCTAATACAATCTGAGGGGGTGAATGGGTTGTTAATTTATTATTACCAATTTTTCGATTAGTCAATATTAATCACAATAAACCCAATTCAACAAACAATAAAAATAAAGTAAATGTGCAAAAATTAAAGAACACTTGATTTTTACATAAAAACCTTCAACAAGGAAAAATCACAAGCTATTTTGCTAGCCACACACGGTCCTCAAATCCACTATATGTAATGATGTTTACAACCCTAGGTTGACCTCTAGTCACACCATTCTTGGTTACTAACCCACCATTACTACCCACATGCCTTTTATAGTGATTTTAGACTAAAGATGCTTAAGCACTACACACCGATAGTCATAAGACTTAACTCTCAATGAAGAGATCAATAACCTATGTGAATATGTGATAATATTCTAAATGCAAATAATGCTACGCTACACTAAATGCTTATATAGGAATTTAAGATGTCAATGTGGACAATCCTAGATATCATAATGTCTATATTAATGCTCATAAGGACTTAACTAGATGAAGACATGTAAGTCTAAGACCTAGTCATCAAACAAAGCCAAATCAACACAAGTTGTCAATAAACATGGCAAGGACAATAAATATGTGATTAACAAATGCAATCAATGGGTCCTAAATAACAATGTTTAAATGCAAATCATATAGACTTAGCTAGAGGGTAAAATGATCATAAATGCTAGATATCACAAACAACACATCTCAACCAATAAACAAAGTCTCAAACATGTTAGAAACAACATTAAGCAAGGAGACATGTATTTAATTAACAAATAAATGCTAAACCTAGGCAAATATGTCATAAGAATAAAACAATAGGTTCTAGGACATGTAGAAATTACATAGTAGAAGAAAACAAGAAAGCCCATTCTTGGATGATGCTATGAAGATGCTAGATGCTCATGGGAATGTGTTTGGATGAGTAAAGGTGAGTTCTTAGGAGCTTCTCTCTCTAGGATATTGCTTTCTCTCACTAAGTTCAATTTTTGAGCTCACAAAAATGAGCTAGGAAAAATATGGTACTTATATAGGAGGTCAAAACAAAGCTACATCGTTTTGGGAAAGTTCCTAGAAAACGGGAAATTTGGTCGTCCATGCCCTCAGAATCAAGGGCGCCGAAATACTAATAGATGCTCTGGTATGAATTCGGTGGCCTTATTCTGTTGCCCCACACCGTTGAATCCAGGGCACTGAAATCCTCCTGAAAAGCCAACTTCTAACACAAGCGCATCATAGGACGAGCACAAAGGATTAATCAACAACCACACAAAACTAACCCTAATCTAAGAGAAGAATGGGATCTTCTCAAATGGTCAATCATCACGCTAAGACATGCACACCATCGTGCAAGCACGGACATTTCCGATTACACAAACGGAAACGAATTACATCACACGAAACCACACTTAGATCTAACAATGAAGTGCAAGTGTGAAGTGAGAAAATAACAACATGGAAATAGATGGAACCATGAATATTCACCAAGTATGTGACACACAACAAATATGCAAGATATGAAAATGCATAAGTGTGATGATAAAGCATATAAGCACACAATTAAGATAAACACAAACGCAATCATAAAAAATGCAATATGAAAGTGTGTGTGTGCAACTAAATCTCTTCAAGAGGCAAGTCAAGTGATTATCTTTTGCTCTTGCTGTTGAAGTCATGTTAGGAAGTTCGGAAGCTTGCCAAACACAATAACCTAAGCAACCAGTAACATACCAATCCCAATGTGGTTTGTCATGAAATAAGCCAATAAAAAATGATAAACTTACAGCACCCTTGTCTATTGTTCATTAGCGCCACACCCTTGCCATTTTCTCTCGTCGACAACGCCACTTGGTGAGAAGGAAGTGTGTTTTTCTCACCATTAATTTCTCCCATTTTGAGAAGGAAGAGCAGACAATGAGAGACCTGTTTCTTACCACTCTATCAATGGCTCAAAAAAATGAAAAAAAAATATATATCAACTAAAACAATGGAAAGATAGCAAAACACACTTGTTGCAATTGGTTAATTTTCAAATTGGTCATCATATACTTTTACATTTAGCAACACAATATAGTTAAATATTAGAAATGCCTTTGTATTTCTCAAATTCTAAGTTTTTTTGCTTATGTGTATAGAAATAGAGGACCTTACTACTAGCATTTGCTGGGAGCTTGTAAAGGATGGATATATTGCTATATGGAGGAAGGCTTTGAACAATAGTTGCTATCACCACTGTGATGTTGGAGTGCAACCTCCATTATGTGATTCCATTGATGGTTCAGATAGTATTTGGATCCAAAGAAGTGACCACATAACAAAATAATGATATATATATATTTTTTGAAACGGCAAACTTTATTCAACCAAAGACAAACAAAGCAATAAGGCAACCAACATAACAACCGAATCATAAACAAATAGCCTGAAATAGGAGCCAACAAAACCACACACCCCAAACCCCAACCAAACAGAGGAATCCAAAATAGCACAACAAAAAAACAAAAATAGAGGATTACAACACCTGACCTTCCACCACTATGTTTGAGTCTCTAGGAATGTAGCTCACTGAAGTGTTGCCTAAGGAACGAAGTTTTGAGCGAATATCATAGATAATATCAACCCGGGCCATATTTCCAAAATCACCATCCATCACCCATGAGATCACCACAATTGAGTCACTTTTGATACAAATGGGTATCCCCCCAAGCGAAGTTTTCGACTTACATAAGAGGCAAGCTTTCTAGATTGCTTTAAAGCTCAGTTGTGGAAGCATCCACATTTCCCACATACCCTGAAAACGAACATAAAACCTCCCCTTTATAATTGCAAAGAACACCTCCAATCCCCGCCTTCCCCAACTCTTTTTTAAACGAACCATTGACGTTGAATTTCAGAGCCTTATTAAGAGGGGACCCAAGCCTTTTCCTTTTTAGTCTTAGCAGATTTTTCTTCCAAACTGTAGACTTCCAGATTCTCTACCATTACCGTAATTGGATCCCTATATCCTTTACCATGGTACTTATGTTAGGATTATGCTCAATAGCAAGAGTGTAATATTGTAATTAACAATCTTTTTCATATTAATAAAGTGATTTCTGGTTTAAACAAATCTTATAGCATTTATAGTTTAATAATTGTCAAAGTAAATAATCATAAGGTCTAAAGACTATGAGAAAAGAAGAATTGTTCGTACATCTGGATATGTATGTGGTAGACACAATTCTTTAGTTAGTCTTGAATATTGTTCACAACTTAAGTTAAAGGTTGGGCACCTTTATCTTGTTAAAGTTGTAGAATTCTTTTGCTAGCATTTGAGTGGGATCAAATGAGATATGATGAGTCTAAAATCATCGGAGTGTCTTCGAGCAAAAGAATCTAGTGCACTGGGTGCATTGAACTGGATCATAATGAAATACTTTATCTATAACCGTCAGTAGATAAAAGTAATTTCATTATCAGGACAATCGGAGAGTCTATCTTAATCCTGAGATAAATGATGGACTTATGGTTGCAAGTGATATCATTTGAGTTATCAATGAGTACGATTATATCGCATAGTCTATCCTCGATAATTTGGTGATATTCATTTGTTAATCGATAGAGGACTTCATTTATAGATATGGACATCGTGGCTCCATTTATCAAATGAGAGTATAATATCATCATATGGATGTTTTGAGGTAATTGGATATTAAATCTCAACGTTGAGTTTTCAATAGTGTCTATTGAAAACATGGCTTCTGGACAAGTCAAAATATCCAAGTTCAAAACGTGGTCATATGAGTAAATATGGTAACTTGGAGAGTTATAGGCGGTCTATGAACTCTTGGCGATTACTGATATTAATCACGAGGATACACTATCTCCAATATGATTGTCTAGGGTATGAATGAGGAAACATCTTCCTTTTCTGTCTTTATTTAAGAGTTCAATTTTAGCTCTTTAGTGGAATGAGTTAAAATTAATGGATCGGACCTAAGTGAATCATTTGTTGATTGTGATTAGGTTATGTCTATTGAAGCTTAAATTTAGATAGCCCGCCAAGATCCCCAATCCACACGGATTTGCATGGATCACTTGATATATTCTACCGAACCAATTTAGGGTCCATCTAGAATTGCATTTAATATATTAAGAATATAATTTGCACATTATTTATATAATGGGCTGCTCAATTATATTTTTATATTAATGGATGATATGTGGGCTTGTTTCTTTTAGTAAGAATGGGTCTAGTTTACATGTGGGCTTTTTATTTAAAGTCCTATGGATTAAATGAAATAAGAAAATAATATTTGGCCCAATATTTTTATATGGGGCGGCAAGGTGATTATTTAACCTTAAATATTATTTTGTTTTCATTGTTTAATTAAATAAGAATTAATTAATTAATTAATTAATTATTTAATTAAGAAACAATCTTTTCTGATTAGGAAATATGATTCCTATTGGTATACTATTGGTAGTAGTATACTTAAATTGAAAGACTTGTTTGACAAGGAAATAAATAATTAATTTTATTTATTTAATCAAATAAGGAGTCTTTTTATTTTAGTCAAATAAAAGATTTATGAGTTTGATTAGGGTTTGGAAGTCTAAAACAAAATAGGAATTAGGGTGCAATAAAAACTCCTTTTTGTTTGAGGATTGCGGAAACCCTAACCCCTTTTTGGCTAGAGAATTCGGCCACCCTAGTTAAAAAGAAGAAAGAAATTTTGCCACATATATAAGTGGTCTTATAATTTTCGGCCATTAGGGTTTTTGGGTGTGCAGAATTTTATTTTCTTCTTCTTCTCAATTCATAGATAGAGAGCTTTTATTCTACTAAAACAAAAAGGAGACATAGATTATTCTTTGATGGTATACTATTTGCTTATTCATCAATAGGCTTGTGTATACTACATCGATCAAGGTTCACGCGAGTTTCGATCACAAGATTGAGAACTCAAAAGTGACCGGAATAATCTTAGGTTTCTTTTGATTGTTTTTGTGACTAACGATTAAGAGAAAAGTTTGTTTTATCCAATCACAGGCTTGCAATTCAAAGAAAAGGGAGACCACGCTCCTAGGTGATCCACGTTCGTGCTAGGATTGAAGATCTTGCGGATTACCATCGACGTAAGTCAATCGGATCACGCGACAAAAGGTATTCTTCTTTTGTTATATATTATATATCTTTAATTGATTAAAAGGGTTTAAGGTTCATAAAAGGAAAAGTTTTTAAAAGTTACTAAACTATTTTTTTAGTCTCGCTTCCGCTGCATGTACTTTTACGGTATATTTTTCCCTTCAACTTAAACCACTAAGCCACCCTGAACCTCACCAAATCAATATACACAACTTTCTCCGCCGCAATGCCTTTGAACAGTGCATGATTTCGTGCCTCCCATAAAGACCAGACCACCGCATTGAATAGCGTCGCCCAGACTATTCCAAACTTCGATGACAAGCACAACCCCTTCCAGCCTGAAAACCACTCCTTAATATTCTTTTTGGCACGACAGCTCATCAACCACCAGCCCATACAAGAAATCCAAATACCCACGACCCATGAACAAGACAAGAATAAATTATCCAATGTCTCAGTTGTCCTGCCACAAAGTGGGCACAACATACCATCATTCAAGATAACACCAATATGATTCAGAGTCTCATGGACCATAATCCTGCCTCTAAGGAGCTTCCAAACAAAGATTTCCACTTTCGGCGGACTGATTCCAGACCACACCAAGTTGAACTCCGATAATCCCTTCTCACTAAACTCTTCAATGCATCTTCTATAAGAACTAACAAAGAAAATACCTTTTGGACAGAAAGTCCACACAACCAAGTCTGGTATACCTTTTTGAACCTTAATGCTATCAAAAACTGCACTAAAATCCTCCCAAATCTCCAACTCCCAGTCAAATAAGCCTCTTCTTAACCACATTTCCCACTTCCAAGTCTCACCCTCCCATTTTCCATAATCATTGATAGTGCTGCCCTTGTTAATGATAGCATAAAAATTCTCAGATACACAACTTTTAACGTTAATCTATCCCACCATACATCACACCAAAAGCACACCTTGTCCCCATAGCTCACCACCACCTTCAAACCTTCCTCAAGGATTATTGCCGAAAGAGACCCTTCCTTGAAGAGATCATTGACTGCCTTTACAAAAGGAAAGGTTGTGGATGCAGTGTTCCAATTCCAATGAAGATTAGAAACTTTAGCACCATGCTTAGCACAAATGACCTCTTCCACAAAGAGTCATCCTCCTTACCAAATCTCCACACCCATTTTGCCAACAATCCTCTATTGTTGTCCAAAATCCTCCCAACCCCAAGCCTACTGTTTCTCTTGCTTTTACAAATGGTATCCCAGTCGACCACATGGATTTTCCTCTTCTCAACCCCATCACCCTAAAAGAAACTCCTTTGAAACTTTTCAATAGCATAAGCCACACTAATTGAAACGTTAAAACCGTCATAAAGTATGTTGGAATGCTTGAAAAGATAGCTTTGAACAAAATCAGATGGCCACCTTTGCTCAAAAACTTCTTCTTCCAAGGCGCCAAACACTTTTCAATACGAGTCAACACCGAGTTCTAGAATGATTTGGAGCAAGGCTTAGCTCTTAAAGGCATACCAAGATAAGAAATCAGAAGATTGGCATTCTTAGACATAAAAGATGTTGCCCAGTTCTCAACCCTAAGCTTTATCCCCACCCTTACAACACAAGATTTGTGGAAATTAATCTTGAGCCTAGACGCCATCTCAAAGCACCACAAAATTCTCTTCGAGTTAAAAAGATACTCCAACTTATATTCTAAAAAACGAATCGTATCGTCCACATACTATAAATGCGACATATGAACCTCATTATTACTTATGATAATACCTCTAACCAAATTTAGATCCTCAGCTTGCTTCAGACAGCCACTCAGACTTTTAACCATCAAATTGAAGAGAAAAGGTGACAACATATCACCTTGACACATCCCTTTCTCAACCCTAAACTCCGCCATCATACTACCGTTGACCAAAACTGACATCGAAGGAGTCGAAATACACCACTTCATCCATTGCCTCCACCTCAAACCAAAATCCATCCCTTCCATAATAAAATCCAAAAAGGAATGGTCCACCGAATCATACGCTTTTTTGAAATCCAACTTCACCAGAAAACCCTAATTTTCGTCTTTTCGCCAACTATGGATAAATTCTTCTGCAACCACAAAACTATCCATAATCTGATAGTTCTTAACAAACGTTGATTAGCTCTCACCAACAACCGAATTCATGAACACCTTCAAACGATTTGCTAAAACTTTAGCAAGAATCTTATACATGGAGCTCACAAGGCTAATCAGTTTGTAATCTCTCTTAGTCTTCAGATGGGAAACATTCAGAATAAGCGCTATAAACGTATTGTTCAAATCCTTTACAAATTTTCCATTCTCATAGATCTCATGAATAAACTTTATAAAATCTTCTTGAATGAATTCCTAATTTGCCTTAATGAAATTCAAGTTCAAGCCATCAGGGCCTGAAGCCTTGTTACCATCACAGCAGCAGCACAACTGCCCAAACCTCCTCTTCCTTGAAACTTACTTCCAACACCTCTCTTTCGTTAGCCAAAAGTTGCCTCAAATTGAGACCTCTAACAACTGGGCGTTTCACTTGACATTCGAATAATGGTTCTTGAAGAAATTCCAAAACCCTTCCTTTTTGAGAAGGATCCGTTACCGACACACCGTAAAAAATAATGTCATTGATGTGGTTCCCACTGAAAATAATATTATAGCGTGCGTGTCAAATAAATACAACCTAGAGGGGGGTGAATGGGTTGTTAATCCATTATTACCAAATTATCCAGATTAGCCAATATTATAAAAATAACCCCAATTCACCAAACAATAAAATCAAGTATAAAAAATGGAACTTAAAGAATACTTGATTTTTACATGGAAACCCTCAATAAGGAAAAACCACGAGCTATTATGCTTGCCACACACGGTCACCGAAATCCACTATATGAGTTAACGGTTGCACCTTCAAGCGATACATGGACCCTCACCCTAGATAACCTCAGGCTATGGACACTACCACTTGCCACTCTTGGTTCAATCCCTAGAGATATCCCCCGATTAGTACTCTTAGCATGAGCACCTCCTACTCTACCCGCGGGTCTTTTATAGTGGCACTTGACCAATAGCTTGCGCACTGAACCACCTTAGTCACAAGACTTACTTCTCACGAAGAGATCAACACCCTATGTGAATATTATGCAATATCCAAAATGCAATTAATGCTAGGGAACACTAAATGCTTATCTGGAGATTAAATGATGAAAATAAAATCAATCCTAGATATCATATAACTATATGTCATGGCATACAACTTAGCTATGTTAAGGATAACCAATCCTAGATACAATAGCTATCAAAAACATTCTCAATCAAACAATGAGATCAATTTAGCTAGATGTTATATAAACATGAAAACCTAGCTATCACAAAACAACAACTCATTTAATCAACACATAATCTCAATATTGTAAGTAAAAATTAATCTAAAAGCATACAAGTTATAAATGAGATAAATTGCTAAGTAAAAACACTAAATTTAATGAAGATAATGTTCAACTTACCATAACATGTGTGTTGAAGAAGACACATGCATTAGCACATACTAGATGATCCTAGATGATGGTTGGATGATGATTTATGCACATGGAAATGAGTTGGGAGAGTTAAAAAGCAGTCTTGGTGCTTTCTCTAACTAGGGAACTCTTAATCTCTCTTTAGGGTTTTGTAGTTTTTGTTCCTTAAATACAAATGAGAGAAAGAGATGTATTTACAGTGCTTAGTTGATAGCCTTATATCCCTTCGAAAATGAGAAAAATCATATTTCAAATGAGTGAGATATGGTCAAATTACGAAACAGGGGCAAAGTAGTGCATTGGTCCATTACGCTAGTATAGACCCACGCAGTTACCAGCGCACTAGCAAATCAGTACAATATCTTGATTTTCGAGCACCCCAAACCATGACCAAACGACATCGAAACCTTTTGTATGATATACAGTTGGAAAGGTATGGATGTCTACTTCTTACTACTTTTTATGGAATGACATTTCAATATATGTAGAAAGAGTTATGATAAATAGAGTGACCAAAGGTCAGACTTGGAAAATAGCAGAGATGCCCTGTTTTAATGGTAACTTTGGAGATATCAAAACCAATCGAAAAACTGTCATGAAATATTACAAATAATATACCATTGGAAAGGTATGGGTGTCTGGTTTGTACAAAATTTTTTAAAACATATTTTGAAACTTTGTATAAAACTCTATGGTCACAAGACCATGCAAAGGTCAGTTTTGAAAACATTTGAAACATTGAAATCCAATATTTTGAAACTAGACATTTCACTCCAAACAACCAAACCAAATATAATACTTATCCAAGAGAAAAATAACCAACGCGTTAAGATATGCACGCCATCGTGCAAGCATGAACATTTCTGATCAATCTCCGGGAAACAAATTACACGACACACTTATAACACAACATCAACCATCAAAGATGTGCAAGTGTGAAGTATAAAGTGAATGCATCCTAATGCCTAAAAAGACATGGCAATTATCAATCAAGATGCAATCAATTAAAACACACATGAAGAGAGTTCAATAACATGAATGCACATAAATAAAGCACACAACATACAAGATAGTATGGATAAGCATGATTTGTATGTGTGTGCAACTAAGATCTCTTTAATGTAAGTAAGCACAAGTATTTTACCTTTGGAGTGCTTATCATCTTGAGGTCTTGAGAGAGCATTTGTTGTGCTTGATCATCAATAATGATGCACCTATGCTACCCTTACAATACAAGCCCCAATTGTGGTTTATCCATGAAATAAGCTAATCAAAACTTAAGGAACTTACACCCTCTTCTTCTCCCAGTATCCAAGCAATGAAAAAATCTATAATTTATATCCCTTTTTTCAGCCAGCTGATCCTTGACTTTTATCTCCATAATTATTTCTCTTTTTTCAGCCTCTTCCATAACTTAGTAAGGAGATTCAAACGATCCTCCCTCAAATTTTCAGTCCATCCAACCAAATCGGCCTTAGCATCCATAGCCGTCAAACTCTCCTCCAACTCTTTACTTCCCCCTGAAACCTCTTTGTTCAAGCTTAACCACCTCTTAATATTACCTTTGGCACCCTTAGACTTGGTTGCTAAGCAAAAACCTTTAGACCCTGTCACCTTACGTCATTTCCACCTTTTCATAGCCTCCAACAATAGGCCTTTTTTATCAAGCCACCCAATAAAAAATCGGAACGGTTTAGGCCCCCAATCCTCAACCTTTTTGCCAATCACAATAGTGCTATGATCCGGCAGGGATCGCGGTAAACCATGTTGCACTAAATTAGGAAACCATAGAAGAAACTCTAGGGATAATAAAAAACGGTTCAATCTAGCCCAAGCAGCTGACTTTCTATTATTCAACCATGTGAAAGGCATTCCTACCGTAGGAATATCCAACACCTTAACTCTACAAACAAAATTATTGAAGCTCCGGAAGTACCCCGTATCACAAACTCTACCTTTCCTCTCTAACGGATCAAGAACCGTGTTGAAGTCTCCCCCAATACACCAAGGCAAAACAAATGAATTCTGCAGGTTCACTAAATAGTCCCACATCTCTTTCCTTTCACCCTCCACATTGGCTACATAAATATTACAAAAAACCAACTCTTGCTTCACTCCTGTGAGATCTCCCACCAAAATAATACTTCTCTTCGAAGTTATACAAGACTTCACCATAAAAAAACTCCTTATTCCAAAGAGAAATCAAACCACCTGAAGCCCTATCGGCCTCCATACCAACACCTCTAGACAACAAATTGCCCCCTAAAGATCTAATAACTCCACTGCCAAACTCTCTCAACTTGGATTCTTAAATAAATAAAAAAATAGGCTTAAATCTTATCATTAAACTCCTAACCACCTTTTTTTCCCCTTTACCCAATCCTCTAACATTCCAAGATAGTGATAACATAAAGACAACGAAAACCCCAATAAACTAACCGACGTACAGAACTACTCAGACAGAGCTTCAAATCTAACCTTATCCTCTTCTTCCCTCCTTGTGATAGCTTCTAGAACCTCTTCTTCCCCACCTGAGAAATCAAAACCTATCACTTTTCTAGTTGCTATGACTTCGGCCACCTCTTTATCGACGGATCCCCACACTTCCTCAAGCATTGGCCTGTGATACCATTTCGATTGCCTTCAACCCCTCGACTATTAGAGAACCTATTCTTCATACCATGTTTGCTTTCAACCCTCACTTTGAATTTGCTGCTTTGTCTGGTCCCTTGAGAAGGACAAGTTGCCTCTTTACGCATAATTACTCTATTAATGCCACTCTTGCCTTGATGAGGCATCTCGTCTTCCTCTACTAACTTCTCCTCCACTGTTATGGTAGCATGCACACACTCCTTCTCACTATCTACCACTGTCAGAACTGTAGCCATCCTCTTCTATACCGCTATAATCGCCTGCACAATCTTTTCCTTTGTATTTGTATTATCGCCGCTGATAATTTCTTGCTCCACATTCTCACCCGGCTCACCACAAATATGAGACAAAAGCAAATATGAGACAAAACAAATCTGAGAAAAACACAAAGAGAGCGAAAATTTGGGATTAAATTCATTCCGTACTTATAAACGAACAACACCTTATCAATGATTATTATCGATTCTAACTAACCAAAATTTATAAATGTCCCTAAGATCTTATTGTTTTTTAATGGTTGCTTAAAGTCAAGACAATAGTTTTACCGTTAATTTTAATCATTAGCAATTGATATAAGAAATACCTCTAAATTTTAGGGTTTTCTATTAACGGCTATAAGAAAATTAAAAATAATGGTTAACTGTTTATTTGAATGATCAGCAATGAACAAATACAATTTAAGATTAACGGGTGATTGTTGTGGTGTATTTATTTGTAGCTTGGGCAAAATCTGTGTACAAGTTTTTGTAGTGTACCGGAAACATATTTGATACAGAGTTATAATTGTTCTTCTTTCCTAGAAAAATGTTAAGTTCAATTTGGAAAATTTAAAGTTCAGTTTAGAGTTTCATCAACATTATAATATTATACTCTCAATTTAGTTGAGAAGTTTCTTTATCTATTTGATTTTTTTTTTCTTTGAATGAATTTAAATTGCAATGCATCCAACATGTAAATTGTAATGACCGGCACATGTAACTTGAAATAAAACTAGCATACAACTTTGAATCCAATTGACATGTAACTTGGAATAAAACTAGTATGTAACTTTGAATCCATTGACAAGTAAAGTTCAATACAACTTGAAGGTCATTTTTAAAGTTATATGTTAGTTGATTTTAAAGTTACATGCCAATTCTTTTCAAGAAAAAAAAAAGTTACATGCCAGTTGACTTTCCAACTTACATGCAGATTTTCTTTGGTGGGCTCACAAATATGAGCATACTTATAGCACAAATGCCACCTCATCAATTTTTAAATTATCAACCGTAGCTGGCAGTATGCACATGGCAAAAAGTGATGAGATGGTACTTGTGCTATAAATATGCTCATATTTGTGTACCCACCAAAGAAAAACTGCACTTACATATCAAGGATTTTCAAGTTACATGCGGGTTGATTTCCAAATTAAATGTCATTTGATTTCCGTGTTACTCACTAATTGACTTTCCAAATCACATCTATATGGTGTAATCACATGAAAATATATGGTATAATCACATAAAAATAGGAAAGTTCAAGAACTTCCATATATGGTATAAATTACTCAAAATTACATTATATACACTTGAGTGTGTATAGTATAATAAATTACTCAGTATTATCTAATATATCTATATAGAGGCATGCACAAGTTAACGATAACAAATTCTTGTGAATCCTTTATCCCTCCTTAGTCATTTCACTCCTCTTTTTTAACTTGTAAATTGTTGCCTCATGAAAAACCCAAGACTTAGTAGGAGACCATGAAACCAATATAAGCATAATAATTTGAATGTATAACACTGATAGCATATACAATTATTGAGTATAATAGAAAGTAAGACGTCGTATACATGATTAAGAAAACTGATTAAAGACAGAAATCTTGGTTCAAGTAGTCTATCCACTATGGTAAGAAATTGAAAATTGTTCTGATAACAAAAACAGGAAGTCTACAAATCGCAACTATAACACTAAGTAAATCTTATGGACTATGAGATTGTTATGGTTGATATAACATCATCACTACAAAGAGGATAACATTAATTTCAAAATTCAGCAAGGTGTACCTTGTATGTAGTTTTCCATGAAGCTAGACAGATAGATATAAAGCTTCCTATTTCCATTTACATCTTTCTAATAAACTGTGTAACTAAGTTATTGTTACTTAAATCTTATACCTAGTCCACCCATTTAAAATTTAAAGTTAGAATCTCTGTGTTCATCGATTAAGTAACATATTCAATTCTGGTATTAAATGAGAAACTAATATTTGATCATGAGTGAGAAGGAGGGAGAGAAAGCTAGAGAGAGAAGGCATGTATCCCTTAGCCGTGAAGGGAATCGGGTGAAACACAACGACTGGGATTTTTCAAGGAAAAGGGATTTCAAAGAAAATCTTTTATCAGTCTTCATTGATTATCTAAATCCCAAGGTTGATGTGGGTTACTTATGGGGTGTGTTCAAGGTCTTTGGAAGAGTTAGGGATGTTTATCTTTCATCTAAGAAGAGCTCTAGTAGAAGCTGTTTTGCTTTAATTCATTTTGAAACGCAAGAAGAAGCAAATAGGGTAGAGAACAAGGTGAATGGGATGCACATTTTTGGGTGGCCGATTGCTTCAAAAATTGCTTCTTTTGGGTGGAATCATAAGAGATCTATCTCTAGTTCAAGTTGTGCTATGTTCAAGGTGGAAAATTAGTCAAGTAAGGGTGGAGGAGGAGGATGTTACTCTCAGTTCTCAAATCAGAGGCAACGGTCTTTTATGGAGGTGTTGAAAAGGGATCAAAACAGAGGTCATGTGGTGGCCACTGTAAAGGTAGAGGAGTGTTTTTATATTTCTTGGCATCAACAGAGTGGGGTTGAGGATTGGTTGTCCAGATGCACAGTGGGTGTCTTGAGGAAATTTGCAAATATTTCAAGTGTCAATAGAAGACCAAGCAACATAGGTATCAGTTTCTCCTGCATGTATCTTAGCAACAAAAGTATATTGTGGTGTTTTGAATCTGGTGTGGAGAGGGATAGGTTCTTAAGGAACTCATTTTTCTAGGAGGATTGATTTATTTCTATGTCCATATGGTCTGATCGGATGATAAATGTACCTAATTGAGATCCATATTTCCTAGCTTTTATGCTCGTTTTCGAGCATGTTTTTGTATATAATGTGTTTTGTGAGCCATGTGTAGGTACATGTTCTCTACATTTGATGTTTGAGCTTAAAGTCAAGATTGGCAAGCAAAATAGAGTAAAACAATGAAGAATTGGAAACCATGTAGAGTTGTTGCGAACTCGCCATTGACCCAAACTGTAGTATGATTCATGGTCAACCATGGCAAGCAAAATCAAACGTTCCGCAGTGGATCCGCCTTGAGCCAGAATGCGACCTTGAGACCGTGGCATTGGTTAACTCTATTTTCCAAAGGTTAATGGGCTAACATTGCAAATGCCCATGCAGAACACATATATTTCGGGGTTCATATCTCCCTTCTCATATCGAACTAGGTTTCCTACCATATAATTTCATAAAGCCCCAGAAGTTTACATTCCAGCGATTTTTACTGAACGCGATTCCGGGCTTTCTAGGGGAGTTATGCTCGTTTTCGTAACGGTACGCAAGGCTAGAAACATGACCGCGGTAGAGAGATTTGTGTAGAACACCCAACTTTCAGGGACCATATCTACCTTCTTAGATCGAACCATGTTAAGCTCTACATATATTCGAAAAAATCTGGAAGTCTACTTCCCAAAGGTTTTTACGAAATGCGATTTTGGGTTTTCTAGAGGGAGTTATGCATGTTTTCATAACGGTGCATGAGGCTAGAAACCTGACTATGGCAAGATCGTGGAAATTACTGTCGTGGTTGTGCCGTCGTGAAAACCATAGCACACCTGATGCCAAGACTACAGTAGACCATTTTTGAAGGGCAAATGCATCCTTTCGCACCCATTTCATGCCCTAACCTCCCAACACTATAAATACACCTCTTTCCTCTCTTCTTTAACAAGAACACACACCAAAAAAGAAGACAGCAGCTGCACTTCATCATAACCTTCATCTTCTTCACCTAAATAAGAGAAGGAGAGGCCTTCAAAGCTCCCATGAAGATTATCCTCCATAGAAAGCTCATCACATCCACATTCTGCACATCCTCCACTACATTTGGGAGTAGATTGCAATGAGAAAGGAGAGGTCTTAGACCAATTTCTACCTAGGGATTCATGTAGAACTTGGAGGGATTTCTTCAAGGGTTGTCTCCTTTAAACTCTTCTCTTTATATTTCTTGTTTTCTCTTATGTGTAATCCCCACTTGGGAAATATTGTAAACCTATATTTGTGCTCATTTATGTTATGATTGCTCTTAAATTCATTTGGGTTTTGATTTGTTTTTGTTATTATTGCATAATATTTATCTTGATATGCATGTGTATGGAGATTGGAAATTGATATGTGTTCATAGATGGGATTAGGAGTAGATTAACTTAATATGTAGGAGCAGTTGTAATCAAATATCCCATTTGTTTATGTATGTCTTTGGAAGGTCGAAATGCCTTGTTTTGATGGGTTTGAGTGCATGTGGGTTAGGATTGTACCTTCATTGATGACCTCCCAGGTATAGTCTTGACCACTTAGCTCTAAAAGAATGGATGAAACTTGTTTTATGCATGACCATGCTAGAGTAGGTTTTGGCTCTATGTTCATGAGCTTAATGGGTCTTTGACCTTAAGACACATGCTCTTCCATGACCTTTGGGGAGTAAGAATAGATTTTGGTTTCCTTAATCAACGAATGATCTGTAATAATAGATGATTTAGTTTCGAAACTCCTTAATCGTGAGAACAAGCCCATAACTTGAATTAGATGAACTTAATGCCTAAAATTCAACTAGGTGTGCACTTGTGTTTGGTGAACTAATAAGTGAATTGTATGACCACAATCCTAAATCTCTCCTAGCCACCATTTCATTTGTCACTTTAAACACCATTCTCACCCTTTCATATTCATTTGTTTTTATTTGCATTCTTTTTATTTACATATCCTTGCACACACATCCGCAATATGATTACACCTCAAACAACATTCTCACCACATTTGCATTCTTATTTACATGCTTTCAATAAACACTAGAACTCGATACAGTTGACGAATGACACCTCCATGCGAAACGATACCCTCGGTTACCGCTTTACTAGTCTTTAGCTAGTTAGAGCACATTGCATAGGAACTTTTAAATATAAACAATCTTTTGATAATCGCAATTTGGTAACGACACAAGAAGTGAGCTATCATGGTCTGATTCTTTAGTTCCAATGTTTAAGTTGGCGTGGATCAAAGTGTTAGGAACTCATTTGAGCTGTTGGGACTAAAATTTCTTCATGACTATAGGGGATCTGATTGGAGAGAAAGACACTGTTTTTAGATGAAGAGTGGACAGAGGAAGGTGCTGGTGTTGATTTCGTGGGATGGTCTAAGCTCTTGGAAAGTTAATGTTGAGATGGGTAATGTCTCCTTTATGATGAAAATGATAGAAGATAATATTGTAGGGAAAATAAATGCGACGGAAGCGAAAAATAGATTTGTATATTTTAAAATTTTTTCTTTTTAAAGATGAACCTTAACCCTTGATTAATTAACATATAATAAAAGTATCGTACCTTTTTCCATGTGACGATTGACGTTTCATCAATTGTAATCCGTAAGATCTTCCAATCCAATCACGAACGTGAATCACCTAGGAGTGTGGGCTCCTTTTCTTTGAATTGTGTACCTGAGGATGGATAACAAAAAACTTTTTCCTTTGTTAGTCAAAATAACCTTCCTAGAGAAAAACGAAGAACGTTTGGTCACTTGTGAATTATCAATCTTTTGATCGAAACTCATGTGAACGTTATTTGAAGTTGTGCACAAAGCCTTTTGATGTAAAAGCTACTAGTGCACTATCAAAATAAAACATTTCTTTTCTTTGTAGGGAAAAATTCGTGCACGCAGCGGAAGCGAGACTAAATGAGAGTTTAGCAGATTTTAAAATTTTTTCCATATTGAACCTTAACCCTTTAATTAATTAATCATACATATGAAAAGATGAAATACCTTTGTCGCGTGATCCAATTGACTAACGTCGATGGTAATCCGCTAGATCTTCCAAAACTGATCACGAACGTGAATCACCTAGGAGCATGGTCTCCCTTCTTTGAATTGTGAACCTGAGAATGGACAAACAAACACCAACTTACTATAAGATTCTTTTACCTAAAGACACTACACTTCGACGATTTTAGACTCATCATAGCAAATTTGATCCCACTCAAATGCTAGCAAAAGAATCTACAACTTTAACAAGGTAAAGGCGCCCAACCTTTATCTTAAGTTGTGAACATTATTCAAGATTATCTAAGGAATTGTGTCTACCTCATACATATCCAGATGTACGAACAATTCTTCATTTCTCATAGTCTTTTGACATTATGATTATTTAATTTTGACAATTATAATAATTAAACTATAAATGCTATAAGATTTGTTAAAACAAAAATCACTTTATTAATATGAAAAGATTGTTAAAAACAATATTACACTCTTGCTATTGAGCATAATCCTAACAAATATGTGTGTGGATGGAAAGATTCTTGGGTTTGCCATGAAGAAAAATTAGCTAGGTTCTTTTGTCATGAAGAATGAGCTAACGGTTGCCAAGAAGTAGATTCTAATTTCATTAGCCAAGTGACAAAGCAGATGGTGGTGTAGACAAAGGAATGGGAAAAAGCTCTATGGATTTAGTTGGCCAAGATGAAAATGGTGGTCACTTTTGCCAAAAAGAAAAAGCTAATGATGGATCAGACTTAGGGAATAGTGTTGGTTGTGATTAGAATTCATTTTCGAAATACACTCCAAGAACGGAAGTATGGGTTATTGCTTTGAATAACTTCAAGGTTGACGTCAATGGTTCTGCTGACAGAGGTTAGAAAGGTGAGGTTCGAGATACTAAAGTAAATGTGTGGGGTTTAATCGATAAAGGGGATTTTGAATTATCAAGTGGTATTGATTGTGGTGATGTTTGCGAGGAAGATGCCAGCCTGTCCATATCTGAGGCAAGCTTAAAGGTGGGGCTGCTTACGAATTTCAAATTTATGGGCCTTGAGGAAATTGTTAACGATGGATTGATGGAAGGCCAACTTGAAGAGTTGTCTAAGGCTCTTCCCGGTTATGAGGAAGGGGTTTTGAGCAGCCCATTTGAAGCTATTCTTGTTGATAGGTTCGATGAGTTTTGTTTTAGTGCTAGAGAACAAAGTTGTGAGGTGGCTTCTATTCCCGATAAAGGCTTGGATTCTAAGAGAAGAAAAGGGAGGAGAAACATGTTATTAATGAGGAGTCATAACATGAAGATAAGGAGTGTTGGTGTGTGTGATGCTATGTAGTAACTAAAGCCTCAGATAAAGACAAAAGTGGTATGGAATCTCCATGATGAAATTACGAAGGTGATTGAGAGAGGTTTGGCTCGTGGTTTTGATTTCAATGGTAAAAAGAAGATGATGTTAGAGATTATGGCCGGAAGGGGGGAGGAGAATGATAATAGGTTTCATGAGTTTGTAAAAGGTTTGGTGTCCAAATACATGCCTATAGGATCCTGAGATTTTTAGTGGTGCGGTAGTTAGAGGTGCTAGGTTTCCTTTTGTGTTTCCACGTTTCCTTTAGCTTGGTATTTGTTTTTGTCAGTCTAGTCTGCATTTTGTTGGTGCTATCTCAGAAGATGGGGTGTCTTGGGCTATTTATGTTGTGTTTGGAAGCTTTTAATTTGTCTTTTCTTTTTTTGATTTTCGTTGACGTTCATGCTTTTAAATGGTGGTCTTCCTTTTGCTTTAAAGTTGGCGAAGTTGGGGTCTTGCTTGCTCGAGATAGTGCAGTTTTTCCTATTTTTCTGGTTTGCTGGGGACTTTTTTGTTTGTCTGGTGGGCACCATGTTTGGACTTTCTATACGTTGTCTTTGTTTTGGCTTGTGGTGTCATTTGTGGTTTCCTTGGTGTTATCGGAAAATTGTCAATGGGATGAAATTCCAAATAACAACTTCAAGGGGACCAAGATCAAGATTGACCCCGGTCGAAGGGGTATCAAGTAGTTCGATACCAACTATATCCTTAACAATATAAATACAATTTGGAACACAAGAAAATAGGCAAGAGTAAGCTTTTTATTGATCGTTACTTTGCATTACAAATAAGTGAACTATGTTTTTTAGGATTAACAGTAAGGTGTGGAGATTTGGTGAATAATGGAGATGGTCGTGATAGTGAACTCGTGCACGTCGATAAGTAGAACTTGATCGTAGGGTTTCTGGAGATGGTTTTCGGTCAAGGGTTTGGATCCCCTTTTTCCGGTGAATAAGCTGTTATATATATAGGTCATGTTGCTTGCCATGCATTCCTCTAATTTCGGTCTAGGGTTTGGCAATTGTCGGACCTTTTTCCTTTTAGGAGATAATCTCGGAGCTTTTACGTACAGAATCCAGTCTTTCCTTCCTAGGAGGAGTTAATATGAGTAGGCAAATCTTTCCTTCCTAGGAGGACTCTGCCTGAGTTGACCTATTCGAAATAGATCTCTTGGTTGGCGGGAAGGAGAACATCTCCTCTGTTTTGATTGGATGGCGGCGTTTTAATTAATCTTTATGGAGCTTTTGATTATAGTATAAGGATCTTGTTGCTTGGTATCTTCCTGCTTGGCGGGTTGGTTATATCAGAAGGCGTAAACTACTAGGCCTCCTGCTGCTGAAGTAGGGGGATGTTTAGCTGGTACCATAGCGGGATGCTTAGTGGAACTCCGTGCCGGGATGCTGCGGGGTTCATAGGAAACCAGGGCATGACTGGGTTAGACCCCACTGCAGGTTTTAACGAGTAGTCTGGCTCAGGATAATGTTTATGAATGATGATGCTGGCGGGGTCCTCGAGAAGCTGGAGAAAGACTGGGCCGGACCCCGCTGGAGGGGGTATGCACTCGGATTAGTCGGGGTCCCCCGTTATCGGGGTAGTCAGATGGTGTCTGGACTCCTATGTCCTCCTGGTGTTGAGGTGGAAAATTCTTCTTTGATCCTTCGCCAATTTTGGTGGTTAACAGAAGTCCCCCCTGACTTGGACACTGATACCTTGTCAGGGTCGGAGTCAGGATCCTGTCTATACTTGAAGGATTTTCTGCCTTATCGGCCTATTTCCTTGTCTGACTAGTTCTCAACCCAGGAGGAGGAAATCTTTAATTAATGCATTAGTACTGATTGTGTGTCAACCAATGATTGGTTTTCTCGTTTTCAAAAAGAGCCGTTTTGGTGCGATTAATGTGGAAAACGTCTCCAACTCAATCCGCCGGTTACTGCTCTCGGTTTCCCGGTGCACAACTGCCACCCCTTTTCTATAAAAAAACCGGCTTCATTGATGCTTTCTTTATCACTTTCAATCAAAATTTTAAGACCACAACAGAGACCAACCCCTATCTGCCTTGCTCTTTCTTTTTTATTAGCGGTCTTCAAAGTTTCTTCCATCTTCTTCTTCTTCTTCTTCTTCTTCAATGGCATCTCCTTCTACACCCCCCACCACTTCACAAGGCGGAGACGGCGCCTCTAGTGATACCCCATGGACTCAACGCCGTCATTCTTCATGAAACCCGCAAATCGGGTCGGGTTTCCACAATCAACCAGAGGACCCTGTTATTATCAATGACGGGGTGGATGCAGCGAGGGTTAATGGTGACGATGGAGGCGGCGACGGAGGCGTCTCATTAGTCGGGGTCCAATCCAGCTCCTTTGCTTCCTTCCACGATGGGAGGATAGTCCCCGATTCCGTGTGTACTTTGGACACACTGGCTAGGCTGAGAGAAGAATACAAGATTCTAGATTATGTCACTTTCTCCCTCCCTCATCGGGGTTATGACGTATATACCTCGCCACAAGATCGTCTACTAATTCACAAGACGACCTTCGAATGTGGAGTTCGGCTGCCACTGCATCCCACTCTGCACCGGGCTCTTGTAGCGCTGGAGTTAGCCCCCCTCCAGATCTCGCCAGGCTTTTGGAAGCATTTAACGGGGTTCCTAGTGCTCTAGAGGGAGCAGTGCGAAAAAGACAACATAGACCGGGAGCCGGGTCTAGACGAGCTTCGCTTCCTCATCAACATTGCAAGTATGGTGCCTAGGGGTCAATTCTACCTGAGGGCATAAAATGATATGAAGTTCATAGTGCCAGGGGCGAACGTGAAGTATGCAGCACCCTGGAAGGAGGAATGGCTCATGGTAGAAGGCGAGTGGGGGTGCACTGTCTTTATCGGGGGGTATGAATACCTCGTCCCTACACAGTTCATAGCAAGGGACAAGTGGGCGAAGGGGGTGCTAGCTCCTAAATCCCGGGATATCCTAGCGAGGATCATAAAGAGGGGATACACAAATATGCAGTATCCCACTCTAGATCCCTTCGAAGAAGGCCGTCTGGAGCGATACCTGAGGATTTCCCTCGCCCTTCCTAGTAAGTTGACTGCATCTAATTCCCCTATTTTTATGCATTCACATATTCTCCTTCTTCTTCCTTTTATTTAAATTTCTTTTCTTCTTGCAGTATCCGCTGCCCCGATGGCTGCGAGGTCCCCATCTTCCTCTGGGATGGGGAATTTAACTCTGTCGACTCACTACTCTCTTGTTCCTTTTCCTTCTGCCACTGTCAAAACTGTGTTGGGGTCCACTAAAGTTGGAGCTGATCAAGCTAGAATCGATCCCCTTCTTCTTCCTTCTTCCTTCTTCAATAGAATTAACTGCTGATTCTGTCACCCCCCCTTCTACTCTAGCGGGGTCATCTGCGAAGACTTCTGCTCCATCGCGCTCAAAAATTAAGGCAATGCTGGCCCGAGCAGCGAAGGCCCAGGGGTCTGGGAAGCACGCCCAAAAGAAGGCCGCTCCTCCTACGAAGGTTTCTCCTGCTGCTCCTCCTCCTGCAGCCTTCTCCAAAGACTAGGTCAGAACTATGGAGGAGAAGTGAGCTATCCCAATTTCTGACCCTGCTGCTGATATCCCTTCTGGATCGGGGTCAAGGGGTGCCACTTTTGACTAGGTGGTATCCCGATTTGGGGCCTTCTGCCCTGGCGGAGGCTTGATGAACATGGCCAAGTTCCCTATTGACATCTTAGTCGCCAAGGGAGCATCGGTTCTGGCTGAGGTAAACTCTTACTTTCTTTTATTATTTCTTTCTTTCTTCTGGTGGAAAACCGACTTTCTCTCTTTTTGCAGGGCTTCAAGTTTTGCCCTAGCTATGGAGAAACAACTGCTGACCTTGAGGGAGGCTTATATCGGGGTCTAAGCCAAGTTAGAGGACGCCCAGCAGGAATTGGCTCAGTCTCAGCAGAGCGTGTCTCCTATGCTTCAAGTTGCCAGAGAATCTGAAGAAAGTAGACAGGCGGCCTTGGTAGATATGAGACGTCTTGAGCGCTGCCTGGATACTGAGACCGTCATATCCCTGCACTGACGGGAGGAGAGGGAGTGTTTAAAAAGAGAGAAGCAGCTGCTGCAAAGCGAGAACCAACTCTTGCGGGACACCATAGCCAGCTTGGAGGCTCAAGAGGGCCCTACATTTGAAGATGGCTATTTCACAGCTTGCTACGAGGTGGCCATAGCTTTGCCCCCTCCCTTTGACCTCTAGACGACCTTGAACTGGGACCGGGACCAGATAATGGCAAGGGCTGCCCAGCTAGCAGATGGAGATCAAGAAGCAGAGGTTCCCCCACAGGATGCAGCTCATTTGGGTCAAAGGGCTGGTGAAGATACAGGGACCCAGCTTGATGGCGCTGAAGGAGCTGCTCAGAATCCTCCTATCCTAGAAGTACAAATGGTGGAAACCGTGTCTACCACAGGAGTGGTCCTGGTGGAGGAGGATAATGAGCCAACTGGATCCGGGGTTCCTATAGTAGGAGGG
The DNA here is from genome assembly GCA_954870605.1 of Acer campestre. NCBI lineage: Eukaryota > Viridiplantae > Streptophyta > Magnoliopsida > Sapindales > Sapindaceae > Acer > Acer campestre. Next base: position 17,621,531 of record OX940804.1, read on the forward strand.
ACCCAGATTGAATCTTCTGATATGCAGGTGGGCACTGCTGTTCAAGAGGATGATCCAGCTAGGCCTCAGGTTCCGGCTATTGAAGGGATCCCGGATGACATCGAAACTGCTAGTACAAGGGTGGAAGCAGCCAACTAAATTTGTGTTTGTAGCCCGAAATGGGAGTTGGGCACCCCATTTTATTAATATAATAACTTCAGTTTTTTGTTCATACTTTGTCTTGCTCGTTCTTCTATTTAGAAAAAACCTTCTAGAGCACACAAACTTGTGAGCAATTTGACCCGAAATGTGTAATTGTGCCATGATAAAATTGATCATAGGATGCTTATATCTTGTAGTTGTAGGATCCAGCGAGATCTGACACTGGTCATATCCTTCTTTAATCGGACTCCTAAGAACATGTAACAGTATGAAGTATTTTGCATCCTGTCGAGGTAACCTGGTACTTGTAACAATTTGAAGTGATGAACTTCTAAGTCCCTTCTGACTGTTGATCTTCTAGGAGACAAAGTAGAATAAGGGGTCGGGTACCCTGTCAAAATATCTCGATTTAAGTCTGTCCTGATAGGCAACTAAGACCACTTTAGCACTAGGCTTCTTGGAGGAGGGTATTCCCCGACCAAGGTAGCAAGAGCGCCCTAAGGCTATTTCCTGGTCTTGAAATGGGGAAATAAGGAACCAGGTACCCCGATGAGGCATCCCGGTCTTACTGTAAGTGACGCAGAACGGAAGTAAAGGATTTACTAGCATAAACCCTAAGATCTCACAATCTAGAATCCACCAGTAAATTCAATTGAAACCAAAATAATAATATTATTCAATAATGTGAAACTGATAACAAATAGCCTTAAATAGACTCGGAAAACCCTAAAATAAGCAAAAAGACTAAAATATCCTCAAACTAAGTCAAAATGGAAAACAAATAAAAACACTAAAAACTTCGACTGCCCGACAACCTAACTTAAACAGCTCTGTTGAGGATGAAAATGACGTCAATCGAGGGAACCCAAGTTGCCTTGCTGTAGAGCTTTGAAAACCCTTTCCGAAAACATATTATAATAGGAAATCTGACAACCGAGCTAAAAGTTATGCCCGTTTCTTTTGGACAGTTTTCTGTCTATCTCTTCTTCAAAATCCAACGCCAATTGTCCTACATCAGTAAGTCTATCCTGGTAGGCAACTAAGGCCACTTTAGCACCAGACTTCTTGGAGGAGGGTATCCCTCGACCAAGGCAGCAAGAACGCCCTAAGGCTATTTCCTGGTCTTGGAATGGTGAAGTAAGGAACCAGGTGTCCAATCCCGGTCTTACTGTAAGTCTGTCCTGGTAGGCAACTAAGGCCACTTTAGCACCAAGCTTCTTGGAGGAGGGTATTCCCCGATCAAGGTATTAGGAGCGCCTTGAGGCTATTTTCTGGTCTTGAAATGGTGAAGTAAGGAACCAGGTACCCCAATGAGGCATCCTGGTCTTATTGTAATTCTGTTCTGATAGGCAACTAAGGTCACTTTAGCACCAGGCTTCTTGGAGGAGGGTATTCCCCGACCAAGGCAGCAGGAGTGCCCTAAGGCTATTTCTTGGTCTTGAAATGGAGAAGTAAGGAACCAGGTACCCCGATGAGGCATCCCGGTCTTACTGTAAGTCTGTCCTGGTAGGCAATTAAGGCCACTTTAGCACCAGGCTTGTTGGAGGAAGGTATTCCCCGACCAAGGCAGCAGGAGCGCCCTAAGGCTATTTCCTGGTCTTGAAATGGCGAATCAGGGATGGCGAAGTACAAATATTCAGTAAGAGATACTGGAGGGTCTAGTAGGAGATATTGAACGCTGGGTATAGGAGAGTCATATGGGAGAAGAAACTGCTTGTATTGAATTTTCCAATCAGTACAATATGGAATTGGGGTGAGAATTTCTATCGATATGAATTAAATTTCTAAGGGTAGAATTTCCTGAGATGATCGGCATTCTATGTATGATCCACTAGGTATCCCTACATATCTTCCAGCTTGTAAGCACCACCCTGGAGTAATGCCTTAATCAAGTATGGACCTTCCCAGTTAGGAGCTAGCACCCCATCAGACCTTCTTCGTGTGTTCTGGGTTACCTTCCTGAGAACCAAATCTCCTTCTTTGAAATTTCAGATCTTCACCCTTTCGTTGAAGTGTCGAGTTATCTTGCTTTGATACACAGCCACCTTTTCAGCGACCCGGCTTTGTCTTTCCTCAAGTAGGTCCAAGTTAGCTCTTAGCTTAGCCTCATTGTCTTCCGACTCATAATTTTGGACCCAGAAGGATATGAGTTTATGCTCAATGGAAAAAATTGCTTCTGTTCCAAACACTAGCGAGTAGGGGGTCTCTTCTATTTCAGTTCGCCTGGTTGTTCTATAAGCCCACAGTACATAGGGTAACTCTGCAACCCATAACCCTTTCTTCTGTTGGAGCTTTTTCTTTAGGAGCTTCTTAATGGTTTTGTTGGTAGCTTCAACCAGCCCATTGGTTTGAGGATGAGCTACCGACGCAAAACGAAGATTGATTTTCTGGTCTTCACAGAATTCCCTGAAGTTGGCGTTGTCAAACTGCTTTCCCAAATCAGTAATGATGGCCATCGGGGTACCAAATCGGCAGACAATGTTTTCTTTAACAAAGTTGGTGGTTTTTTCTTCTGTTATCTGGGTGAGGGCCTTGGCTTCTACCCATCAGGTAAAATAATCTATTGCCAACATTGCATGTTTGGCTTGGCCTGGTGCAATAGGAAGCGGCCCGATCAGGTCTAGTCCCCACATCACAAAGGGGTAGGGAGTGCTGATTGAGGAGAGTCTTTTTGGTGGGAGGTGGTGGAGGTTTGCTGTTTTCTGACAAGCCTCGCAGGATCGTGTAAACTGCTTCACATCCTGGTGTATAGTCGGCCAGTAGTAACCCATCCTGATTACCTGGTAAGCCAGAGTTTCACCTGACACATGATTACCACAATCCCCTGAGTGTACCTCGTTGAGCTCCCAGTGCGCATCATCGGGATGGAGACATCTGAGTAGAGGGAGAGATTTCCCCTTACGGTATAGGTATCCTTCTACCATGCAGTATCGAGTAGCTATCCTCTTAAGCCGTCGGGCTTGATCCGGATCTGTAGGGAGAGTGACATTTTGGAGATAATCTGCTATTAGATCCATCTAACATGGGAGGTGGCTCACGGGAAAGACCTCTACATCCTTAGCTATTCCGGAGAAAGGAACCAATTGGAGGGGTACTCCTCTTGGTAAAGCATGTCCTTCTCCTGTGGCAATCTTAGCCAGGACATCTGCGCGATGGTTCTTCTCTCTGGGCACTTGTTCTATCCTTACACCCTTAAACTTCTTCATAGCTTCCTGAACTTTAGCTAGATAGGCCACCATGTTGTCACCTTTTGCTTGGTATAACCCCGTCACCTGATTGACCACTAATTGGGAGTCACTCTTGATCAAAAGGTACTCGGCCTCCAAAGCTCCTACTACTTTCATTCCTGCCAATAGAGCTTCATACTCTGCTTCATTGTTGGTGGTTCTAAATTCAAACCTGAAACAATGATTACATTCAGCTCCTACGGGGTCGATCAGGACGATCCTGGCTCCGCATCCTGACTGGTTCGAAGCTCCATTCGTGTAAAGGACCCAAATCTTACTGTCTTCAGGCCATCCCAGATTGGTTTGATACGGAGATGGGTCTATTGATTTACCCGGGTTTGGAATCGTGCTGAATTCCACAATCAAGTCAGCCAGGGCTTGGGCTTTGATCGTGATCCTTGCTTTGTATTTGATGTCGAACTGGGTGAGCTTTAGGGCCCATAGAACCAATCTGCCCGACACAACTAGGCTCTGGAGGAATTGTCTCAATGGTTGGTCAGTGACAACAGTGATAGTGTGAGCTTAAAAATAAGGCCGGAGATTTCTGGATGTAGTTACCAAGGCGTAGGCAAGCTTCTCTAAATGGGTGTAGTTTTTCTCGGACTTAGTGAAAGCCCGGCTCACATAGTAAATTGGTCTTTGCACCCCGTCACTGTATTCTTTTACCAAGGCTCCACTAGTAGCAACTTCAGAAACTACTAGATAAAGTATGAGTTCTTCCCCCGGGGTTGGTTTTACCAGTAGTGGCGGACTTGCTAAGTACTCCTTTAAGGCTTGAAAAGCCTGCTCGCTTTGTTCGTCCCATTTCATCTTCTTCCCCTGCTTGATGATCTTGAAAAAAGGGTGACATTTATCTGTGGAGCGAGATATGAACCGGTTTAGGGCTGTTATCCGTCTGGTTAATCCTTGCACCTACCTGAGAGTTGTAGGGGACTCGAGGTCTAGGATAGCTTTGATCTTCTCTGGATTAGCCTCGATTCCCCTCTCGTGCACCATGAATCCCAATAATTTACCCGCAGCTACCCCGAATGCACATTTAGCGGGGTTTAACCTCATCTAGTTCTGTCTTATTACCTGGAAAGTCTGGCGTAAGTCCCCTATATGCTGTCTTGCTTCTATAGTTTTTGTGCTCATATCATCTATGTAAACCTCCATGGATCTTCCTATCTATTCTTTGAACAATTTGTTCACCATACGCTGGTAGGTGGCACCTGCATTTTTGAGTCCGAATGGCATTACCTTATAGCAATAGAGGCCTTGTCCAATGATGAAGCTGGTTTTGTCCTGATCAGAAGGATGTATCATAATTTGATTGTATCCCGAGAAAGCATCCATGAAGCTTAGGAGCTTGTTTCCTGCAGTGGAGTCAATGAGCTGATCTATCTTAGGTAGAGGGAAGCTATCCTTGGGGCAAGCCCGGTTGAGATCGGTGTAGTCTACACACATTCGCCACTTCCCATTAGACTTGGTTACCATGACCACGTTGGTGATCCATTCGGGGTATCGGGATTCCCTGATGAATCTGGCCTTTAGGAGCTTGTTAACCTCTTCTTGGACCGCGGTGTTCCGCTCGGCGTTGAAGTGTCTTCTTTTCTGCTTAACTGGTTTGAAAGTTGCATCCACCGCTAACCTATGGTTAGCCAAGCTAAGAGGAATGCCAGACATCTCCTCATGGCTCCAAGCAAAGATGTCGTTGTACTCTCTAAGAAGTTCTATCAAATCCTTCTTGGTTTCAGGGTCTATACCTCCTCCAACTTTTACTGTCTTTGTCGAATCGTTATCTCTGATCAGGATCTCCTCAAACTGATCCATGGGGAGCCCACTGGTCCAACCACGTTCTTCTTCTTCTGGTTCTTCCACGATTATGTTTGGTACCTCCCCTTCTTCCAAGATGTACTAATCCCGCTCTGATGCTCCCTGATTTGGGTTACTAGTCACATGTGCTTACTATTTAGCTAATGCAGCGGGGTTGGTGGACACCGCATAACAATTGCAGGCTGCCTGCTAATCCCCCCTTACTTCTCCCACTCCCTATCCCACTGGAAACTTCAACACATTGTGGAAGATGGACAGCACTCCTCTAATACCTGATAGGAAAGGCCTTCCTAAGATTGCATTGTATGCAGACGGGGTGTCTACTACAATGAATTCCGTCATTATATTTTGTTGAAGAGGAGCCTCTCAGACTATCACCGGCAGAATCTTTGTCCCCATTGGCATTATAGAGTCCCTTGTGAATCCGTACAAAAGGGAGGTGCAATTGTTGTAGCAAGAGTTCTTCAGATTGAGTTGCTCATAAGCCCCTTTGAACAGAATATCAACGCTACTTCCTGTATCGATCAGGATGAGGTGTACCAGGCAGTTGACGATCTGTATGTAATTACAATGGGATCATCATGTGGCTGAACTGTATTGTAGACGTCCTCATCCGTAAAGATGATTTTGGTGGAGTGGGATAGATACCGAGGTCCACTACTAATCTTTAGTATCTCATGGTCAGCATTAAGCCTGGGAATCTTCCTTGCGTGGTTCTTTCTTGAATTGTTGGAGGTTCCAGCTAAGGTAGGGCATCCACTGATGGTGTGGATCACCTGGATCTGCTGCATCAGATCCTTCTCTCCATCTTTTCTTCTTTCTGCTGCCTCCTGTATCCAGCTTTGAACCTGTTTCCCTTCTTTGATGCTATCCTATACCTGCTATAAAAATTCAGTTAAAAGACCTCCCCTTACCAGTCCTTCAATCTGATTGCGGAGGCTGTAGCACTCTGAGGTGTTGTGCCCTATATCCTCATGGAAGTCACAATAATTGTATTGATTCCTTATGTCAACCGGGATCTTCATGGGACCCGGCTTTCTAAGTAGACCTTTATCCCGAATGGCGAGATAAATTGTTTCTCACAAAGCATTAAGAGAGGTGTAATGAGTGTACCCCTCTTCCTCTTTTGCCACTCTGGAAACTTCCTTCAGGGGAATCTCTTTAGGAGGTGATCTCTTGGCCGGATACCTTTCCTGGTACGAAGGAATATGAGGCGGCCTGTAAGTAGACTGGTTCGGGGGTTGATTATGTATCTACCTAGCCGGTGCGGGCTTCAGAGCTTCCTTCTTATGGCGCGGTGCTAATCGGGCTTCGTCGTGCTAGATTTTAATCCGGACCTATTCCTCGATGTCCACCTGTTCCGGAGCTCGGTTTTAGGCTTCCTAGTACATCTCTGGAGAATGCTTGGCAAAAGACCGAAATAGTCTGCCAGACCATAAGTTCCTCCAGAAGTTGGCTAGAGTTTCCTTCTCGTTGAATACACCCATCTAGATGACTTATTTATGGAATTTCTCCACATAAGATCTTAGAGTTTCACCCCGCTCCTAAACCACGTATTGCTGCAAGATGGGATCCTTGGGACGGGGTTTGATCCCCTGAAACTATGCATATAAAGCTTTGGTGAGTTTAGAAAAAGAATTAACACTACCTAGTGGTAACTTTCTGAACCATGTCTTGGCACAGTCAGTCAAGGTTGAAGGAAACATTCTGCATATGGCTAGCCTGGTAGCACTTTGAACCTCCATCTGGTGGACGAAGCTTTCCAGGTGGCTGACAGGGTCCTCTATCCCGGAATACTTCTCTGAAGGCATCCTAAATTTTGGGGTGTAGGGAAAAATAACGTACCCACAGCGGAAGCGAGACTAAAAAAAAATAGTGTTTGGGTAGCTTTTAAAATTTTTCCAATTATGAACCTTAAACCCTTTTGATTAATCAAACATATATATATATAAGAAAGTAATAAAATATATTAATACCTCTTGTAGCGTGATCCGATTGACTTGCGTCGATGGTAATCCGCAAGATCTTCAATCCTAGCACGAACGTGGATCACCTAGGAGCGTGGTCTCCCTTTCTTTGAATTGCAAACCTGTGATTGGATTCAACAAACTTTTCTTGATCCGTTAGTCCCAAAAACAATCTAAAAGAACCTAAGATTATTCCGGTCACTTTTGAGTTCTCAATCTAATGATCGAAACTCGCGTGAACCTTAATCGATATAGTATTCACAAGCTCATAGATGAATAAGCAACTAGAATACAATCAAAGAATAATCTATGTTCTTTTTGTTCTTAGTAGAATAATAGATTTCTAGCTATGAGTTTAGAAGAAGAAGAAAAAGAAAAATTCTGCACATTAGCACTAGGGGGTGGCCGAAATCTATATGTGGTCTTATATAGGTGGCCGAATTTTTCTCTTCCTTTTGCCCTAGGGTGGCCGAAATCTCTACCAAATCAAATTAGGGTTGCCGCAATTTCACTCCTAAAATATTGGAGATTCAGTTGCACCCTAATTCCTATTTTGTTTAAGATTTCCAAACCCTAATCCAACTCAATAATCTTTTATTCCTTATTGGACTAAAATAAAAAGACTTCCTATTTGATTAAATAAATAAAATTAATTATTTATTTTCCTTGTCAAACAAGTCTTTCTATTTAATTATACTACTACCAATAGTATACAAATAGGAATCATATTTCGTATTTAGAAAAGATTTGTTACTTTAATTAAACAATTAATTAATAAATTAATTAATTCTTATTTAATTAAATAATGAAACAAAATAATATTAAATGCCATTATAGCATGTTGCCGCCCCATATGTGTATTGGGCCAAATATTATTTTTCTTATTTCATTAAATCCATAGGACTTTAAATAAAAAGCCCACATGTGAACTAGACCCATTCTTACTAAAGAAACAAGCCCACATGTTATCCATTAATATATAAATATAATTGTGCAGCCCATTACATAAATAATGTGCAAATTATATTCTTAATATATTAAATTGCAATTCTAGATGGACCCTAAATTGGTCCGGTAGAATATTTCAAGTGATCCATGCAAGTCCGTGTGGATTGGGGATCTTGGCGGGCTATCTAAATTTAAGCTCCAATAGACATAACCTAATCACAATCAACAAATGATTCACTTAGGTCCGATCCATTAATTTTAGCTCATTCCACTAAAGAGCTAAAATTGAACTCTTAAATAAAGACAGAAAAGGAAGATGCTTCCTCATTCATACCCTAGACAATCATATTGGAGATAGTGTATCCTCGTGATTAATATCAGTAATCGCCAAGAGTTCATAGACCGCCTATAACTCTCCAAGTTACCATATTTACTCATATGACCACATTTTGAACTTGGATATTTTGACTTGTCCAGAAGCCATGTTTTCAATAGACACTATTGAAAACTCAACGTTGAGATTTAATATCCAATTACCTCAAAACATCCATATGATGATATTATACTCTCATTTAATAAATGGAGCCACGATGTCCATATCTATAAATGAAGTCCTCTATCGATTAACAAATGAATATCACCAAACTATCGAGGATAGACTATGCGATATAATCGTACTCATTGATAGCTCAAATGATATCACCTGCAACCATAAGTCCATCATTTATCTCAGGATTAAGATAGACTCTCCGATTGTCCTGATAATGAAATTACTTTTATCTACTGATGGTTATAGATAAAGTATTTCATTGTGATCCTGTTCAATGCACCCAGTGCACTAGATCCTTTTGCTCGAAGACACTCCGATGATTTTAGACTCATCATATCTCATTTGATCCCACTCAAATGCTAGCAAAAGAATTCTACAACTTTAACAAGATAAAGGTGCCCAACCTTTAACTTAAGTTGTGAACGATATTCAAGACTAACTAAAGAATTGTGTCTACCACATACATATCCAGATGTATGAACAATTCTTCTTTTCTCATAGTCTTTAGACCTTATGATTATTTACTTTAACAATTATTAAACTATAAATGCTATAAGATTTGTTTAAACCAGAAATCACTTTATTAATATGAATAAGATTGTTAATTACACTATTACACTCTTGCTATTGAGCATAATCCTAACAGGGGGGTAACCCTTCCTCCCTGACTCTTTTGGAGAAAGGTGCATTCATCTCGCCCAAGGGGTTTTTCTGGATTCCTTGATGCTTTCCCTTCTTTAACTGCTCCAACTCATTTGCCATCCTTGTCATCTGATCCTCTAGGAGCTGAGATTTCTTGGTTCCGGATCGGGCTATTGAAACCTTTTCATCCGAAGACTCTAAATCAATGACTACCTCCTTTCGCTTTGCTCTCTGATGCCTTTCTTTGGAGCTCCTTCGGGATTTGGTGCTTCCTTCCGAATTGGGATGTGGATCTCTCTTCTTTGCCCTTGGTTTTGGTGGGGACTGAACCCTCCTAGGAGGAACCTCAATTGCGGACTTCACTAGTCTGGGTCTGAGTTCCGCCTGTCGAACTGGGAGAGGTGGACCCGATCGGTCAAAAACTAGTACCCGGACACTTGGGCCAGTATCTCCTAGGATCCCGGCTGCTTCAAAGGGGATCCCCTAAGCTATCATTCTAAGTCAGATAGCTTCTACGTATGCTGCAGCGTGCTGTTCTAAGACATCTCGATTGACTTCCTGCCTAGCGGGGTCTTGAGGCATAGGGCCTGCAACTGGTGGGGGCACTGATGGAGGATTCTGATTCCTGGTGCCTTTACTCGCATTTGTGCTCTTTCAGTGGAAGCGAGGGACTGGAGTCCTGATGGCTCGGGATAACCCTGGGAGGATCCGAGCTTCATTCTGAATATCTCTGGCTGGAAATAGGCTGCTCTGAAGAATGGTTGGGATGATTTCCCACAGACGGCGCCAAAAGTGTTATCAGAAAATTGTCAATGGGATGAAATTCCAAATAACAACTTCAAGGGGACCAAGATCAAGATTGAACCCGGTCGGAGGGGTATCAAGTAGTTCGATACCAACTATATCCTTAACAATATAAATACAATTTGGAACACAAGAAAATAGGCAAGAATAAGCTTTTTATTGGTCGTCACTTTGCATTACAAATAAGTGAACTATGTTTTTTAGGATTAACAGTAAGGTGTGGAGATTTGGTGAATAATGGAGATGGTCGTGATAGTGAACTCGTGCACGTAGATAAGTAGAACTTGATCTAGAGATGGTTTTCGGTCTAGGGTTTCAATCCCCTTTTTCTGGTGAATAAGCTGTTATATATAGGTCTTGTTGCTTGCCACGCATTCCTCTAATTTCGATCTAGGGTTTGGCAATTGCCAGACCTCTTTCCTTTTAGGAGATAATCTCAGAGTTTTTACGTACAAAATCCAATCTTTCCTTCCTAGGAGGAGTCAATCTGAGTAGGCAAATCTTTCCTTCCTATGAGGACTCTGCCAGAGTTGACCTGTTCGAAATAGATCTCTTGGTTGGCGGGAAGGAGAACATCTCCTCTGGTTTGATTGGACGGTGGCGTTTTAATTAATCTTTAAGGAGCTTTTGATTCTGGTATAAGGATCTTGCTACTTTGTATCCTCCTGCTTGGCGGGCTGGTTATATCAGAAGGCGTAAACTACTAGGCCTCCTGCTACTGAAGTAGGGGGATGTTTAGCTGGTACCATAGCGGGATGCTTGGTGGAACTCTGTGTCGGGGTGCTGCGGGGTTCATAGGAAAGAAAGGCATGACTAGGTTGGACCCTACTGCAGGTTTTAACGAGTAGTCTGGCTCGGGACAATGTTTATAAATGATGATGCTGGCGGGGTCCTCGAGAAGCTGGAGAAAAGCTGGGCCGGACCCCGCTGGAGGGGGTATGCACTCGGATCAGTCGGGGTCTCCCTCTATCGGGGTAGCCGAATGGTGTCTGGACTCCTATGTCCTCCTGGTGTTGAGGTGGAAAATTCTTCTTTGATCCTTCGCCAATTTTGGTGGTTAACACTTAGGGTTGATCTTCTATTGGTTTGTTTATGGGCTTCTGTCCCTCAATATAATTGACTTTTGCTGTTTTTAAAAAAAAAAATGTTGTTTGGTCTACTAAAATTACAGTTGTTTGTATCTAGTTTTTCTCTAATAGGCACACAACTGCGAGCATACTTATAACACACTTATCCATCTCATCACTTTTTTACCAGAAATGCAATGCAATTGGGTCAAATAATGCTTACATGACAAAAAGTTATAAGGTGGATAAGTGTGCTATAAGTATGCTCACAGTTGTGTGCCTACCTGAAAAAAAATTCTCTTTGTATCTAACCAAACTTTAACAAACAAAAAGAATAAAAATTTCAACATTGTTCCTATAATTAATTATTGCTTTGAACAAAATATCACAAACTACTTCATTTATCCATGTCTAATTCAAGTAATTGAAATTTTTCTACAACAAATATGCTTGAAGTACACACCGATTCAACATCTTAATCTTATCGACATCCTAAACATTTGGATGCGTGAGAAGGAATCGCTACCTTAACCCTTAACCTAAAGAGACATTCAATATTTTACACATAAATCTACAAGATCACAAAAACTAGTGATGACAGGTGTCGATTGGATATGACATCTAAACCCTTAACATTTTCCATTATTTTTTTTTTTACATTTTTGAATTTCAAATTTTGAAAAGTGAAATCACCAGTAAGTATATGTTTCGAAATCTCTCTGGTGTGTCACTCATCGTGAAAGTGTTTGGAGCTAATTTCGCGTCTTTGAAGCTTCTTGGCATTGTTAACAATGCGTTGTCACCTCAGATGATGCCCCTCTTCGCCACCAACACCCACCATACGCTGCTCGATCGTGGACTCATTGTTATCCTCCTCTCGTCGCCATCGCCGCCCTCTATTGACTTCTCTCTCTCTCTCTCTCTCTCTCTCTCTCTCTCTCTCTCTAAACACTCCCTCCAGTTGAAGAGAAACAAAGCAACAGAGATTTACTTTAGAGAAAAATCATGGTCGTTTGGGAGAGAGAATGAGCAGATAAAAATTGGGTGGGACAAGTCAAGACAAAATGGAGGGTAATTTTGTCGGTTCAACCTTAAATATTATAAAAACAATAAAATTTTGGGAGGTGGCTAAAAGTGGTAAACCCATAAATTTTTTTTGATTAATTCCTACAATTTTCTTTAGTTGGTTAGTACACAACTGAATGGTGTAAAAGGGGGCTGGCCGAGCCCATATAGGCCTGGCATGTTAAGGAAAATGGAGGCACGGCCTAGCCAACCGGCTCAGACGTGCCTAAACGGGCCGGGCCTAGGCCTATTTTCAATTTTTTTTAAATTTTTTTTTTTTAATTTATAAGTTGTTAACCGCCAAAAGTGGCGAGGGACCAAGGAAGAACTTTCCGCCTCAACACAAGGAGAATATAGGAGTACAGACACCATCCGGCTACCACGACAAAGGCGGACTCTGACTGGTCCAAGTACACACCCCCCCCCCCCCTACTGGGGACCAGTTTGACTTCTCCCAAGCTTCTCAAGGACCCCGCTAGCATCTTAGTTCAGAAAATAACGGCCGCGAGCCGGACCTCCCACTAGGATTACAGCGGGATCCAACCCAGCTGTGACCGGGCTTCCTATGAACCCCGCAGCACCCGGGCACGAAGTTCCACTGAGTATCCTCCTGCAGTATGGACCCCGCAGCACCCCGACACAGAGTACCACTAAAACATCCCTGTATGATATCAGCTAGATATCCCCCTACTTCATCAGCAGAATGCTTACAGTTCTACACTCTCTGGTGTAGCCAGCCCGACAAGCAGAAGGATACTAGGTAGCGAGATTCTCACACTAGAAACTATAAACTCCATGAGGGACCCATTAAACACGGTAATAAACTCCTTCCCGTCAGAGAATCCTATTTTGAGCAGGTCAACAAAGTAAGAATCCTACTAGGAAGGTAACAGTTTAAGTCACGAGATTAACTCCTCCTAGGAAGGAAAGACTAGATTCTACGGATTCCGCACGTAAAGCTCTGAGATTATCTCCAAAAAAGAGGAGGATCCTACGCTGGCCAAACCCTAGACCGAGATTATAGGAGTGCATGGCAAGCAACAGGACCTATATATACAACTACTTATTCATCGAAAAGGGAGAGGAAATATCTTGACCAAAAACCCTACAGTCAAATTCTACTTATCGACAGGTGATGAGGTCGTTTGTGTACTCAACAAAATAGTAAAAATAATAGTTTTTGGTTGATTCTTGAAAACTCTTTTAAAGCCACTTAATCCTTTTTAAATGTGATTTGATAGCAAAATAGTGAGCAAGTTCGTTCCACAGGGAATGGAGTGTTAATTAGATAAATTGACTAATCTTAGAACAATAAAACAAATCATAGAGTTTGATAAATGTGTGGTTTCTAAAGCCACCAATGCTAAACTACTCAAATGAAAATACACAAAAATGTTATGAAAAATAGAATACTCAACACCTTGATAAGAATAGTGATAAAATCAATTAATGAGAGAACTAGGGAATAGATCGATTAACACTTGGATGTGGGTAAGCTACTAGCATCATTAATGTACCAATCTCATTATGTTAACCACTTAGAGGCTTAGATTAGTGGGGTTGATATACCCACCACTAATCTATCCTATCCAATGGGTTCTTAATCACACAAAGGTTGTCAATCCACATGTGAATATATAACAAATTATTCCACTCAAGATAGCAATCAACAAGTGATATACAAGTCAATTATAATGAATGAAATCTAATTAAATTGAATGAATAGAACACATAAGAGATTCATTACAAGCTAGACTAAACCCACAACCAATTGTTCCTCAAATCTATCCCCTAGATTAGGGGTTTAGTTACACATAATTGCAATAAATGAAAAGAAGTAAATGATAAGGAAATAACCCTTGGGTCACCTTCTTTAAGCTCAATCCTTCTTCTCCTCTATGCTCCTAGATGCAAGGAATGGAGGTTGAGGAAATGTCTTGGAATGTGGGTGTTTTGGTGGAAAGTTACTAAGGATTTTGGTGGAGAAAATGGTGGGATGAGGAATGATGTAGTGAAGTAATCAAGGTTTTGTGTTGAGGGTTGGATGGATTAGATGAGTTCAAGGAGAGAAATGGAGGATGATGAAAAATGTGCCATGGAAGTTGATCTAGATCTGAAATGAATTCTCTGAGATTTTGCTCTGATTTTCGATCCTTTGAAAGTGAAGAGATGCTCCATATATATACTCACTCATGGACATGTACTGGTAACGACTTGATTCGCTGATGTGGAGCCTTGGTCGCTATTTGGTCGCTATGGCGACCATGGAGCGTAAAACGGTTAGATGAAAAGGTCGCTCTGAAAACCATCTTTCTCGCTCTTTGTCAAGTGGCGAACATGACCAAAATGTGTAAAGGTCGCTCTTTGTGCATCAAGGTCGCTCTGGCGACCATAAGTGGCGACCTTGGAAATGTGAAGAGGTCGCTCTTTGTGCATCAAGGTCGCTCTGGCGACCATAAGTGGCGACCTTGGAAATGTGAAGAGGTCGCTCTTTGTGAATCAAGGTCGCTCTGGCGACCATAAGTGGCGACCATGCCTTGAGTGCACTAGGTCGCCACTTGCAAGGGAGGTCGCCAGAGCGACCCCAAGTGGCGACCACACCTGATTGTTTTTGTGACCTTCTGTCGCCATGGCGCTCAAGTGGCGCCCAAGTGGCGACCTTTTGATGCTTTTGGGAACTCTTCTGTCGCCATGGCGCTCAAGTGGTGACCTCCATTGCCCATGTGGCGAAAATGCCCTGTTTCTTCTCATTTGTGAGACATTTTTGCACAAGTCCTCCACCTTTATCTCAATTGCTTCTGAAACCTAATAAAACCTGAAACACTCAATTTAACAACATTAAACACGGGGAAATGCCCGAGAATCAAGCAAAAAGAAACGGAAATGAGGGCCAAAATCATACCAATTTTGGCTTGATCAAATACCCCCAAACCAATCTTTTGCTAGTCCTCGAGCAAACATAATAACAAGCACACCCCCAAAAACATGCATAGAGATATTTCAAAGGTTTTTACTTCGAATGATCAATGTGCGAAGCCAAAATGAAGAGATTAAAACAGTTATGCCATGGTGAGGATTTAAACATGCAAGAGCGTGTATAGTTATGATCAAAAACGTGCCACCTTAGACATAATTGTACGCAATGCGATCTTACATTCAAAATGCCAAAGCTTCAAAGCAAAGGTGCTATTAGTTTAGAATGTAATTCGCTTTGATACTAAATCTCACCGGATTCTCTCTTCTTTTCTCCAAGACTCCTAGGTTCACTCAAATATGTGCATGTGCAATATGAGTTCATGTTATGGCAACAAATTGATTGCACATGCTAAACATTAAAACGCAATTTCCTGAAAAATGATCTCATGAATGGAATTGCAAGCCATGAATTAGAAAGAACATGCATCAACCAAATTGTACAAAATGGACAATCCTAAAGATCATGAAGGTCTTTTCTTTGGTTGTAATGGGGCCTAAGGTTATGGTGAAACAAAGAATGGAAGAAATGGATATCAAGGGACCTAATGATTTCATTAAGGCATACATTCTAATTCTTTAAGTTCCACAAGATTCCCACATATGTTCACACTTCAAGGTGTCCAGGCTCACAATTACACATGTGTATGCTACTCCTATTTTCACCTTGAGTAGCTCAATTACTTCTCTTCCTTTTCTAGGCCCTTTGTGCCTACTTTCTTTATTCCTTTTTCTTTGCTTTTCATTGCTTGCCAATTCTTTTCTTTTCATGCTCTACATTTCTTTTTTTTTTATTTTTATTTTTTATTTTTTTCTTTTCTCATTCTTTACAAGCTTTTGTTTTCTTTTCCATTTTCAAACAACTCTTGCTTTGCAAGACTCTTACACACATTCACATGCCTTGGTACACACCTTATATTTATACATTCAAAATTTTACATTGAATTCCTAAGCCTTAGCGAATCGTTTGGTCAAGGTAGGTCAAGTATTTTAAGGCTATAAGGTTCATGTAGATGTGGTTCATGAAAGAAATGCTTCAAATGTGTTTGGCTTCAAAGGGGCTTGGGAGCACACATATTCAAGTGGTTGGAAGTGTTTAGGCCAAAGAGGTTTTCACATGCATCGCCTAAAATCATTTCTAAAGACTTGTCCATTAAGCAAAATAAGGCATCCACAAGCAGACCATAATATTCTATGGCAAACAACATTTAGTGCAAATGAGACCAAAACATGCTTGTATAAGTGTTTAGAGTGAGTGTTTAAAGAGTGAATGTTTACAACTCAACGTATGCTTTTTAAAGGCTGTGTTTGTGATCCTCACGGGAATCTCCACTATTAATTCTTAGCCTTCAAGCAATTTTGATCATTCACTCAACATTAAGAGAAAAAGATTAACGCATTTTGTTCAATGACACCCTAAGTGGCATGGTGTTAATCTAAACCAAACACTCACAAACATGCACAATTCCTCACTACATCATGTAAATAACAATCTCCACAAGCAAGGAATGCTCAAATATGGCAATATCGCAAAAAATTTTGAAAATTTTGGCACACAATTCTTTTGAAAACCAAGCATTATGGTGTTGCAAAAAAGCACCCCCAAACCGAAATTTGACATTGTCCTCAATGTTCAAAGGTGGAAAATAAAAACAACAAGCGCAACCCACTAAGTTTCAAGCAATAATTCAACAAGCACAAGCAAAAACAAAATATTGCATCATCCGGCATATTGCCCTCCAAATATTCATACACAAAATCCCAACAACACATATCAATGAAGCACAAATGTCCTAAATCCACTACCAAAATCCAATTCACACCCTTATTCTATGCGGAAACAAAATAAAGGCAAAAATGAGAAATAAAGATTAAAGGAAAAGAAATGTGAATAAACATAAATCAACAAAAATATCCAACAAAATAATCCAAAAGTAAAAACATAAAACTAGCAATGTCCCAACAAAATGATAGAAAATGCAAATGATGAAAAGATAAAAACAAATCCTAGGAATGCTAGTAGGCCACTACTCTGAATCATCCTCCTCATCCTGCACTACTCTACCCTTCCCTTTCGGGTCCTTCCTTCTCTGCTCCCTAGCTAGTGCTGCTCTCCTAGACTGCTCCTCTCTCCATTTCCTCTGTGCTGCTGCCTCATCAATAGGAGGACCTCCCACATAACGGGGCCCCTGATCAGTCAAGGAACGGGCCATGGCCTCCTCCAACTGTGTTGCCTCCTCAACAGCAGACTGTGCAGTCTGAAATACAAAGTCAGGCTCCTCTGTGCCATGTCCTGAAGGTGTAATGGGGGTAGGTGGAATCACTGTGGCAGGCTTCTTCGGTCTCCTGACGTAAGGAGTGAGCCTAAGATCATGGCGGAGGTCTGTAAAGCCTGTGATCACTGTCTCACTCAAATCCTGAATAAGGCTTTCCAACCTCAGCTGCCTGTCCTCCAAGGCCTTCTGCCTTCCCTCAATATCAAGTTTATCAGCATGAAGGATATCAAAATCACCAGTCTGAGTCCTCCTAATGCGCTGTACACCATCTAGAATCCGAAGACCCAACGGTTGCCCATGATCATCACAAATAGGAGTCTCCTCCTCCTCATCATCATCGTCCTCATCAGGGACTATTCTCTCAAATTCTTCCCTAACACTGGTTTCGGCCTCTGAACTCCGCACTCTCCTACGTTTTCCCCCAGTAGGCATCTCTCCATGCTTAATCATCAAACGTCTCCAGGTGGTCAAGTCCATATCTGATACGGGGGGCTTAAGTGTGTCCCCGGAGATATCCACACCCGCCAACTTGCAGGCTTCTGTGATCAAACAAGGGAAAGGGAGGATATCTGTCTCTGATTCATTCCTCCCAATCCGCTGAATCTCCATCTTTATGATAATCCCCACATCAATAGGCTGCCTCTCACTAATACTATGTAGAATCCTGGCTGCCTCAAATGGAACAGTGGACCTATGGGAAACCGGTCTCAGGGAAGAATGGAGGAAGATGTGCCAAAAGGCGTGCTCAATCTTCAAGTTTGACTGCCTGAGAGGGAACCGCTTCGCCATCCATATGGTCATAGGAGTGATGGTCATCGTATTTGCAAATTCCACCAAATTCTTTACGTACAAAGGATTCGTGGTGATCCCTTCCACCATCCTCTCACGTAAACCTTCAATTTCCAACAAAGTTGTCCCAAAATAAATGTTAATGTCCGGTGCGTTTAAGTACACGGGAACCCCTCTCACAAGAATGGGACCACCTCTCATATACTCTCCCGGATTCATCCCCGCGTAAAACTCTTTCACCAAACCTTCACTGTAATATGGCGGAGTAGCCGCTAATCCTCCCCATCCCAAGTCATTCACTGTTGTTGGGACAGGGGTATCACTCAAGCTCTCCAAATCAATTCCCCTCTCAGGCCACATTTTCTTCTCAGCAAAAGTTTCCATACGATCATCGAAATTTCTGTTCAGTTTGCAGTCGGGAATTACTCTCTTCCTAGGAGTGTTGGTCTTGCTACCCTTGCCCCCCTTGTTCGGCAACTTCATCTTCGGAGACATTTTTCACCCCCAAATTCGGACTAACTTTCTGACAGAAATCCGGCAGCACAACGGCACTATAATAACACTCCGGCACTCACCAATGTGCACCACAATCACCCAAATCCACTTCAATATTGTCACAATCACTTCTATATGAACAAATCACACAAAAATCCAATCCTAAGCACTAATCACTTCAAATCAAACACAAAACCACCCTTAGTAATTCTAGATGCAATGTAGGACGGATTTGATCAAAAGAATTGAAGAACTAGAGTGAATTCTTACCAAGTTTGGAGATTACGTGCGTGCCACGGCTTTGGAATTGAGAGAATTTGAGAAGAGAGGACTGTTGTGTGTGCGGCGTTATGTTTGAGCTGCATCCCTTATAAGTGAACGCCCTATGTCGCCACTTGTGTCCTCGGTCGCTCTGGCGACCAAATGGCGACCAAGAAGAAATTTCTTGTTTGCATGTGGTCGCCATTTGCACAAGTGAGGTCGCTCTGGCGACCAAATGGCGACCATACCTGATAACAAAGGTCACCATTTGCACAAGTAAGGTCGCTCTGGCGACCAAATGGCGACCATACCTGATAACAAAGGTCGCCATTTGCAACATGTGGGTCGCCCTGGCGACCATGTAAGTGGCGACCTCTGAATTCTTCATGTAAGTGAGGTCGCCATTTGTGTGCAAAGAGCGACCAAATGGCGAACCTGACTTAAAATCCTCTTCTAAGTGCATTTCATCACCTGCAAAGAACAAAATCCACAATAAGTTCATACTTCAACTTCTAACAAGGATGGAAGGACAATTATTCAGAAAAACAAAATGAACAAAAGAAAAACACACAACAAGCAAAAATTAAACACAAACATAATTATTCATGGCATGAAATGTAAAAACCGAATATAAATCCAACTACCGCATCATACTATGCGAAATGGAATCATGATGCTCATCATCCAAGTCAATCACGTTATAACTCAATTTTTTCTTGACTACCCAAATTGGACCTCTAGACTCATCTCGGACTTGATTGACCAAATCCTTCCTAACCCAAATTTGCTTAACACGGTTAGATCTCCTTAGAGGCCTATTTTTGTCATTATTGGCATGCTTCAAAAATTCAAAACATTTAGACTTTACATGACCCTTTCTATGACAAAAATAACAAGTTAAAGGATATGAAGGAAATCTTCCCTTTTTCATTGGAGATTTAGGTCTTGAGGGACCGTTATTGGTGAGTTCCTTGATGGCTTGATCCATCCGATCTATCTCCACCAAAAAGTCGCACTCCTTTACCTTAGCAACTTTCAAGGACATCTCCTTCTTGCTCAATTCCTCCTTCAACTCCTCAAGTGCCTTATTCTTGGCATCTACATTCATGAGAGCCTTCCTCATCTTTCTTAAGGATTCTTCCTCAAATTCTTCGGTGAGCCTAGCCAAATCTTCAAGTTCTTTCACCGTCACCTCATTCTCCATTGTGAGAGCCACGTTGACCTTCTTAAGCTTATGATTTTTCCTTGCTAAGTCATCAAGCTTCTTTTCCAAGGCATACTTCTCCGCCTTAAGAACCTCTACCTCAAGCATGAGCTCTTGGTTGGAATTCTTGAGCTCTTCTATTTCAGAGTCACCTATACTCTCCACTTCGTCCTCTTGGCTATTCTTTTCAAACAATTGCACCAAATCACACACCTTTCCACCCGTTGACCTTGGTGAATGCAACTCAACCACATAGCAACTCTCAATGCTTTTTAGGTCATCATTGCATATGGTTATATCGATCTCAAGTTCTTTCTCAAATGCATGCATACAAACTTTCTTCTTGCAAACATCGATCCTCATTTGAGCGGTAGCCATGAATGGTCTACCAAGGAGAACTTGCCACTCCCTAACATCATTTGACTTGTCACCAATGTCTAGAACAACGAAATCCGTTAGCACCATTACTCCTTCAATGACAATTGGGACATCCTTTAGTTCACCACATGATGAAAGTGAGGTTTGATCCGCTAGCATAAGCTTCTTCCCGGATGGCTTCAATCCTACCAAACCCAACTTTTCATAAGTAGAAAGGGGCATCATGCTCACACTTGCCCCTAAATCTAGTACTCCTTTAAGCACTCCACTATTTCCTATTGAAATGGGAATCACAAAGCTTCCCGGATCTCCCACTTTCTGCATGTATGCTTCTTCGAACAACAATGCCTCATCTCTAGCTCCATCCTTCTTGACAAAATTTCCTTCTTTGGCCTGCTCAGTGTGGCTTGGAAACTTCCCCTTTTCTTGCTTTTGAAGAGCCTCGGCGATTTGCCCCATTTGGGTCTCCAATTTCCCGAAGGATGCCTCTAGATTGCCAAACCTTTGGCCACTAGCTTGCATGAAGCTTGTCAAGGTGTTCTCAGCTCTTTGGAACCCTTGCATCATACCTCTCATCTCTTCATCAATATTTCGGCAAGGTTGGTACGAGCTTGGTTGAGCATTGTTGTTATTGTTCCATTGGTTTCCTCCCCATTGGTTTCCTCCTTGGGGAAACCCTCCTTGTGGGTATCCTCCTTGTGATTGGTTTTGCCGGTAGCCTCCTTGTGAGCTATTACCTTGATTGTTCATCCCTTGTTGTTGACTTGGACGATAACCCCCTTGTGAGCTACTTCCTTGATTGTACACCCCTTGTTGTTGATTTCCTTGTTGTTGGTTTCTTGGTGGTGGGTTTAGAATGTTGTTGTTGTTTGACCAAGAAAGATTTGGGTGGTTCCTCCATGGTTGAACATAGTTGTTTCCTTGTCCTTGGAATCCCATAGCTTGAACTTCCTCTTGCTCTTGACCTTGAAAAGTGTCCTCAAACCCTTCATTTTCATTAAACTGCCCGCTAGAGCTTCCTTCTTGTCTTCCTAGCAACTTAACTCCCGCCTTCTGCAACCCCAAACTTTCAATATGAGAAGTTAAGGTTTCCACCCTTTTGTTTATCCTTGAGATTTCAATTGCGGTTTCCGTGCTAGCATTCACATCAAACTTCCCACCTCGAATACTGTTGGCATTCCTTTGTTGAGAGTTTTGTGCCAACATCTCATAGATGTCGTAGATCTCCGAAGCGGTCTTGGTATCATAAGAACCTCCACAAGCGTTATCCACCAACACTTGGGAGAACCGAGTTAGACCCCCTTGGAAACAAGACACCTTGTATTCCTCAGTGAACATGTGAGGAGGGCATTGGGCCACAAGGCGTTGATACCTCTCCCATGATTCATGAAATAGCTCCCCCTCACTCTCATAAAAATCGGCTATCTTCACCTTTAACTCCTTTGCTTTCCTAGCCGGAAAGAATCTGTTGAAAAACACCTTGCAAATCTGGCCCCAATTCGTCAATGATCCCGGCCTAAGCCCCATGAGCCATGTCATAGCCGCATCCTTCATGCAATACTGGAAGCAACGCATTTGCAATTGTTCGCGTGTGAGCCGCATGATGGGGAAGGTCTCTATAATAGCACTATACTCCTTCATGAACTGGAGGTAGTCTTCATTCAGCTTCCCATGAAATGACGGCAACAAGTTGACGTGCATCGTCTTTAACTCATAACCCCTAGCCACCGGGTCTAGCACTATCGGTGATGGTTGGTTCCCGATATCCGGCAAGGCATACTCACCCATGGTCATCCTTTGACCCCGGTTGGTTTGAGTTTCTTCCGTCATCTCCTCTCTCAAAGGAGCTTCGTCTTCCCTACCATGTTGTTGTCCTTCGGTACTCATATCTTGACTTGGAATTGGTTCAAACTCTCTCACACGGCTAGTGCCTTCTAGTGGGGGATGAACACCTCTACCTAGAGATCTCCTACCGTGCATAAAACTGAGCACCTGAAAGAGGAATAAATAAAGAGATACAAGGAAAGAAAAGAAAGTAAAAACAACACTATGAACAAATCAATAATCACAAAACAAAATTTTAAACTAACAATCTACAAAATACCAATAAAATGCGAAGAAAAGTCAATATATGTAATCAACGCTACCATTCCCCGGCAGCGGCGCCATTTTTGATGAGGTCGTTTGTGTACTCAACAAAATAGTAAAAATAATAGTTTTTGGTTGATTCTTGAAAACTCTTTTAAAGCCACTTAATCCTTTTTAAATGTGATTTGATAGCAAAATAGTGAGCAAGTTCGTTCCACAGGGAATGGAGTGTTAATTAGATAAATTGACTAATCTTAGAACAATAAAACAAATCATAGAGTTTGATAAATGTGTGGTTTCTAAAGCCACCAATGCTAAACTACTCAAATGAAAATACACAAAAATGTTATGAAAAATAGAATACTCAACACCTTGATAAGCATAGTGATAAAATCAATTAATGAGAGAACTAGGGAATAGATCGATTAACACTTGGATGTGGGTAAGCTACTAGCATCATTAATGTACCAATCTCATTATGTTAACCACTTAGAGGCTTAGATTAGTGGGGTTGATATACCCACCACTAATCTATCCTATCCAATGGGTTCTTAATCACACAAAGGTTGTCAATCCACATGTGAATATATAACAAATTATTCCACTCAAGATAGCAATCAACAAGTGATATACAAGTCAATTATAATGAATGAAATCTAATTAAATTGAATGAATAGAACACATAAGAGATTCATTACAAGCTAGACTAAACCCACAACCAATTGTTCCTCAAATCTATCCCCTAGATTAGGGATTTAGTTACACATAATTGCAATAAATGAAAAGAAGTAAATGATAAGGAAATAACCCTTGGGTCACCTTCTTTAAGCTCAATCCTTCTTCTCCTCTATGCTCCTAGATGCAAGGAATGGAGGTTGAGGAAATGTCTTGGAATGTGGGTGTTTTGGTGGAAAGTTACTAAGGATTTTGGTGGAGAAAATGGTGGGATGAGGAATGATGTAGTGAAGTAATCAAGGTTTTGTGTTGAGGGTTGGATGGATTAGATGAGTTCAAGGAGAGAAATGGAGGATGATGAAAAATGTGCCATGGAAGTTGATCTAGATCTGAAATGAATTCTCTGAGATTTTGCTCTGATTTTCGATCCTTTGAAAGTGAAGAGATGCTCCATATATATACTCACTCATGGACATGTACTGGTAACGACTTGATTCGCTGATGTGGAGCCTTGGTCGCTATGGCGACCATGGAGCGTAAAACGGTTAGATGAAAAGGTCGCTCTGAAAACCATCTTTCTCGCTCTTTGTCAAGTGGCGAACATGACCAAAATGTGTAAAGGTCGCTCTTTGTGCATCAAGGTCGCTCTGGCGACCATAAGTGGCGAC